>VYXC01004205.1:525671-724119 GCA_013397175.1 Platysteira castanea | reverse complement strand
TTTATATATAAATATATATCTATATTCTGCCCTCCCAAGTATTTTACTTAAAAGACTTTAGGTCACAGTGTGGATTCCTGATAGCTTTAACCATATAAATGTTTTACTGTAGAGATGCAGCTGTGTTAGTCTATTACCTTGAGTCTCCATTAATGCCTTGTATCCGTATTCAAGGGACAATCTGGCAATCATGAAGCCTGACTGCAGTCCAGAAAGAGCAGGCATGTTGTCAAGACTTCACTGGAAATCTAGACCCTTGTCTGTCTACATGCCTCCCACTGCACTGTTCTTGGTCTAATGTGGTGTCACTGTGCTCTAGGGAATACCAAGACTCAAATTTACTGATAAGAGAAGGTTTAGTTGGGGAATTACTGAGCTCTTGTCAAATCTCTGGCCACTCATGATAACCCTAATGCGTGTCTTCAATGACTCACATTAAAATACATTTTCAATCAATGTGCACAGTCACCCTTAGGATAATGTATTGTTTGAAAGGTTTGACTCAAGAACTGAGATTAACTACTCCCACATATGTTGAGAGGAAAATTCCTATTGACTTCAAGGAAAACCCCACGAACTATGATACCTGAGTGCATTTCGAGAACTCTGCATTATATCCAACACAGCGTTTGAATGTTATTTTTGAGATCTGAAGTTTTTCAAATGAACTATACCATTTCCAGTGCAAAAACATGCTGGTGGCATTTTTTTGAGAGTAATGGATAGTAACGAAAGGAATGGGTTAGTAAATTTTATATAGACCAGCACAGTGAAAATACAGTATATCTGAAAATATTTGGTGCTTGCAGAGTAATTATTTAATATTTAGGACCATGCAGAGAAAGCAAAGTGCTTTTGGCCTTTTGTGGAAATCATCTGACTGATTTGCATTGATGTCATGATAACATACTTCAAAGGTTGGTGCCTGTGGAAAGTCCCAAGGACACACACCTTGTGACTCTACTGCATGTTCCTGGAGGCCATTCCAGTTGTTCCCATTGTGATGTGGGGAGTCTTCTACTTAATTTATTTTTAACTGTTGATCTCCAACGACTGTTGTTTGCATCTGTTTATTAAATTGCAAACTCAGCTGAGAAAATGGTTTTTATGGTGGTGTTTTATTACAGTCCCATTTACAGTTGGAGCTGAGCACAAACATGATAAATATTTTTCTTTGTGGAGGCACACATTGTTGGAGGGCCATTGAAATAACATGAAACTGGAATTGTTTGTTTATGAGATCAGATTCGTTCATTACTTTGGTGAGGAGCTGTGAAATGTAAATCTCACATTCCACTGGACAATAACAGCACCAGCTTGAACTCATTTAGAGGTGTGATATTGCATTCAAAGGACGGCTGTTAATTTTATTGACCAAATTTTGGAACTGGGGTAGCATTGATATTCAGGAATGCTTCCGAATTGCTTTACTTCTATGCCATTTTTCTTATCTTTGAAAAGGAGAAAGGGTTCAAACTTTATTGAAAAGTATTTCTAAATTTAAAAATGTAGTTTTGTTATTCTTTGTTAGAATTCTTCTGCTACACATTTTTCTGCCTTTCTGAGAAAGTGTGTGTGTGCAAGGATATAAAAAAATGGATACAATCTTATTCTTTAGAACTGATCTTCATTTTCTTATGTAGGTTTGTGCTCATGTACATTTTAGGCTGGTGGAAATCAACTATTTTATCAAGGTTCTGATCAGTTAGTGACAAAAGGTTTAATACTAGAGCACACACTTTGTGAAATAACAGTTGAAGCCATTTGGAATGACATTTAAGAGACATTTTTAACTCTGTGACTGAAGCTTCAATGTTGTAAGGAATATAACGGGATTGAGTAAATTCTTTATGAGTCCAATTTATAATATGAATGAATAAGACTAAAACTACCAAAAACTGGAGACTGACCTTTCTAATTTTTTTTATGAATTTCAGCTACAATGACTCAATGAAACTAAACACTCAGTATGAAACATTTTAAGCATATGGTTTATTTAACAAATGGGTGTTCAGCACTTATCTACAATCACCTGGTTTATTCCTGGTTTTGATTTGACACCTAAATCAGGTACCCAAAACCTCTGCCTAGATAAACCAAGACCTGTAATACTGTCTCTATACCTAGATGTTGCCACTTCCAAGTATTTTGTTTTATGAAGAAGCAGAATAAACTTCACTTTATCCCCGAAGCTGACTTGTTAGATCTCAAATAGGAAACCCGTCAAGCTAATTTTGTAACTGCTGAATTTCCTTTCCTCTGTTTTGTTGCTGTTCCTGACGTGCTGCTGTTTGGATGTGATATTGATACAAGCAAAGGAAAACCAAAGAAAAACTGTCAACTGCTGCTGCCCAAGTAGCCAGCAGCAGCTTGAGTTTATCAAGGGATTTGACACAGTGCTAACCTTGATGTATTCCAGATATTAGTAATCTGGATCCTTGATTATTTGGAGAGAAGGAGAGAATTATTTGGAGAGAAGGTTGCAGCTGGATCTACCTTGTGGATCCTTATTTGAAATTTTTTCTTTTTTTTTTTCCCCTTTCCCTTGAGAAAGAAAGAATATTTACTGAGATGTTCTCAGGGAAAAGAATGAGAGTTTGGAGTATTGAACAGTGGCATATAAAAATATCAGTGATGTCACAAAAGCTCTGTCATGTAGACATTTTATTGTTGATGAATTGTAAGAACCATCTGGGTACTATTCTAATGATTCAGAGGCCTCTGTATGGATGGTACAGATGCTTCTTTTGTTATTGATGTGATCTTGTAAATAGTTAAAATATTTACCAAGGCACCTCTGAGCCGAAGCTATACCATTTTATTATTTATACCTTTTCAGAGGGACAAAAATGGAGGTGTCCACTAAATGTGATGGATTAGGCTTATAAACAGCCATTATTGCCATCAAACCTCACATGTCAGCTCCCCCTTTTGTGTCTGTGCATTTCTAAGCTAACCAGTGATCCATGCATAAGATAGAAGGTTAAGAATGTGCAGAGAGAAAGGGGGTTGACTCCAAGCAAGATGTATCTTCTGCTGATTAGAAATACAGCTGTAGAAAGGGGAGAGAAAAGAGTTTTTGCAACATGACCCTCCCCTTTTCATTTCACACAACTCACTGTTCAGAACCTGCAAATCACTAACTAGCAGAGTCACTTTGCTGTTTCATGTAACTTAGTGCAGCTGCCTTTTGTTTTCCCAAGATAAAAATCAGGAAATGCAAAAATTAAACAGGTCCAGAGAAGAGGAATAGCAGAGGGAATGAAAGGAAAAAGGTTGAGCAAGTGACTTCACAACTTGTTGACAGAGCAAAGTACCATTTCGTTATAATTAAGTATGCTTTAATGGCTGGACAGAAGGGAGAGCTAACAGAGCTTATTCAGTATAATCCCTGTCAGTACCTTCAAGCTGAAAAAGTTATTCCTAGTCCTAATGAACATGCAAAAAGAGAAATTATTTCAAAACTAGTAATGTACCTTTTAAAAATGTTTCCCTTTTCTCTGAAAATGTAGAGCTCATCACAGCAGCTTTTCCAAATATCCATATCTTGTAGTGTGACTTTTTTTTCTCTTTTCTTCATGAAAAGTTTATTTATACTAAAAAAAATCATGAATATGAAAATGCTTTTTAAACTTCAGGTAAAAACTGAATACAGTGGGTTTGTTAACTTTTGATGTGATACTGGAATATAATTTTCTGTAGTCCAATTGTTTGTGATTTATTTCCTATTATTGTTAAAATAGTTTGATATGTCAGTGTGTTAGCCCTGAAAGAGGAGAACTGACTAAAAATCACATTTGATGTTCTGGATGAACCACATAAGTGCAATGATGATTTATTTAGGTTTGTTGTTATATTACATAGCTAATTTCTCTTTTGTCTTAACCAGAAACTGATTGTAGCAAACTGTTAGATAATTCTTATGCACAGCTAAAAAACATAGAGTTGTATATTCACAGGCTTCAGAGGAAAAAAGAAAAAAATAAGGAAAAAAGAGGATAGAAAATATTTTTTTTTCTCTATAATGTGTTTGAAAACGTCATGCCTCTGATGAAAACTTTAACAGTGATTTTAGAAAGCCATCACTTAGGAGTAGGTGGTGAGATCAGAAGTTATGTTCCACTTCTAGAATTATGTGGAATAGTCTGACATTAAACTGTGGTTTTACTTTAATTTATAAAATACTAACAATGGCCAGTCTGGCAGCCAGCTGCATTAGTATGCTGGTGCACTGACCATCCTGTCTCTATAAGCACTGTGATCTGAATTGCACAACCAATGTGGCAAAGGTCCAGATTTCAGTTGCCACTCCCACTGGGAAAGAAAAAAACAAGCTTGTACACAATTTATGTCTGCAGTTGTTTCACTGTATACATTGAAAAAAACCTCGGGAAGAGAATGGCATTCAACCTTCTTAGGGTCAAACGTAATCTGTATCAACAGCATTCAAAAAAGCTTAAAGAAATAGAAAAAGCTTATTTTTTCTAAAACTTACCATTGCAGCAAAGTGGATGTAGAAATATGGATGCTTCTGCATGCAGTAACTCAGGTCTACTCTTCACACTTGCTGTTACCTGGCATTTCCCACAAGAGGAAAATAACAGTAAAATGACAAATGCCCACTAAACTTGCATCTAAAGTAAAGGAATATGCTCATCTCTGACCCCACAGTTTACATAAATTTCTGCAGGCTTTGATGTAGGTCTCTGGAATTAGCACTTGGGAATGTGAAATGAAATTACTCAAAGCAGTGAGTATGGGAAGAATTTCGAGTCCAGTTAGTCTTAATTAATGTTTTTATTTTTCTGGGAGTTCTGCTTGTTAGCCTGAATACATTTAACTACTTTGCTTATTTATCTATGCCCCTTTGAATCAGGTTTTAATTTAGGATGCAGTCAGATTGCAAGAGTCACAACTATGCTGTTTAATACTGTATTGCTAGTAAAGCTTTAACTTTACTCTGTACTCCTGTTCGTTTAAAACATGTAAAGATGTTCTTGAATACCCTTCAGAAGGCCCCAGGTCTTGTGGTGAATACCTGCAGGTGGTTCTGAGACACAGAAATTCTGCCTGCATGTGTTTTAGGTCATGAGAAGCTATTGGACTTTTACCCTTTTTAGTTTCAAGGAACGGAGTTACACATTTTGGTTCTGTGTGATAAGTGGTTTTATTAACATCTCCTAGTATCGAGACTGTTCAATTAAAAATTAAAAGAGTAGTGCAAAGCAAAAATCTAGGAATGTGCATTGTCATTGTATTTTCATTTTTGACTGTGTCTTGCGAATAAAGTGGGGGGTTGTTTGGGAGGTTTTTCAGCAGGCAGAAGGCATACATCACTGCACTGATTTGTAGCTCAGCTCTCTTTGAGAGCTTGAAAAATGTTAAAACAAATCCTTCACCATTGTCTCTTTATGGCCTACAGAGCAAATGTTGGGGTTTTCAGTGTCTTAGACCTCCCATTAGCTGGGCAGAATCTGGAATTCTTCCTGGTTATGATTCAGTGATCATACAGACAAAGTGTAGGTTTAATTGAAAAGAGCATTTTATATACTTCCCAGCCTTTATACTGCTACTGATGAATTCTGAATGTATGAAGGGGAAGAAGAAAAAGGTTTTTAAAAAAGAAGCCCAAATCCAGACTTTCTTGTAATCTTGTAGGTACCAGTGACTAATATCTCATGCAGACAAAAGCTAGTTAAAACTGACTTGAGATAAGCATTCTTCTGCAATGAGTCATCTTCCCTAACAATAATGGAAATGTAGCCCCTGTTTATGAGATAGCTGAAGTGCAAATAGTAGTGTCCATGAAGCTGAGGTTAATTACAGGAAGGACTTTCATGATAATTGCTAATAAACAACACTTGTCCTCCTTTGAATCTGTATTATTCTCTGCAGAGGAAGCAGGCTTCTGCAATTTGAATAGAATTTTGAACATTTGCTCAGGAGGTGTAGGCAGTAAGAGGCAGGAGTGAATAATAAAAGTCAGCCATAAAAGGGTAGAAGGCTGACCACATCTGACATTTTCTCTCTTATAAAATGTAGAATTCCGAGCGGGTTAGTGAATTCCCACAGATCGTCACTGTCTCAGCATGTAATGTGGTATGACCAAAAAGAAACAAGCCCCTGCATCCATTCTGAGCCTGAATCTGAAAACTAGGCAGTCTAGGAGTGATTGTGTCTGCAAAGGGACAGTAAAATATTCTTTTAAAGGCTTCTAGTTCTCTGGGGTGTCTAGAAAGCTGATTTCTGCTTTAAAGGGTGTGTTCTGTGAGAGATTAAAATGGATTATAAATCCCCATAGAAGTGAAATCATAGCAATTAGACTTGGAAACATACCATTAGTATTATTTTAAACTGTAAAGAAAGCAATTACGGAAGTATTTTGAGAGTTTTAAGTTCGTGATACTAATTTTACCAAGGAGCTAAAACTGAGCCCCCTCTCTCCTGTGTGTCATCCTTTTAAAATTCCTGCAAATGTGCTGTAAAATCGGCTCCTTTCACAAGAAATGCCCACAAAGGTCTGTGTTGGGAAGGTGCAGAAGGTGACTAGGTCTTAGTCTGTGCTCTTTACAATGCCACATAAGTATCTTTATCTTATCTATATTTGTTAAATCAATTAAAAGAACATATGGAAGTTAATCCATGGCTGACTTACTTCTGAAGTGTGACACGGTATGAACACACGGGATTTCTTGTCAGTGCAGAAAACACAAAGTGGCTCCCTTGGTAAACATCAGCCGGTCATATTTGTGGTTGTGTAGAAAACAAGTCTCCGTTGTCCTTGATAAAATTATTCAACATTTATTTCAGATGGTTAATGATTTAAATTCCTTCTTACCACAAGTATTGTAACAGTAAAATGAGAATGGTATGCAGCCTTTTTGAGAGATGCAGAGTTCAACTAGCTTAGTGACAGAGCTGTTGGAAGTTGTTTGAATGTTACAGTAATTGAAAAATATAGATTTGGTCATCCAAAATTAATATTCCATAATTTTTATTATCAGTCTGTGGGTGTTGCATTACCTAAAAAAATTTGAAAATTCAGGTTACTTTGGTTGAACCTGCACTTTTACCTCCAAGGAATTGTCTTGGGTGATATGGGACCCTCTTCTACTTAATCAAAATAAACATTTACTGGAGCAGGCACTAAAGTCTGCAAGAGGTGGAGCTACACTGCGTGCAGATAATTAGGGCATTCACAGGAGCTGGGGGATTCAGGCATGTGTTCCCCAAGGAAGAAGGGGAAAAAAATGAGGAAAGATGACAATTTTCTTTCTGCCATCTTTGTGGATACAGTTTATCAAGTCCCTTGTTTTCCTTAGAAGGATCTCAAAATAAAATGCTTTGCTTGATCTTAAATATAGAATTTAATATCAAATATTATCTTCTTTAGTCATTGTAAAAATTTGGTTTGATACAATATTTCTATGTGAGTTCAGTGTATCTTGCAAGGTTTTTTATGGCCTGATTTTCATAGTAGTGCTAAAGTAATAAATGAACTCTTATGAAAATAATTGGTCAATGCAGGCACCTCTGTCAGTAGGCAACAAGACTGGTGAGTGCTCTGAGGAGCAGCACATTCCTAAAATCCATCTGCAGACAGAGGTTTTGCTGCAAGATGCAGCTCTAGTAGCATAAAGATCATGAACTTAAATCATAGGTGTGTTTATGAAGGAGTGTGATAATTGGTGGGGAAAACCAGGGCTACATATGCAGTAAAGTACACAGGACACAGTCATCTTTAGGGTCCTTTGTGCTGATGGATGGTCAGCTGATGGAGAAAAAGGAGCCTGACTTTATTATCTACAGTAACTTCAAAAACTGGCTGAAGTTTTGGAAGTTGTCCTCTAGGTTCCCACAGAGATGCTTTCCAGGGAGGGCAGATAGTGAATAAAAGACAGTGTCAGAGAGGGAAAGGCTTCTGCCTGTCCTCTGCCTGGCAGTGCTTTGGGGGTATCAGGCACCCCTCGTTACAGAGGTGCAGCTCCCGGGGCCATAGCAGTACACACACACAGGCAGAGAGAATCTCAACATAATGTATCAGTATAATTACCTCTGTAATTGTAAATTACCCTGCAACAGGCTTCCAATTCTCAGGTGGTAGATAAATCTTGTAAATTAGTGGAGGTGTCCCTCATATGCTAAGGATTAACGTAGTGTAGCCTTGATTGGTTCAGATTTTGTAATAATATTTAGTAGTTTGGGAGTGATCACATAATTGGCCTGTAATATGCAACATTTTGGCTTCCTAAGACATCAAGAAGTTTCAGCGTGTTCTGCTTAAATACATATTAAAAGCAATTTGCAAAATCAGAGCTATGCAATTGCCTAGAGGTGCAGTCTTCTAAAATGCAAATAAAACCCTATGCCCGAAAGACCATGAATAATGTACAAATATTAATTTTTATAGTAGCTGCCTTAAAAATGTCCTATTTCTAATATTTTCTCAGATTTTTAAAATGAAAACTATCTTTTCATTAAATTTACTTCAAATGGATGTTTTAATGAAATAATTTCTATTCCTAGAAATAGGATGAACTACACAAAGTTTTGTAAGGGAAGCAATTAGAGGCTTCAGCACAAAGCTTTGAAACCCAGATGTTTGTGAAGCT
Source organism: Platysteira castanea (assembly GCA_013397175.1). NCBI lineage: Eukaryota > Metazoa > Chordata > Aves > Passeriformes > Platysteira > Platysteira castanea. Next base: position 715,507 of record VYXC01004205.1, on the reverse strand, counting down.
GCTGCTCACAACTTACTCCATGTGTCTGCAGAGCATGTCAGAGTCCTGAGCAGGCAGTTCTAATGGAGTTTCAGACAATAAATATTTTTATTCCTTTAAATAGGTGTATAATCATCTTGTTAACATGGTTTTACTTAAGATAAATGGGGAGTGGGCAGAACAGAAGGGTAATTAATAGTGACCTTGGAGAAAAAGCTTCAGTTTGTCTTTGCCCCAGTCACACACTGCACTTCTCTCACACAGCCGGGCCACAACTCCAGGCAGCAGAACACTGGTTTCATAAAAGTTATATGCCTGAAACATTCACACACAGTTTTTTTCCTAAATCACATTTCTCAGAGCGTAAATCCAGGCAGAACCTGAATGTAAAGTTTCCTGGTATGTTTTATGGTGCAAACACAGAATTGTCTGTTCCAATAATACAACCCCCGGTTTTTTTTATCTCTTCTGAATGGAGTGAATTGTCTGTACCTGAATAATGCAGCAGCAGGGCCAAACTTAACTCCTCTCTCACCAGAAAACTTGTTGCTAGGAAGTTGTCATATTCTATGTGACTGTCACATAAATTGTTTGGGAAACTGCTCTTTCCTTTTGCATTGATAACATATATTGTTATAAAAAGGAAAAGATTCTGTTAGACACATAGACTTGTGCCCAGTCCCCAGCAGTTCCATAGTAATTGTTCCATTAAAAAAAATCAACCAAAACATGTAAAACAGTTAGAGGAAGGCACAGATATAAACACAGTTGTTTTTCCAAGTATTTATTACATGCACCTTGTCTTCCCCGTACTCTGATCCCTTCTGATTTCTCTATCACACCCTTGTACTTTCACTTCTAACTGGCTTTCATTGCTCACAACCTTCCTGTTTTCCTATATCTTTCTTCACTACTGACTTTTTATAACATCTAATAGTCACATATTTTCCTTTATGTAGGTACCTGGTTTCTTTCCTTTTTATACTAATTATTGCTTTCATTATCATTTGGAGAGGTAGGAAGCAAGGAAAAAGTTCATGGGGATGTTCACTTTTGCTTAGCAAATACATATTCTTCTATTTTTGTAGCCTCCCTCCATGATCTTTCAGAAAAAATTAGAATATGTTTATTTCATTTACTTGTGTAGAACTTCATAGAATCGAAGGGGAAAGAAATCTTGCTCAAAAAAAACTAGGTGAGACTGTGATGTGCAGAAAGTGAATAAAATTTGAAAGTGTTTTCTGCACCTACCTAAGCACAATATGTTGTGTCCAGTAGAATAAAACCTTACAGTGCAGTGCCACTAATGCAAGGGTTTTTTCTGCTATTTCTTCTGTTTAAATTAACTGTTTTTAATAAACTATAGAAAGTAGTTCTAATGTCAGGAAAAACTATTAAATATTAGTTGGGAGCCTTACTAAATTTAAAGATGGGCATGAGTTCTGGATAAATTATCAGTGCTTTGGTTTCCCTCTGTGACATGTCATCTGTGTGGTCTTCAGGCCACAGAGTACTTTGTTTGTTCAATCCATGCCTGAAGTGGTGGGATGTTGCTTATTTACTGAAATGCAAACAACAAAAATAACATAAACGATCAAAAGATCAAAACAGATCTGTTTAGTTTCACATGCTCCAGCATAACGGAGTTTGAGGACAGTGGAATGGCGTGGAATGGGAATTTCCTGACTTTCAGTCCTGATCCTGTCGCTGCTTTGGCCGATTACCCAAATGACACCAGAAACCAACCTGGATGAGCCCCCAGGCAGGAGGATGCTGGGCAGGGGCTCCACGTGGGCCTGCAGCTTAACAAAGGGCTGTCTGCCAGCTTACACTTCAGGGCTTTCTCATGTCTTTATGACAGACACTGATCAAATACTATTTTTCCCTGTTTTTCCACAAGAGTTTGTAGCCTTTGGCATTGTTAAAAGGATTAATGAGAATTTTCTTCAGTAAGTCATGAGATAGTTTTATGTACATGATAAGATTTTAAAGAATTCATGTGTTTAAGCCTGAAAAGTACAGTTTTCTTTCATAATCTGGAATGTTCGTGTCAGATGTTTGGTGATGCCTTGGAAACAATTGCCTTTGATTTTTTAGAGGTTAGTGATAATTGTTGAGGTCTCTGAGAGATGCAAGGCATATCTAGATTTTCACGTGGGTGGCTGTATGTTTTTTTAAAGACTAGTCTTTGCTATTCTCTTCAGTGTTATTTCTTAGCCTTAGACTGACTCTATCAACAGGTGTAGCTTTTCTGTGCGTCTTTAAGATAAAATAAATTTTAAAAGAAAAAAAGAAATAGTTCAGTCCATATTTAGGTTTCTTGGTCTCCTTCTGAGCTGTTTAATGGACAACTGGTTTGTTTTATTTATCTGACAGGGTTTCTTCATATTGTTTCAGGTTATCAGCACTCTTGCAGATCATATTACAGCTTGTGCTCGGATTTGACCCTCACTAGGGTTCACTTTAAATCAGATCCTTATCATTAATGCAGTGATAAATAGAGATGCTTTGGAAGCAGTATACAGATTATTTATTTAGTGCCTCTCTGTATCATGTTTTATACAACCAGGGATCAATGTCAGACCTTTATGGATATAGCTTAGGTTGCATTCAGTAACTACAAACTAAAGCCCTTTAAATAATGTTAACTTAATAGCTGACATTTTTATGAAATAAGTCTGCAAGGGGGGAAATGTAATATTGCTCTACAGTGAGGAAGATTTTGATTTTTAGTTTCATCCCAAACCTAAAGGGATGTTTTTAGTTTAACAACTGCCTCTGAAGTCCCCATTAAAAAAATAAATAAAAAAGGAGACAAATGCTTTTAAGGGAAAAAAAAAAAAAAAAAAAAGAGTGCTCTACCACAGGTGTGACCTGGGGTTATTGCTTTTGTAGTGATACTTTTTGTGAGGCTCTAAATAATTTTTCCCCCTGTAACTCTTGGTGGTCCTTTTACATCATAACTGACTTTCTTTTTTGTTAGATATATTCAGGCTGAATTGAAACATATTTTCTTACTTTCAGTTGTAGTCTTATAACTTTATGTAGTACTTCTCAAGTGTCATTCTTGCTCTGGGAAATGGCAGATCTGTAATCTGTGCAACCTATCTTGGTTACATTTCCACTAGTTTTAAAGTCTCCTTCTAGAGTGGATAACGTGTAAATTCAGAATGAGGAAACAAGTTTTTCTATTAGAATTTCTGTGTAACAAGCAAATTAAACTACAGCTAGGTTAGTGAAATAATTCATTTAAGCTTTTATATTGTTGTAGACCATTTTAGCAGAAGGCTTTTCTAAGCAATTTAATGACACCATAAATAGAGGAGAGGTGCCCAGTCAAAAGGTGTTTTCCTACAAATTTAGGTTTTAGCAAAAATCAGATACTTAGATTTGAAGATATATCACGGGTGAAATTGGATTTAGGTTTGGGTATAAATACCAAAATCTCAGGAGTTATTCTGATAAAATTTTAGCCCACGCAGTAAAATTTCTAAGTATTCAAGTGTGCTCTTAAATGTTTTCTTCCTGTTCCTAGCATATTTTTTTCTTACTTGGAAATAAAATCTGCATGGGTGGGTTATCGGATTCAGTTAAAAATCACTCTTGAAAAAAATAAGAGCAAATATAAAAATTGTTCAGCACTATGGTATGGTTTTGAGATTTGCAGCTGTTGTATTTCATCCCCTACATGGTCTGCTGCTGTAGAAATGTACTCCATAAAATATTAAGCATTTTAGGTCCAGCACATTCAGGGAGAGCAGCTACAGGGATTTTGTTACCTTTTCTCTTTCTTCCACTTGTTATTGTAGTCCAAGCTGGGAATTGTATGGCCAAGATGGAGAGAAAACCAAAACTGAAACAAAATTCAAGTCCTTCAGAGATTTCATTGATCTATGAGGCCTTCCACTGTACTGTCTTTATCTTGGAAAGGATAAAGTGATACTTTTCAAACAGATCCAAGGAAGTGTAGGAATATATTACAACATAATTTTTGAAATTGCTGAACCACATTTTTTTATAAATGAAAAAGACCACAACTGAAGTTGTGCTGATCCATTCAAATACTCAGGATTTAGCTGATATACTCTATTCCTCAGAAATAAGAAAACCGGAGGTACATGATTGATATGAGGTGTTTAAAGAAATTTAAATAGAATGCATTCCTACTAATCGAAGTATTAATTCATTTAGCTGGAAGCCATCCAAAAGAAGCAGCTGTCATCTCGGTTAAGTTTGCTCACATACTGTAAACTGCATCGTTGCATGTTTGTGGATGATCTTAGTGGCTCATTTAGCTGGCTTCAAAAAATTTTACTGAAATTACTGCTTTATGCATTTCCTTGTGGTGTGAAATTTCCCAGTCTTGTAAACTGGGGAGCCTGGGGGGTGGCTTGGGGGTTGGGGGTAGTTTTGGTTGGTTGGTGGTTTGAGGTCTTTTTTAATAACTTCAGCTTCCAGAGGTACTCCCTTACTTCTTCCCATCTATACTGGCCACTCTAAAAAAAGATATTAATTAATCCACCAGTTTCATCTGGCCTACATCCTTCAATGTTATGGTTGAAACAACACTGAAACACTTATTTCTTGTCATCCATGGTTTTATATTATGTCGTTTGTCTTCATAAGTATTCACATAAGCTAAGAATTACTCCAATGACTGATAATGTAAATCTCAAATACTGTCTTGTATGAATGTCACTTCCAGGTCAGCATTTCTAAAGCAGGTACCTCTGTGGGGGTACACATGCCCATCTCTGCTGCTGCCTTCAGCACGTGCTCAAGAAGACCGTGTATGAAGGGGCTTTAGATGGATATTTAACTGTATTATCTGTGCTTGTTGACATGCTAATTGGCCTTAATGGATCCTGACAAACACTAAGTTAATGATAACTGAGTGCAACAGATGGATAATAATGCCGTCTAAAAACTGAAACCCAGATTTTCTCAGTAAAGGCTGAATTTACTATACAGTAGGCTGTTTCTGTTACAGCTCATTGTTAGATGAAGCACTACTGTTTGCAGAACTGCATTGTTCACTTTTTCTACTATATTCTCCCCTTTTGGAGGTGAAAAGGATCCTAAGCCTTGCGTGAGGCAAGATATTTCAAAAGGGGAGGGTATAATATCAAGCAAGGATCTTGTGAACATTTTGGTTTTGAGTATATTTCTTGAGAATATTTGAGACGATGAGGTTTCACAAAGAACTTATTATGCTGTGTTAATTTAATTCTTGCACAGTGAAATGAGAGAACATACTTAAACTTTCTTCTTGCCAATCAGCAGGACTTGTAAAACAGCTTCAATATTAAGTAGTGGGAGATACAATTCCACCATGTAGCATAGGCCTGTCTTTAAGATGAAAGATGTATTGATGGGCTTTAAATCCCACTTTAAAGAGGATGATGTATTTAAATCTGGATGCAAGGGGGAAGGGCAAGAACTTTCCTGAATGACGGTTACTGATATTCTCTCAGTGTTATTAGCAATTACTTTTACTCACACATCTCTGTAAGAATGTTAATGTTGTTCTGTTGGCTTGGAACTGAAATACCAATAAATCCCAATTTAAAGGAAAATTTCTAAACAGCAAAATCCAGAAACACAAACATTTTAACTCACATTGAACATACTGTGTAGCAAATTGTTTACAGTGCTGAAACACTTCAAAATTCATCTTATGGGCTTTTATTATTTTGGGACTAAAATTAAGTGTCAAAACTTCATGATTAAATGAATTAGGGATTTGACAGTGATTGACAACAGCCAGGCAATTCCACATTCCCCATAGGCCCACAGCATTTCCATCAGACCATATAAGACTTGAGCACTCAGTAGCTGTTTGAGGAGCTTTAACTTTGTTCTGAAACTGTGTAAGGAGTGTATGTCTCGCTAAAAAAAATGCCGCCTTTTCAGATATACTTGTTGGATTACAGGTAGACATTCCATTCAGATTCAATCAGCAGTTAGGAGGAGGAGAGATTGGTACCGTGAGCCCTGGAAGTGGTAGAGAAATGGAGATTAACTGTGTACTGGAAGCTCTGCTTGAGGCAGAAACCAACGGGCGTGGTCTGCAACCCATGTGTGGCTCCAGCTTGATTAAAGCGCTTGAATCTCTGCTGGCGTTGGTACTTACTTAAAATGTTGGTGCAGATTAAAGATAACAGAATATAGCATCTGTAGAGGGTGTCTGTTGGCAAGTCTGTAGAAATTTTAGAGCACTTATCCAGTGTGCTAAATTAAACCCAGTGTATTTCTGATCCATTATCTTCTGTCTGACCAGAGGCTTCAGAAGTAGGTGAATGAAATGCACAAGCCCTCTTACATCATGACAGTGCCATAATCTCCATATGGAAAAAAGGAAAATCTTTCCTAAACCCTAAAAGCCAGTTAGATTCTACCTTGATGATTATCTGATGACCCAGATCTTAAATTCTCAGCTTATACCATATGAATTCCAAGCAGATCTTTCAGATTTAGGTTACTCTTGGGCATACTTACAGCATTGTGTCTGGGGTTATTCAGCATCTCTGATACATTTTCTGTTTCCTAGTTTCTAATGTAATCTCTTCTGGAAATGGGATCTGCAAATTCAGCTTCCCAAGGTGGCCAGAATTTGGTCCTGTGTGTGACAATCCTGTACAATTCACACATGCCCGCTGTATTTGGCTGCTGTCAGCTGTGAGCACACTGATTTACAGTTTATCTCCTGCACTGTAAGAGTGGTTGAGAACAGACTCAACCTTAGCAAATGCATTTCTAAGAGCAGTTACCTGATCACTAGCCCACAAAAAGGATCTTTAAGGTGATTGATTCTGAGCAGAACATTGCTGAAGTTTAGAGACTTTCAATCCACTGACCTTAAGAAATACTAGACTAAGGTTAAGTAAAGATGATGGCAGATAAAGACCAAAAAGTATTTAATTTTACAGATAAATTTTCTTTGAGTAGATAGAATTTTTATAAAACCTGTATATGGAATTCTAGGATATCATAAAGCTAGCAATCCTTCTTTATGTTAAGTTTAGACAAAAACTTGTAGGAATTTCCCTTCTTTTTTTCCTGAAGATGTGACACTTCTAGGAATTTTCTCTTTTTCTATAGTTACTGCTGAAAGAAACCCCTGAAAATAAATAAACTTCAGTGTTTCGGGGTTCTTTGGGTTTGGTTTTTTGTTGTTGTTTTGGTTTGGGTTTTGGTTTTTTTCCCCAGTAAGGCTTGCATTAATATTTTTCTATCAGTTTTCTTTTTAAAAAATATTTAAATTAAAACTTGCAGTATAATGGAATTTTCCTGCCTATTTGATGAAACCAAAGTTAAAAAAAATGCTACTGATTTTATTGGGATGAAATGAAACCTTTCAGTCTTGTGGATGTGTGCACGTGCATTCTCTGCTCCATCACTCGCTGGATTTGCAGGGTAAACACATCCAGGTCTCTGTTCTGAATTGAGCAGGGTAATTATTCAAAGGTATTCCTCCAAATGTAGGTAATTATCCTGATTTGGAAGCTGTTTGCATCTGACTAGACTTCAGGGCATGCTGAGAGATCTTTCTTGATTAAAATTTTGTTTGGTCTGAGAAGGCAAGAATTTTCAGATTTTCCCTTGGGGGAAAAGAAAATATTTTATTAAGAAAATTATTGACAAAGCTGAAATTAATATCTCATTTTAAAGAATTAATGCTTTCTGTTCCCAAGTGGCTATTAATGAAAGGATTCTTAGTCCTGGTTCCACCAGGCATTCACATTTGTCCCTGTGAAACAAGTTAGGAGTATGAAATTGGGGGGGTCATTTCAGTCTTTCTTTCACTAGCAGATAAAGCTAACCTGGAAAGCAATCAATTGTCTAAATGATTGATTTTACATTGATTCCAGTTTTTGATATGAAATCTTTACTACGGTGTATCTTTTCTAGATTTTATATTCATGTTGCTGTGGCAAGTTAGTCTTAGATTTTTTTATCTCAAGGAACAGATCAAGTGCACACATAAAAACTGTATTTCTTGAAAAAAATTTTACATCTATTACTTTATCCGTTTTTTCCTTAATTCATTATCCCTTTAAACATTTCTCAAATGCAGCTGTACTACGTATTATGTACTCTATTTTACAAAGTAACCTGGGTTTATATTTTACATTTGTTATTCTTTTCCACTATAATTTTTCCTTCATATTATCTTCTTTCATATTCTTTCAGTTTCCCTAAATGAGGCCACCTATGAAACTGCTGGCAGGTAGTGAGAAAATAAGTGTTTAATGAGTGAGGAAACTATTAGAGCAGTCAGGAAAGGGAAATTACAGCATATGTAATAGGACAATCATTACTTTTATAAAATTCAGTATTAAATTGTTAATGTCTCTTGACAGTTCTTTAGTAATTAAGATTTCATCTTGATTGTCTTTCTGCTAGCATGAAATGATATGATAGTTAATATTGTTTAAATCACAATGTTAAGTGAATGAAAAATCATAGTGTAGAATCCTCTGGATAGTATTTGTTGGAGGCTTTAATGTTATACTCAATTTAGAAAAATGTTTTTTCATTAAACTGTGAATGTAGGTTTATAACATTTAAATTGTCTCTTGGTAATATTACATTTATAAAAAATATATATGAATGCACATTCATACACTTTCCTAGCTTTTTAAAAATACATAAACTGTATAAATAGAATCTAATTATGAAGTATGACTAAAAGCTAGACTTTTAGACTAATTGATAAGCCAGTGAAACTCAGTATGTGTTAAAAATATTTGTAAGAAGGGTAATTGCTAAAAACATATTTATGAGACAGGCAGAGAGTTATTTTTTCATATTGTAGCTGAGGTAGCATTTCACATTAGATATAATCTAGGTAAGGAACATCAAGGTAATAATCAGGCTAAGCAGGTGCTTACTCAGAGGATAAAGTATGTCATGGAAATCAACCTCCCACAGAGCCAGAAGAGAAGGTTTTACAGCTATTGGGTCTTGTTGTAATGATGCATGACAGAAATACACAGACCCCTGGCTAGAAAATAAAGCAGAAACTTTCCACCACCCACAGAACTATGAAGGGCACATTAACAGAAATAATAATAAAATATGAAAAATAGAGACTATTGACACAGTTAATTTAATAAAGAACACAGTCAAAGTCTTAGTGTGGTAAGCACACTATGCTTAAATTTAAGCAATCACAGTTGGGACCTACTAAAACCTACTACGAGTTCCTGCTGTGGTCCAAAGATGTAAAGTCAGTTTCTTGATTTCTGTGGTTCAGTTCCTCAAACACAAAACAGAAGGAATAACAATTTTCTGTCTTGAAGGCACATCACAAAGATGAACTTGTTCATTCCTGAGCAGGAGAATACTGCAATGACACAAGCACATCTGTTAGAGTATGATTAAAAAAATAAATAACACATCATTTAAGAAAGGGAGAAGAGAAAGTCCTCATCACAAATCCTAATTTTGATATTTTGCATTTCATTGCATAACCTTTTTTCCAAATACTGTGTTACCCAGCAGTGAACACACTCTCAGACACCAAGTGGAAAGCAGTGAGAGTGCTTACGGTAGGGAACGTACATATGCATGAAAATCAGTAGGGCTAGTACCAAGAACATACTGACTTTCACTATCAACCATTTAAAATCAATTTGAGGGCGTTTGGAAAGCATTTTAAAGAGCAACTAGGCATCAATAAAATTTAATTAATTGCGTCTATGGATGCACATGTAAATTGAGTGCTAATTGTGCTAGCAATGCTTTCCCATTAAAAATTAAACTCATGATTAGTAACTAAGAAAAAAACCAAGCCAATGTTGTTCCATAAACAAATCTCATTTTCTTTAATTGTGCCCCTGTTTTAGATAACAATCATAATTCTCCATTTGCTCTGTTAAATATGAGCATCTCCTCAGCATGGGAAAGACAGAACCATTGCCAGTTGTTTTAAGATATCAAAGAAGTATCAGTTCAAAACTTCTGACACAGTGTTTTTGTTTAAATTGCCTTATCCCTCTTTTGAACAAGAATGGAAAGTACTTTTCTCTTAATATCTGGCAGACTACTTAATTAAGGAGAAAAATAAGTTTGTCAACCATATTTTTACAAAGAAAGATTTATAGTGGTGTAGGGATTACTGGGGTAATCTACTTTATTTACCTATAGGTCTGAGAATACAGAGATGAGATTTAATATCATATTAAAGTTCAGGATGCAGGTATTTGAAGCTTCAGTTCTGTTCTTGCTCTTGCACAAACTCTGCTGTCATAGCTATGCTTTCAATACAAATACAAATCTAGGGCAGGGAGGAATAAGTCCTCGATCTTGATAGAAAGTTCATAGATTTCAGGAGTAAAAGATAGGATCTAGTGCTTGTCAAACAGAAAGACATCTGAAAAAGCTGGGCTGAGACTTCTGAAAGCAGATCCTCTCCTTGTACAGTGCTGAAGCACCTCCACAGTTCTGGATTCTGTTCCCAGGCAGGCAGCTGGGAGTCAGGAACTGGAGACCCTAAATTTTATTAGCTAGATCCTCTGAATGATTTAAGCACTCATTCAGTTCCTGCACCAACAAAATGACTGTGTCACTTCATTATCTCACTGTTGTAAAGATATAAACACCTTAAAAACTGCCAAGGACTCGGGGATGAGTTAGACATGGTTATAAGTAGAGAGCAATGGTGGTGTTGTGTTTGAATATTATATGGTGGACAGCGATAAAAAAGAATATTAAAAAGACGGGAAAGCAAAAATTATCTGAACCAATAAAATCCAAGGAGTCTGAATCCAAATCTTAACTTATGCTCTTATTCATACCACCTCAGCTATAGAGCTTCACTTCACCTGTGGCAAAGTTATTTGTAGTTCCTTTTGTCCCTTCAAATCAGCTTGTGACCAGACATATTTCATATTAATTGTTAACTTGTGCATTTCATCTAGAGCTGGGCTTATAGGTGGACTTCAAGGTGCCACTGTTCTAAAAAGCTTTGAAGTCCAAATTAATTGAACCAGGTGAAGCAATGTCTCACTAGAATCTAGGCAGATAACAGGAAGGTATCTGTCATGTTCTACCTTTGCAGAGAATCAGTCAAAAATAATTAAGCAGCAGTAAAAAGAGACCTGAATAAAAGGCTTAGGAGTAGCAGGACAGTATGTTACAGATAATACAAAATCAATCAAAATATGAAGAGAGTATTTTACGGCATTTACACTGAGGCTTGAAATTCCTCATTGTCTGTTTGACTTGGGAACCACATCTCTCTGAAATGCACCCTCACTTCTCAGGAGTGTCTTTGACAGTGTTGAGTAGAATAACAGGAAAAATAAATTTTGAGAAACATCACAGCCTTCCTTCTGTGGCCTTGAGCACCTTCTCACCATTCATAACATACTATGACAGCTGGGAAACAGGGTATTCTGTACTTCCATGCTAAACTAGACAAGTCCTGTTCAAATTCTTTACAGCCTCAGGGTGAAAAGTAAGAAAACTTTGTTAAAAGTAAATTTTCAAAGGCTAGAATTTATTTTCTCTCGTTCTTGAAAAATCGGGAAAGAAATGTATACTCATGGAGATAAAGACTCAATGGCCTGAATCTCACTGTCTTAAAAGACAAGTAGGCGCTTAAATTACTGATTATAACTTCTGTCACATAATGTGAAACTTTTGCCACTTGTGTGAAATTCAGAATTTAGGGAGGTGAGTGCAAATACCTCACCTAATGAAATTTGTACTCCTAGGGTTTGTGGGTTTCTGTGACATTTGTACTCCTAGGGTTTGTGGTACTCTGTGGCTGATTTGACGCTGTGATCTTCCATTAGGTGGACAGAGAGGTTAGGAGTAGCTTGGTTTTAGTTTCCCTCTTGCAAATCAGGAAAAGAAAGTGTCTTTTGGAAGGCAGTAATAGTTGACTTTTTTACAGCAGGGGGGAGTAAAGAAGGCATTTCAGACAAGGCTGAAGAGTACTGGGACCCTCTAAAGAATCCTGCTTCTAACTGCCCCCTCCTCCCATGTCAGATAAAGTTTGCAAGCTTGCTTTCAAGCAGCTTAAATCTCCTCCTAATCTTATAAGAGAAATAGAACTATTTGCAGTTGCTTATATCTACAGTGGTTTCTATCTCTTCTGTCTGTCAGGTGACCCAGATCCTAAACCTCTTTGTAAACTTCAATTAAATGTTTAGCACGGATGGGGGATGTGTTTCAGACAAGCCTTGGTCTCTGTACCAGCATGCCTTGAAGTAAATTGAGATGATAAAGAAAGTAGATGGAAATTTTCTGTTCAACATCCATCTGATCTGATAAATTCCTGTTTCCACACACCAGTTGTATTTTTGCAAGACCTAACGGTTAAACATTCAAAAATGAAGAATTTAAATCTCCTTTTAAAGCCTTGTATTCATTAGCATTCAATCAGAATGGATTAAGAGGTGGGAAACAGTTGTGCTAACTAGAAACAGAGAGATAAATACAATTTCTGCTTTGAGGTTTGAAGTTTTGGAGATTTGGGTAGATTTTTTGGGTTGTTTTTCATTGTTCTTTGCCCCCAGTCTGTTAGCTACCACTGAGTTGCAATATCACCCCTCTGGACCTGGCTGTCTCCTGACGTTTGTTCATGTGGGGCAGATTTACAGCACAGGGGAAGGGCTGTGTTTGCCTGGGAACTGGGAACTCTGCTGCAGCTTCTTCAGCTCCAGCCCGTGATGGCCAAACCCACTTGTACCGATCCCTACACAGCCGTGGGCAAACGGCAGCTCCCCTGTCCTGCACATATTGCTTGGCTTCTATTTTTTGAAAATTTTAATAACTGTATACAGCGGGTTTGGCAGAATGTGATGAATAGATCTGTTCTCGTGTGTTGGCTGTTGAGACAGCAATTTTGTACAAGTTATTTATTCATGGTTATTTTTATTTTGTATTAGTTGTGAAGACATTTCTTAAACTAGTAATGAGAAATGTATCTTCCAGTTCTGTTTTTAGAAGAATGTCACTTTCAGAAAACTTTTTAGTAGAAATTAAAATTCCTTTTATAGAATTTTACACTTTGTAAAATGCAAAGTCCATATTGAGAAGTAAAAAAAAAAAAAAAAAAAAATTGTTCTCCTATGGAAATCGTTATTTTGTTTGAAATATGTATTATCCCGTGATTATTTCCATCATATTAACAACTCAAATCTAGGGAAAACAACTAGGGAATCTCAAGATAGAAATTTTACAAAATCTGTTTCCACAAACTCATTTCTTAACATTATATTAATTTTATGCACTTGAATATTAAAAAGACAAAATCTAAATATTGCATTGTGAGAAAATAATTCCTTAACTATTACAAATTTCTTATTTTTCTTTTTCTTACTTTATTAAGTTTTAAATTTCACAAGCCAAAGTTATGATGCATAAAGAATATGAGGTGAGAAATTATTTCATTATTATGGAAAAATGGTGCTCTTAATCTAGAAAAAATTATGAGAACAAACCAAAACCAAATAATTAAATTTTCAATCTAGATTAAATCAAAAAAATTGTAATCTATTTGTTGTCATACTGTAACATTTCACAGGCAGTAGAATTATGTCAGGCTAATATGACACATTTCAATGTATGTCAAATGACATATTCAGCTATAATGTGCCCGTAGTAGTATTTTATCATACACATTACTCCTACACAGATATAGAAGAGAAAAGTAAGGATAACTCAATACAATGAAAGTGTTTTACTGCTCTCTGAAAGAGAATACTAGGACTTGATTGATTATAAACCAGGTTTTTTTGAAAATTAATTTAATTTTTTTTTAATACAATTTTTATTTGGAATATAATCCTTCATGAGAAATCCATACATTTCAATAAATGGAGTGTTTAATTCAAAACAGAAATTCCAAGATTGGAAGTGGCTATTCTAGGAACTAGGATGGGAATTTCATTTTTATATTAGGTTAGGAAATTCAAAGAGGGACCAACAGTATGAGACAGTTGCCACAGTCTCTCTTCATGTCCAGCCACTGTATTTGTTCAAGATGTCAAGCAAAATCTGGCTTTGATGGCAAATGGACATACAGTAACCACGTGCCAGCTCTTGCTGTCTAAAAATGCGTGAAGGAAAGACCAGGGAAGAGTTGAAAATGCTGAACAACTCTCCTAGACAGCAAAGTGGCCAGATTTAAAACTTTATTTATTCTCAGGATAATATCCTAGTATATGAGGCTGTTTATAGTTTATTTTTGCCTATATTATTATTTTTATTTATTCTGTAATAGACAATATAAAAAGGCCCATAATGAGAAATGCGTTTTTTTTCCTTTTAGCAACTAATTCACAAGCTGACCAAGGTTCAACACTAATCATTTCCTTGATAACTGCTCATGTTGATGGTTGGTTGATGCTGTTCTGTCAGTGGTGTCCCATGCTGGTGACTCCTCTCATGTGAGTGGTTTCTGAGCTCTGTATGGTACTGTGAGTTTGGATGGTGTTAAAATAATTTCACATTTTCTTCTGACCTAAGACGCGTGCTACCTACAAAAGGAAGTATCAGAGCTTTATGAAATCTCCTCAGAGAAAAACTAGAAGTAAGAAAAGTCTCTGATGTTTGTTTTTCTCATGCTGCTTTGCTTGTGTCAGGTTTCAAGCCTTGAATGCCTTTTGGTTTGTCCACGTACTTTTTGTTTGTTAAACTTCATGTGCTTATCTAACTTCCTAATCTCCTGTGGGGATTTGATAACCTTAGTGGTTTTTTCATGCTGCTTCTAGTGCCATGATTAATGGGGTAGACCACTAAACTGGCCACCTCCAAAATTATGGAATGTGTTAATCAGATGGGCAGATGACCTCAGGGAGTGCAATGACCCTTAGGATCAAAGGTCAGATTTTAACAATATGACAAATACAAGGATGTTGTCATTTCAAACTAAAAAAGGGTAAATAGATAAAGGGTAACTTAAGAGTGACATACTTATTTCTTGCAGGTTTTATGTATACAAACCGACTTTTGCCATTAAATAGCAAGTAATGTATCTTCGATGGCTGCTATATGAGGTCAAAGTTACAAGGGAAAGGTTGCTGGTACGGTACACAGCACAAAGAACACAAGATTTGGTTTCAGTTCTAGTGTTTGATGTAAAACAACCTATTATTTCTGTGCCTTTGTTTTCCTCTCTATAAATATTACAGAATATGATCCTTGGTGAAGCTGTTCAAAAATCAAGCGTTCATGGTAGGGCAGGAGGGCAAGGCAGTGTTGCTATCTGTGCTGCTGATGAGTAGCTGTTTTCTATATTATCCATTCAACTGAAAACATGACAACGTGTGGTAGTTTAGTACGGAATTTTATTTTTCTCTCTTAATCGTTAAAGTGCTCTCTGTGGAGTTGTATTACAGAAGGAAAAACTCACTCCTCAGTCTGCTACAGCTGAGAAGAGGACTTAATACAAACCTGTGCTTCCATTACACTGGCTGGCCAGGTAACACACCAGACTTTGCAATAATCTGAGACAGCTCTGAGTTACACTGGCTGAACACTCTCGGAACCTGTCAGAGCACTGTCTGATTTTTCCTGACTACGGCATGAAGTCTGCTCAGTACTTTCTAACCCAACCTTCTACTAGGCCTTGGAAATAATTGGTAGAGAAATGCATTATGTCAGGGAGAATCACCAGTTTTCCTTTATGACAGCTTTATATTCTCAACTTTACAAACCTCTTCAATGTAGGTCAGGAGTTTGAAGCTCAAGTGTGTTGAGCCAGTGAAACATCAAGCAGACAGTGCAGTATCTTTCATAAAGTTTTTATTCAGCAGAATTTGTACTGGACAATGTAGTTTAGAGTATCTTGGTCTGGTTATTTAACATTTTTTCTTTTCTGCAGCCCTGAGTATTTCACAAATAGCACAAAAAGCACTATGAAACCCTCTCATCTCTAAATAAACCAAGCCCTGGAAGTGTTTTGTAAATTTTCATAATGGTACTGCTGTCCCAGCTGTGATGGTCCAAGGACATCACTAAATCAAGTTTTGTCCTGGATCATAGTACCTTTTTTATCTACTTTACCATATCTACATATTCTCAGCTTTCATATTCTTCCCAAGTTTGTTGCTTCTGTTTCATACTTAAGAATTAGTCAAAAGCATCCCTGCTTATTCCTCACCACTTATGTGTTGACTGGCTCAATAAAAAAATTTCTTCTCCCCAGAAGTCCAGACTTGCCTTAGGAAATTCTGTCATGAACGCTCGGATGCTCTGCTACATGTTGGTTGTATTGACAGTAAAGGAGACAAAGCACTGAGGAATAACTCATAAACCATCAATTCACCTTTATTACTTAGAAAGAGCTCTAACTTGGTTGTGGCAGTGTGAGTGAGTACAGAATGTAGCCCAGCACAGGAACAAAAAAGGGTAAGTCAGACTGTAACTCTCTGATATTTTCAATTAATATTCAGCTTTAAGAGCCATCTCTCTACTGGAGAAATATTTCCTTAATAGGTCTTCAGATTACTTTTAGTGTGTAGTTAATAATGGAAATGAGTTCTACTGAATATGGTCAGTTGAGACTTGGAATGAAGTATTCTGTTCTGAGGGCATATATATTTATGTTCTATGTTCACCAAAAAAAATGTTTTATAACAATAATAAAAAAGAAAAGAAACCATTTTGCATGAAAACATGTTTTAACTGTATTTGTAACACTCAGTAAATAAATTACAGGTTTTATATCATTCAAAAAGAGCTGCGAGTGATTTATTCAGTTATTAACTTCACACGCTTGGAAGAATGAATTAAATACCAGTCCTTGTTGAAGGCTTTTGGATTATTCTGCCAGAATATACCACTTAAAAGTTTTGGCAGCTCAGCGTGTGTTGCGTGATGAGCAGGAAGGTTTTGTTGGAAGCTGAAGCAGATGAGTCTGTATCTTGACAGTTTACAGCATCTTATAAATTCCATAAAATGAAAATGAATTATGTATTATTGGGTTTACATAAGGTCACCAGATGAACTCTGACCCTTCTCTTTTCTCATTTGGCTCAATTATTAGATGAAATGACAGATCTGATCTCTTTTCAAATTGTATTAGAAGGGGCCTCTTTATTTTGCCCTCTAGCAGCAATTCTCTGACAGAACTAGGCAAGTGCATTAATTATGATTGATTTAGTGGGTCTATAAGGTGATTATTTCTCAAATTCTACTTCTGTGAGAAAACCTTTTGACCTCTCTCAGGCCACACAGCAAATGAAATCCATAAGAAGATTTAAGAGGGGACTGACCAGCGCTGCAGTTTCTTTCTGCTGTTTGAACTCAAAACACTTTGGGACACCCAAGCAAATCCAAAGGATTGAATTACCAGGACATGCTGTGGTTAAAATGTTTAACAATTTGATATCTCTGTTTAAAGTAAATGGCATGAAATTGATCACAAGGGGGAAAAGGCCCCTTTTTGGAGTGGGGGAATGGCAAAAAGGATTTTTTGCGTTGTAAATTAGATATGAGAAAATTACCAAGATGCTTAGTATCAAGGCTGATGGAGTGTGTTACATGCAGTGAAAACAGAATTTCAGCCATGTTCTTCTGATAAAATGGCAAAATAATTCCATAAATCTGTGTAGGAGTCTACTTCTTCTTGGTATGACACGTATATTTATATGTGTGTATATAAATATGTTTATATACACATATATAAGCATAGTAAAGAATTCAATTTTAAACCAAGTCTGAGTTCAGAAGGAGAAACTGCACACTGTACATTTATTCCTGAGTCACACCGATGTTTTGTTTATAGGCTATTAGAAAAGCCAGTCCTGTTTCCAGATAAACGACTCTGGTTTCTCCCTCTGTTATTGGAGGAGTGAATTTCTTAGAAATGAGAAATAAATGCCTATTTTTTTTTCTTTTTTTGGAAACCAGATATTTGTAAGATGGTAATAGTGAATAGTAATCTAGTTAATGCTCAGCAGCTGAATCAAATCTATATTTTTTTTTGCACATATCTGTTATAATATATTAATTAGAAGTAATTTAAATTTGTTAGGGAGTTTTTTAATATGCTTAGTGGAGGTGGATGCTATTGTTCAAGTAGATCTCTCAGGAAGTCCTGAACAAAATTCTGAAAATCCAGCTAATCAAGATGAGGTTTTGACAGTAGACTTTAACTTTCTAAATATAAAACTAAAAAAGCAAAAACAAAAGAATCAAAATAGAATGAGAATTTTAGACAGATTACAGTAAAGAAACTTTAACTGCAGTTTAACGTACTATAGTGAAATTATTTATTTCTAATGAACTTCATGAAGCAGAGGATGAACAGAAAATGTCTGATGCTTTTATGTGTGAAATAAGATAGACATTGCTCTAGGATGCAGAAGGATGTCCACAACTTTACTCTGCTTTAGATAGGGTGATCAGAGATTAAAATCTCTGCTTTGAGTCAGGCAGAAAAAGAGCATGAGCTGGCTCTTGCGATGCAGAAAGCATCCCTGCTGTTTGGTACATGCATTTGTGCACATACAGTAAAAATGGGAACCAGGAAACAATTGTTTTTCTATGGAGCTGTTCAAAGCAGCATGTGTGATACTTGGACACCAGTCACAAGCAGTGTTGGTCGTCCTCTAGTCAGATCTGATAGTTTCCATTTCAGGGAAACAAAAAGCTTGGGCAGTTTTCAGCTACCCTGGCCATGTTACCCCAGGTTGTGGCCTTGCTTCTTCAGTAGCTGTTTTCCCATTAAACTGTTGCTGCTGATCAGCACTTATTTTTCAAGTCCCTGTATCACTAGGAAATGGCATGTGGTGCCTCACCAGATATTGTGGATATTTCACTTCACTAGCATAAATGAGAACACTGTCAACAACTTCATTAGCATCCTTTGCAGTGGGCACAAAATATTTGAACAGTAAAGTGCCTGTTGAACATTTATTGCTCAGTTTTCTGGGGAATTCCTTACTGTCTGAATTAATCTCTTCAGCCATTCAAATTCCAGTGCTGGAGCATGTGCAGAAGCAAGAAAAGCACAGCAGTTGTCTTCGTGTTATGTATCAGCTGTTCTTCCAGATCTCTGCAGGAGATCTTAGCACAAATCCTGTCACATTGAATGGTTTGGCTGCTTTATCACTGTGCTCTGCCAGTAACCTTGGTAAAGGCATAACACCTGCATTAGTCAATGCTGTGCCTCTGCTCCTTTTTAATGATACTACTTGTATTGAACTTATTATGCTTATTACTCCACTTGCTCTCAGAGATTTTCTGGCATAGACACTCTTGCTCTGATGTAGTATTTCTGAGGTTAGGATTTCTTTTCTTGTGTTAAAAATTAGACAAAAGTCCTAATGCTCATTTGTTGACACCAGAAAAGTAAAAAATGTCCAGTGAAAATGAGCTAACTGAAGCCATGCTAATGAAATAAATTACTTTTAATGTAGACTGTTGTTCAAAGGGCTTGCTTAGAGCTGCCTTGTATGCCGTAGCATTGTGTGGGAAGCTATAGCAGCATCTTAGACCTTAAAAAAGGGGTTCATTCTCATAACTGATAATTCAGACATTCAGTGCAACCATTTGAATATTTCAAAAGATCCCTATCCCCTTTTTACTGTAGTAGAATACAAATAAACCTTTCCCCAGCTCCGTTGCCCTTCTCTGGACATGCACATTGAGACATAAAACAAAGGAGATAGAAAAAGGTGGAAGTTTGCTCCAGCTTTGTAGGCAATATGTATACTCATTGTGAAATTCAGTGATGTTTCCAGGCATGCTATATTATTGTTTTCTTTAGAATTCTTAGGGATTATTTATACTGGGCTTGCCACATTTGTGACTTAATTTTTTTTTTCTTTTATAGTTGGAAAGTTTTAGAAAGCACACAGACTTTACCAGTGTTTTCCCCAAGGAGGTGATGGAAGACTTTTTCCAGACATGTTTATATTAATAATGTATGTTTGATTCCTCTCCTGACAGGTTTTGCTGCTATGTTTGCTATGTATCATAGATTCTATACGTTATGACATTCTAAAAATATCTAGCTAGTAATAATAGCCTTTGGATCTCAGGAGACCAGTGGTGGGTTCATATGCCCTGTCCTACTTGTAACCAGCCATTGATGTGATGCTGCTTTGTCTTCAGGTAAAGTCCTGCAGGGGTGTTTAACCTTTGAGATGCCCCATGATGACTTCCTACTTGGCAAAACTGTGCACGTTCAGTCCAGTAGCAAAAGTTACCTTTTTCCTGTAACTGTACTCTTGTCCGTCATCAGTGCCTGAATTGTCCCTGACGTTTGATGTATGAATGGAAGGGTACTAATGTGTGCTTCATGCAGTGTTCAGTTGTCTGGGTAGAAAGTCTTGAGAATTATTTATATGGATTCTGCATAGCCCAGCATTCATTTTGGTCTTACCATTCTGATAGATCAGCTTAGATTTCTTTAAAAGAAATAG
The DNA here is from genome assembly GCA_013397175.1 of Platysteira castanea. Taxonomy (NCBI): domain Eukaryota; kingdom Metazoa; phylum Chordata; class Aves; order Passeriformes; genus Platysteira; species Platysteira castanea. The sequence continues at coordinate 695,138 of VYXC01004205.1, read as the reverse complement.
ATGTTAATAATTCCATTGTCTGATTACGTCAGACTAGGGCTCTAAAAGCCTTGGGTTTACAGTTTATAACTCCCTTGCAAGTAGTAATGTTATTTATGATAATGAGTATTGTTTGTTTGTGAGCAACTTGATCTCGGACCTGAGCTGAGACCATTGTTCTCAATACATCTGAGAGCTGTGGAAAATTGGAAATGATGTTCAAAGGTTACATTTTAATCTCTGAGTTCCTTGTGCCTTCTTTAGAGATAACTTTCTGCTCACAAGGCTCTCCTCACTTGGCTTGAATCTGAAAAGAAAATGTATCACATTTTAATACTGACACAAACAAATGAGTTGGTTTTAGATTCTGTCATCCACAAACTGCTATGTTTATAATACCACGAGTATATTAATGGACAGATTTAATGATATATATATTATTTCTGTCAGCATCCTCTAAATTACTTTTGCTACCGCAAGACACAAAATGATGATGTATTTCAGTGAACAAAGGAAGGTAGGTTACATTTCTAGTGCCCATAAATTCTTTGTTTTAAAAACATCAAGGCCCTTGATACAGTACAGTGCTTTTCAAGAGATTTGCTAGTAAAAATTAACCAGTGGGGTGAAAGAAGTTTTCCTGATGTACCTTCCTGTATCTCATTTCCCCAGCCCATTTTCTCCCATTCTGGAGGTGGCACTGACTGACTCCCGCTCCACTACAGTTTCTCAGTTTTGGTGGATGCTGGCACAACTAATGTGTTACAATGGAAAACATGCTGAACTGTGGAATATCAGTGTGTTTGGGGCCAGAATCATCTTACCAAAATCTTGGAAACCTTTTCATGTCACTTTATTTATTTTTATTTCTTTTTAATGTACTTCCCATCTTAGAATATCTTTTAAAGAAATCTGTGCTTTGCGGTTTAGTTGATTCCCATATTCAGTTCTGATATCTGGCTACTATCCTACTGCTACTGTTTTGGGTTTTGTTTCTCTTTGTAAGGGGTTTGAGGAATGGGGCATTGAAGGTGGAGGTAAGAAAGAGGTTTGGTTTTGTATTTATTATGTCAGTTTTCTAAGAGATTTGATCACTTCAGCTTTCACTGTTACTTTGCTCTGTTGCCGTCTAAAAATTGGGAGCGTTGTTAGAGATTGCCAGTAATTTCAGAAGCTGCAAATCATGAGAAGAGGAGAAATATTTAATCAAATTTGAAGTGTTCAAACCTGTACACCTGTGTAAAAAGTATATAGCATTACCAAAATGAGCTTTCAGAAACTAGGAAAGAGCATTTACTCTTTACTGTGCTGCCTCTACTTAATTGCTTGGGAAAGAAACAGTATGTACACATGAAATTCATATAGAAAAAGAGAATCAGGGTTACAAAGGTAGCTTAGTATTGCACAATTATTTACTATTCACAACGCAAAATCCAATATCTGGGATTTTAAAAATCTATTTTATTGTAATTTTAAAGTAGAAGTTGTTTTTTAGTTGTATCTCAGAAATATACTTATTTCCTTATTTGTTCCTCTGTTTTTGTCATGAACAAGATTCAAATCTCTAGAATAGAGATCTCTCCTTTGTGAACCAACATGAAGTAGATGCAAGTAATACAGACAGTTTGTTTAGATGAAGATAAATCCAAAGGTTTCCCTTAAAGGAGTCAGTGTAGCAGTTTGCAGTCCCAGAAAAAGAAAATATCTGATCCTTCTTTTTCTAAAGTTACTGACAAAAACTTAGTGTCACTGTGGTAATTATGTGCTTACTGCTGCACTATATCATGTAATTGTTACCTGTGGATGTTTGTTTTGTTTAGTTTAAGTCATACATTGGTGTAAAGGCATTCGGGTTTAACAATGAAGTATGTTTCAGTGCTACTGTGCTGTATTTCCTGTCAGATATCTCAAAAAGTGATTTGGAAACAGGATGAGCCTTCATAAATTATCAAGCCAAATATCATCTGTCTTTTGAGGGAATCCTACAGAAAACACACGCCTCACTCTTAAAGACAAAAAAGAAGTCATCCTATATACGTGGTTTTTTCCATCAGAAAATCAAATTCTGATCTCTGACTTCTTAAAGTTGTCTTTACCCCAGTCTTTTGACAAGGTTTCAGAGTATTTGATCTTTTTTAAAGGCCTTGCTTTCTTTTCTTAGACCTTGCTGCAAGTAAAAGAATTGTGAAAATGGTCTTCTGTGAATGCATTGCAAATACTTCCCTCTTCCTATTTTGGGCTTTACATGAAGTACAGTAATCTTACACTCTAGTTTGTCAGTACTTTTTAATTATTCTCATCAGCATTTTCTAATCCAGACTGAGAGCCTGTTGGAGAAGAAAAGGATATCAGATGACTTGTGTTTTTTGGTGTTCATTTGGTATTTGTTTTGGTTGAACTTAAATGTTTGGTATAATTATTTACTTTTGATTTTGGTATGAATAATTATGTATTGGCATGATATGTTTTCAATTTACAGCAAAGACAAGTAGTATTTAGTTTAGCATTCTGCTTGTGAGTTGTTAATCTAAGTAAATAAAATTCCAAATAGTAAATAACGGTTAGTTGAGGATTACAGACTGTGTCCAAATAGAATAAATTTGTCAAAATGTTTTAAAAGTCTAAATAATCAGAGAATGGGTAAAAGCAGCAAAACAAATTACAGGTGGAGAGAAGAATTGTGTGCACTAAATTATTTCCTGCGAGCTGTTTACATATGTCTGCTATGACAGATCCCAGTATTTCAGACTAGATGCCATTCTTCAGAAAAACAGTTAGATATCAGAAATATTGCTTGGATTTAAGTTGTCCAATGAAGTGGCCAATGAATTGTGATTGACTAGATGATTAAAAAGAAAAAAAGAAATCTTTGAATCTAAACAAACAAGATAATGCAACTCTTTAACTGAAAGGGTGTTGAACCTTTCCCACAATGTTGGCTGACTCCAGAGAATAATTTGCCTCATAGGTTCAGTAATTTCACATGGGTCGTCTTTACTCTGTCCTGCAACATTTTCCCTATTTAGAAGTGGTAGGGATGTTAATAAAAGAGTAGAAACACCACAGTAATATAATGCAAAAGGGGACTTGATAAAAAGAATCTGGGCAGCTTTATATTCAGTAAAGAAATACAAATCCAGAGAAAGATTCTGAGAGGGGGGAGGAGGGGAGTAGGAAAAGGAAAAAAAAAAGCTACACCACAGATGCTCAAGTGTTCATTACCCAAATCTTTGCAGGAAGCAATTGAATAGAATTACCTACAAAGAGAATGTGGCATTTTAACATTATACAATCATGTTCCTCATGGCAGGTGACATCTATCTCCTTGACGGAGACTGTATCTCAAAAATACATTCACCGAGCTGTCTATAAATTCAAATAAACCCTGCAATTTAATTTTCAACATATCCATATGTTTGAGAATCAAGCTTTCAGCAGTTGAGTACAGTTTGTGTTGATACTACTGTACCCAGTGAATAAGGAGGAAACAATGCAGTGCCACTGCAGCTATAGCCAGGTTTAGCAGGGGTCTGCAGGGAGAAAGGATTCGTCCCAGTGTTCTGGGTCTAATTCAAGATCCAGTCAATAGAATTTCCAAGAAGTTCATCCTTTCTTGTTTGGTCAAACGCAACCTTTTTCATGGTTTAGAGGAACTATGTCATTGCTTAGTTAGAAACACAAAGAACCAAATGTGTCATTGTGCACCATGGAAATGCAGCCAAGAATCTTTTAAGATAAAATAAACCCCTTAATTCTTTAAGAAAAATAATACAGTAGAATGCACATTCATTTAACTTCTTAAGTATAGATTTTTAGAATCTCTGATAAATTATATTGTTTGCAAGAAAGAGAGCACCTGAGGCAGCTGCTGTAACAAAAGGAAAAATGTAGTGGTTATTTTTTGCTTTTCAAAAAGGCATTTCCAAAATAAGTCTCATTTCTTTGTGCGTGTCTGATTGTATTTTTGCTAATGAAAAGTGTTGTCTTACAAGCTGAAGAAACAGCTTGAAATAATGAACAAACAAGTAAGGATTTTAATTGAATATTCATTTTCTCTTCTGGAGTGTGATAGGTACTTTAGGTTGAGAAATATATTCTTATAGTAGTTGGTTCTATTCACACAGTCAATAGGATCCATGGGTGTGTTGGAATCCGTCAGAAAATTCCTAATAGCAAAAAACATTTGAAGATGCTTCTGACAGTAATCACCAGCAGATCTCCAGAAGACTGATTGAGGTTTCAGGTGTTCAGTGATTTCATTCCAAGTTTTTAGCACAACCCCTAGCTCTGTAATGGTAATATGAAATTTTGGGTAAAAGTACGCCAAAACAAAAGCTCTTAACTTGGCTAGCTCTTAGGCCTAGGGTGGGCCTGACACTACAAACCTAAAAGAGGAAGGCAAAACTCCCCCTGCTCTGCTTGCCCTACCAAGACCTTAGTGCTGGGAGGATGTGGGAGCTCAGGTCAGTTCACCCCTCCTGTGCTGCCCAGGACAGGACACCTCTGTCAGAGCTTTGATAACATCGTGTGAACAGAAAAGCTGGAGGAACATCCTCCATTTGGGAGGTGGCCTGGCCTCACCAGCTCTCAAACTGCTCAGTTTGGAGATTACAGGTTCTGGTAAACTCGTCAGTCAGGCCTCACCTGAGACAAACAGTTACAAAAGTATTTTTTGGACATATTTGGCTTTTATAGAGCTGGCAAAGAATTGTCTCATGTTTTGTCACTGGCCTGTAAGGCTGCCGTCTTCATTTGCATTCTTCAGCCTTTTCAAGGCCAGTTGGGATGTGTCAGACTTCCAGAACAATGAACATTGGCATATGATAGAGTGAATTTGGCTACTAAAATAGGTAAAAGTCAGTACTGGGGTTCTCCAGGATCAATTCCTCATCAGGGAGAACACAATAATCTCCCATTAGACCATTAGTGATTTGGTATGTGCGAGGCAAGAAGACAATAATTTTTCAAGTCTTGGATCATGTAATACTGTTTCTGTACTTCAGAAACAAGCTTTCTGAGCTGCCCCTAGCTGCCAAAAGTCTGTTACTTGCAGCTATAATGATCAGCATGTTCAGTAAATTTTCCCTGCAAGGTATATATCTAATCACTTTATTTTTCTTGTGTAGAGAATTTGGTGTTGAATATTTGGTACATTAAGAAGTTAAACATATACAGCTAGGAGTAAAATCATGAAAACATATATTTAGGTGACCTGATGTTAAGATACAAGTTTTTATGTCATCTTCATCCTCTCATTGTGAGGCCTGCAGATTTGAACTCTGGCCACAGATATTTTTTAAGATAATAGAACTATGTTGACTTATCCTGCCAAGCATATGGTCCTTGAATTAGTGGAAGTTTCTGCATAATGTTTCAGAAAACATTTCACTGATGTTAGATAGCAGCATTTTGTTGTGGAACAATAATATGGGATACTTCAAATTATTCACATCTAACACAGAGCCTTCTTTAAAAAAAAAAAAGAAATAACAAGAGGTGCTAAGTTATTTTAGAAGAAATTAATTAACTGCAGTCCTTGAAAACATTCTTGTAGTTGCAGCTATATTCTAATCAGCTGCAGTTTACTAATAGTTCAATTTTCAACATCCGGGATCATCCATATGTATAGGAATTTTCTGAAGTCTTCTGCTATTGTTGCTTATTCTTTTTCTTTTTAAAAAAATATTTTAACTAAAAAACATGGGAGCAAACATTTTTAAAAAATGCAGTGGTGGAGCTTTGAAAATTTATTGCACAGCTGGGGGCACTTAAAGAACTTAATTAACAAGCTCTAGCCTTAACATTCTCTCTCTTTAAGGGGAAAAAAAATCAGTTAAGGTTTGTCCAATTAAATTTTAGAAGAGTTTGTTGATAAAAAAAAAAAAAAAGCTGTGATTGTGAGCTTACAGTTTAAAAAGAGAAGCTCCAGAATAATGAAAACTTGCAAGCTGATTAATTCAGTGGAAAGCTGCTCTGTGCATAGTTTCCACAAACTCATAAGCACTTGGGCATTTTTAGCCCAAATTTAATTATAGCCTTTGATAATCAGGCTTCGCTCAAAAGAAATCCCCTTCTTCCCATAATACTTGATGATGTAATGCTCTATTATAACTCAGAACTCTTCCCCCAGCACCTAAAACAAGCCGTCTTCATGTCAATAGGAAAAAAAAAGTGACCTCTCCTCTCAGAGTTTTACATTTCATGTTCTGCAAACTGATATAGATCATCCAAGGCTGCGCTGGTTTGGAGTTCTTTTTGTTGTGTTGTGGGTTTTTTTGGTTTTGGGTTTTTTTTAATTTGCTACTGACTGAAAACAGCTAATAAAGGCTCAGTTCAAAGCTGTCTATTTCTTAGTGGGGGGGAAAGATGTTATTCTGACATCATTGCTCTGAATGAGCAGCCTGTGGTTCATACAGTATACGCTCCCCTGGAATGACAAATTTTCTGCCTTTTTCTTGGGGGGAATGTTCAGGCAAAAGGAAAAAATGCATAAGAGAAGCAAAGAAAATTCATTTGTATAAGCTGGCCCCCCTACTGTGGAATTTTCAATTATATATATCTAATTATGGCTGTCAGTTGATGAATTGAGAAAAGACATTTTTTGTCCCCCCTCCTTTTTTTGTCTCTTCGTCATCTCTTCTGTTAGAATGATTATAGCACACTTACACAACTAATTGCCTTACTGCTTATTAGTGATACAATTATGCAGGCCAGACTCCTTGTGTGAACAACCATCTGCAGAGAAAAAAAAAGTGACACTATTCAAAACTATCCATAATTTAACCAATGTTATTCCAATGCACTGAGCTCAGACAATTGTTGGGCCTTCATATTTCATACCCACCCTGGAAAAAGAGGGTTGTGGGTTTTTTTTTCTTTTTTCCTCTCTTTCTCTCTTTTTCTCTGTGCACTGATTCACCTCTTTAGACTCACTGTGAATTGGAAAGAAAGAAAGAGAAAAAAAGTGCTTCATATGTCAACAAAAAGGAGGGAAGTGAAGCATGGCTAATGCCCATTCCTCCTGTGGGCAATTTTTCTTCAAATTTTAAACTAATAGGCATTTTTTTCTGCTTTAGAAACAGTTGAGAAAGTGCAGATGTCCTGACCACAGAAATCTGTGTATGTACATTTGTTGGCTTTTAAATGGTGTTAAAGCAACTGATGTACAACACAGACCAGAGCAGAAAGTTTGCAGTGCATGTAATTGGTTCTTAGGAGAATGTGCAAGGAATGTCTCTGTCGCAGCTCCCAGAGTGGTAGGTGTTGGAAACCAAACAGGTGAAGATGCAGGAGTCAAAACACAGCTTTGTGTGTTGCTGATTAAGCTGATGTGGAACATTTAAATGTCTAAAAGATACTGCTTTTCAGCTGTAGCTTGGAGATAATGTCAAAATGGCCTCCCCAGCAGCGAGGCAGAGAAGAGCTTTATTTCTGTCGTGTGCCTTAATTCCTCTGTATGGTTGTATTTGTCAAGTCTCTGAAATGTCAGTCTGCCGTTACTGTATGGTCAGAATAAATAGGCAGAAAATAAGCTGTTGTGGAAACCAGATTTTTTTTTTTTTTTTAAGTCAATATGAGACTACAGAAACATACATAGGAAGAAAGAGCAAAACTTTGGTGTCGGTGCCTCTCAGTGTCTGTCACAGAAGGCTTGTAATTCTTTTGGCTGACTAGAGTGTATCTGACTGTAAAATAGGTAAGAATACAGACATTTACAGTGTTTTGGAGGTACAGTTACAATTGTCTTGGAGATACAGTTAAAAATGCACAGTTCTTATATTTCCAGGATTTAAAAAATATCAGTGACAATGTCAAGAAGAAGCCATCAGATGTCTTGGAAGAGGAAATTGCCATTCCCTCCTCATTTTTCCCACTCTGTCTAGTGATGTTTGACTGTCATCTGCACTGCAAATACAGACTGAAGTGCACATGTTTCTGCTTTTGCTTGTATTTCTACAACTTTTTGGCTCTGTAAGTGAGTATTCTGATATAAGCCTGGATTTGGACCATTGGATCTTGAAGACTTAGGGTTTAGAAATTTAGTTGTTCATCCCGATTCATTCAAAGTCTAATGTCATTTATGTGTAACAATTTTAATGCAGTGCCCTGTTATTGTGAGCATGCTTATTAGAACAAGAATGAGCTCTATTTGTCTTCAAATAGGGATCCTGCTGGTTTGTTCATGGAGTCTCTGAGGGGTCTCCTTTAATCCCAGTGATTTAAATGCACGTTCAAAATTGAAAACTCCAAATTCCTTCAAAATGCTGTACTTGTAATGTCCAATTTATATGAGGGTGGAGTTATAAATACAGCTTCTCATGATTCTAGTCCTGAACTTCTCAACCTTGAGACCTGTCAGCTATGACAGGAAGGAAGAAAAGCACTGCCTTACAAATTCATGTTTTACGTGTGACTCAATGTCATGGAATGGATCCTTTCCACTTTCAAATATTTTTTTTTCCCGGGAGATGCATCTAGGCAGTTTATTGTGAGTCTGCAGTTTGGGGGTAGTGGTGGTATCAGCTGTGGGATTGTTTACCTTCAGTGTATCAAGCATTCCTAGTAATGCCAATGAGAAGCTTGCAGGCTGAGTAACATCATTTTGATTATTCCTATCTGTTCTGGAAAGTAAACCTTATTTTCCTGTATTTTGAAATCCAGCCTAAATCAGAGGAATAATAGTGGACAAGGTTAATTGTTCTGTACCCCATAGAATACATGCACACCAAAACACCTTGTGTCTGACTGTAAAATGTGCTATTAATACTTCAGGCAACCTGACCTTCTAAGAAGCTTTGCAGATTTCCTTCTTCACTTAAGTATGGATGACAAAACATCTTTGAGCTGTCTCAGCTCTGTAATAATGGGCGCACTGATCCCATCAGTTATGAGTTGAGCCTTGGGAGTAGAATAAGGCATCAGGTATTTTTGCTGCTCTGTAGAGAGAAAAACTGACAATCTAATTATACAGATTAAAAAAAAAACAAACAAACAAACAAACAACTTCTGATCAGCATGGTGTGATGAAATGTCTGGAAATAATCTGGACAATCACATACCTGAACACTGGAGAGCCCGAAAGACGGATTAAGACTCTCTGATGTTACAGCTTATTTTATAGTTCCTGAAACCCTCCCTGTGATGTTACAGAGGTTGTGGCAATAAAAACTGCATTGCACAACAAGGAGAACAAAAACTCTGGTAGTATTTAAAATTGTATCTGCATGCATGCATGCAAGCAAGCTGAAGTATGCGGAGACAGCTTTAATGCGGGTGTATCCCACACTGTGTGTGCCCTACTTAGCATGCTTCAGAGTTTTTTGGATAATTTCTTGTGTGCCTGTCTAGACTGTCTTGAAGCAACCTAAGTGGAGTATAAGACATAACTTAACATAAGCTTATTTTTCTGCCAAAAGCACACTCTACAAGTAGATTATTTTCTCTTCACTGGTTTTATCTGTCTCCTTTACCCATTCCTAAAAAAACATTCAAAGTGTGCACAGGCTTAAAAACCAGAAAATGGTTCCACGAAGAGGCTGGAGATGTGACAGTGGCTCAAGGATGGTTATTTAAACACTATTCTTCACCTCTTTTAAACTTATTCAATATCTGTGCTCCTAATATATTAATTGAATGCAATTCTTAGAGAGTGTCAGGAAGAATTTTCTGTAGGAACCTTTCCATTTGCAAAAAATACAATGGCAGGCAAACAGAAATCTAAGAATGAGAGGAAAGAAGCATAGAATTGCATAAATGCCAGGTACCATTTCAGGCAGCTCAAGTTTTTCCAGAGGAGTTCTTTATGTATTTTAGAAACCGTCTAGAAAAGTGGATAGGGCACACTGGTGGCAAGGGAAACCAACATGGTCGGGATTGGGGCTGTTGGGTTTTTCATTTAGGATGTGATGTTTCTAAAATTCTGATGAATACCTCTGATCACCAAGCTGTTGAGTCAGTTAGATGTTGTGCTTTCTGACAGTTTTTCCATGGTAAATGACAGCAGGTATTAGTTTCGGTTCTCATTGAACAGCAGCATAATTCAAGGTCTTAATTTTTCATGAAACAGATGCCTTGTTCCCCACTGAGCCTCGCTGTTAAGGAGGTGTGCTTCTTTCATGAGTTCCATTATCATCCGAATCCCTCTTTTTAGGGAGGGATATAGGGTATATCACTAATTTCTGATATACCCTAATGGTTTTGTGTTTTGAAGAAATCCAGTGGATATGCACAAAATTAGTAAACTCCCTTAGCTGTTACTGAAAATCATATGATTTTGGTGTATGTTAAAAGTTGTTGGGGTATTTCCTTTGTAATCCACTTCAATGTACAGAAACTTTCACAAGGAAACATTGCCTTGTAAAGGATGTCCATTCTCTTCAGCTTCAGCTAGAGAGTTGAGAACATATAGGAATAATCAAAGCTGGTATTTTACTTTCCAATTTCTCCACCTCTATAGATAAAAAAACTAATTATCTATAAATCATATTTCACAGTCCTTCTAGCTCCTGGTGTAACACTGGGAACCAGCCTCACAAATGTACAGAAATTTGCTCTCTGCTGTTTTCACTTTGCTCCATGGATTTTGTGCTTCTCCCTTGGCCCTCCATGCACACTGGCGGGTGGGTAACTCAGCTGCACCCATGGGAAATATGGGTGGCTCTGCAGGGCTTTCTTCCCCACATTATTTCTGTGTGATGCTTGTGGGGGTGGATACTCAGGTTGGGATCAGGGAAATCCGTTTTGCCACTTAAAATATGGAAAGGGTTTAAATGTGAAATTAATATGTCAGGGTTTATGATCTGGTACCACATTATATATTAGAATAATTCAGAAGTAGAATAAAAATATACTTGGCATTGTACAAGAGAAGGAAAAAAAAAAGGGTTTTGAGATAAAATAAACTGCTGAGCCAAACTAAAAACTCCATCTCTTACAGATTACAGAAAATGTGACAGGCTCAAGTTTCCTCTGGTGAGAGAACTTTCAGGTGTTTACTAAGGTTTATGGAAATTATTCTAAACCAATGCCAAATATGCACTTACATTCTGACGTGAAATTTTGTATTTCCCTGCATTACATCTTAAGAGCATTTTTATGGGAACTTTTTCTTGATTTTTTTTCCTCTCTCTGCTTTGAAGAGGATAAAGCAAATACATGGAACAAAATGACTAAACAATATTTTTTCTTTTACCACAGATGAGAAGTTTTCTGCGGAATTTTTGTGCAAGAATTGCTCATGAATATTTTTGATAATTAATGTCAAAGTGGTTTGAGGTAGATATAAAGTAGCTGACAATGGACTGAATGTTAGAATTTGGCCAATAAAATTCCCGGCATGAGTCAAGTAACTGAGGAATTGAGGCTTTCACTTCAGCAATCTTTTTGTTTTGAGGGGTTTTTCTAAAAAGTTAAAAGGAAAACTAAAAAACAGTTAACATTGCCAAGAATGTCACCCTCTGTGTTTAAGCAGGAGTCTGAACCTTAGAGCAGAGGCTCAGAAAGTTGATAGGTTTAAATTTGTCCAAGAAAACAAACTTGTTACCTGCAATTTTTTTTTTGTATATTTCAATATCTATCAACTCTTTTACTTTATAAGTGTGAACCAATTCTTACAGGGGCTTTATTATTGTATTATTTATAAATATTCTTTTTGTTAAGGCAACTTAATTAGGACTAGAAAAAATCAAATGTTACAAATTTACACACACTAACCAGTGTTAAGGGACTTAAATGAGGATTTATTTGGCCTGTAATTTTTTCGACTGCTGTAATAATTCTGCAAAAGCCTCTGGAGCATGACATTCAAAATTAAATTACATTGATTATTATATTTGCCATAAGAGTTGCAACTATTTAACCCTTTGAAACAAATGGTATAAGAGTATGAGGATAAACATATTCCAGAACTATTTTGAGTGATACATTTCTGATGTCTAGGTTCTTAAGACCTTCCAGAAGTGTAGTACTACCCATTGGCTGGATATTCATCTAAAGTGAAGTTAAATGAAGATTATCTCTAAAGTTTGTATTTTTTTACGATGAGCAGCTGAAGCAGTTTTAGCTGTTCACATGGAAGGTTTGTCATCACGTCTTCAAAGATGCCACAGTTACTTTTGATAAGTCAGACGTTGCATTTCTTTTTCTGGTTTCTTATTTCTATATTGACCTGATCTTACTGGGCACTGACATGATTACACCAACACAGGGACCTTAAAGAAGTCATGTGCCATCACCAGTATTAAAGTGGGGCAGGGAGGAAAGAAAATTTTAAATCATGATGAGTGAAATAACTTGCTTTGGTTGAGAAATCACTTAGCCTGTCATTATTTTACACAACCAAAAACAGTGCCGGCCATAATCTGCTGCCTTTCAAGTTGCAAAAAATACATTACTTATGCAGAGAATGTTTCTAATGTAACAAAGAGAAGGAATAAAAATGCCTTACAACAGTTTTATTAAAAACAAATTCCCACAGTAAATACATATACACTCTAGTACCATGGTGAAACAGCCAAAGACATCACTGTTAAGTGCTATGGGAAGTACTTATAAATTACTTGAAATAAAAAACATTGTTGCCTGGACATCAGGGTTGAAATGCTGCAGTTTGTAATAAATTAACACAGAACTTCACTTCCCCTCCTCTAACAAAGCAGCCATTTGTCTGAATAACCCACATTCAGCTGTGAGTTATATTTTCACAACTGCAACTGCATTCATTTGCAAATCATTCTCCAGTTTTAATGCTGAAGTTTTAAATACCTTAAGAACTAATAAATAAAGCAAAGTAGAGCAAACAGTTGGCTTGTAGCCTAAAAACTGGCCTAATTTCTGGGGGGTTTTCTTTCTTCTTTTTCCTCTTTCACAGTAATTTTGTACATGTCTGACATTTCTTTAAGCTGTGTTTTGTTTTTAGTCTGAATGTTTTTTCACAATATTTAAATTTAGTGAGAACATTTCATATTAGCAGCAAAAATAAAGGCTATAGTTATTCAGGTTTGAATATTAAAAAGCTTGTAAGGATTTCATTCCTTGACTAGTTTCAAACAATCTTTGAGTTACCTTGAGATTTTTCTCTTGTAAATCACTTTTATCTCTTGAAAACAGTTTTCTATTTGTATTGATTCCAAGCTTTATGCAAAGTTCTACTCTAGAGTACGAGTCTCTCATTTTCCCAGATTAATTTTAAATATAAATCAGAGAGGTATTCCACTATGAGGGAATCTGCTTTCAGTACTTATTGGTAAAAATAAAATGCAATACTTTATGGATATTTAAACAAACTCTTCAAAGTAGTATGATAGAAACATTTATTTACAAAAGTTTAGTTCTGAGGGTATTTTCCTGGCATCATTGAAGGCTGCTTTCTATAGATAGAATCTTCGGCTTTGTTCCACTTACTCGTTTTGTTTTGAATAAATTCCTGTGGGCATGCCTGAAGGGGTTGGTAGTCATTTTCAGGAAGTGAAATTTGGGGAACAAAGTTCCTTGCAGAGACTACTTGGGTTTAGAATTGATCAAGTTTTCATAAAAGAGGATTTGAAACACTTCTAAAATCTCTTTTCTCCTTTTGTGAGGGTAGCCCATCTGCATGGTGAAGTGTTTCTTAGAGTAAACTCTGTCCCATGAAAAGAAGGATACAACTTTAATGCAAACCTCTCTTTACAAAAATATCTTGTGTTCGTATCAGTTAGCATTGTACCCACTACTTCAGAACTAAAAGTATCAAGGCCAATTATTTGAAACTATTTCTTTCAAGTGTAACTGCTTATTTTTTTAAAGATTACAGTGGTTTTTGAAGAAAAAGCATTCTTGTCTGAGTTCTTTTCTGTACGTCCTGTCCCCAGCCCCCATTCCCCTAGTTAAATGCATGTAAATCAACTGTACACAAACCAAACATCTGTGTGCTCAAAACTGAAATCATCTCATCTCTGCAGATTTAAGCAGATAAGTTTCAGTGTCTTTCTTCGCAAAACATCTGATGTGAGAGTGAAGGATGCAGTTCTATAAACCCCTTCCTTCCTACCCTCCATTTAATTTAGAGGTAAACCTGTCTTCTTGCTTATCTGATTTAAAGCTATTCTATTTTTCCTATCAGCAATAGAAAATTTTCTATATTCTGCTGAACCAAATGGAGAAGGAAAAAAAAGGAAAATACCTAACTGACAAGATGGGAAGGGAAGAGACTGCCACTTTTGAGATTAGATTACACAGATTGCTTTAGCTGTGGCACGAAACTGCTCCCTCTGAGATACATTGTGGAATTGAAGGTGGGGTGAGGAAGCGAACTCATCTTTGAAACTGGGTTTATAGGTATAATGCTGCAACTTCTCAGGCACTTCTGTAGCTCCTCCTTTGAGGAAACTGTCTACAACTCTTCAACTAACAGATTATTTATTTATTTATTTATCTATCTATTTATTTATTTATTTATCTATTTATCTATTTATTTATTTAGGAAATAGAATCTATTTACCCATCCATCTTATGGCCTTGCCTCTGATAAGTTCCAGTTATACTCAAGGGTGTCTTAAGCAGGCAGCACTTTTTTCCTAAAGAAAGTGAAGGATATGCAGGTACCCTCCTACCTGCACGTAGCACAGATCTCTGTGAGGTGAGGCAATCTGCCATGTGTGGTGAGCAGCATTTTAACGTGGGCAGCAGTAATGTGTGGTACAATTACTAGGCATAGGCTACAGACCCAAGCCTTGCTTACTTAATAAAACCAAGTAATTCCATCAATTCAAACAAACATTTTGAAAATAAAGATTTGTCTATGAAATTTGCAAGAAGTTTTCCTATTGCTTACTGACAGTTAACAGAGAGGAATACAGCCCCCGATGTGCACCTTTCATAAATTCTTAAAATCAATAATGTAGAGTTATCAAATTGCAAGTACATTTTCCTTATGCACATGAATGTTCATAACAACCAAAAACTGAGTTTCTTTTATTTGTGAAAGATTTGTATGAGGATGAAAAAGATTGGGGTTAAGATTAAGAGGTAATGATGTGACAGGCTTTAGCTAAGACAAAATCACTTCTCTAGTTAGCAGAGTAATTTCAGTGATATATCTTCTGTAATTTTTTTTAATCACTTAGTGATTACTTGTGTGGTGCTATTTGATTCATTGGCCATCAGTACCTGATTAAGATTCTATGCTTAGGCCATCATTACTTTTCAACAGGCCACCCATATGGTGTTAGTGTTGAGCCAGTGCAAATCCCTCAGCTTAGCGCTGTATATTCTGTTAAAGAAGACTACGTGAAATGCTGACATTAGCATATGTTCTCCTCTTATTCTGTTGACCTTTATCCATGGCATTACACTAACACTGGATCTTTGGAGTTGGGCCAGTAAGAAATTGGGTTGAAATGATAAAATTAGCCATCTGTCTATTAAAAACTTTACTGAGCCAGCAAGTCGGAACAAATGAGCACAATGATGCAATGAAATGTAACTATCAGACATAATGTTAACTTTGGGTTGATTTTCTGTGTGTTTTTTCTCTCAACTATAAATGGACTTTCTTTCCATAAGTCTTTCATTGTGATTTCTTATAAGAGTATGTGGATGGCTGATGGGAGTCTTTGTTTTTAAATTTATTAGGTAAAAATTTTTCTTTCTGTATATTATTCCCACTTGATATTCTGGAAATGTCCCTTTGATCATTAATAATAAAAGTATTCTTAAAAATGAAATTAATTATATGAACTTGATATTGCTGATATTTTTCTTAAGTTGTTTTCCTTTCAGTCTGGTTTCCTTTTCAGTCTAGTTACTGTGATTTTGATTTTAGAAGTGCTGATAAAATATTTAGCTTAAAGCATGGTTGGAATAATGATAATTAGTTGTTCAAGAGCTACAATTTCCAAGAGCTTGAACAGTTTCCCTCTTTGATTGCAAGGTCTCTGTTAAAAATAGGAACTACAGTAGCTTGGGCTATAAAGAGCCTAGTGGAGCATTTTTGAAAAATAATTCATTTACTAATTAACAAAATGGTGTTTGTTTATTTACAGTACATAAAATGTTTCTATCAGGAAAGAGCCTGCTAATACTCTGCCTCTACCCTGCTGTGCTGACAGCAGAACATCTGCAGTTTAATTTAATACATTTACTAAATGAAGTGGGTAAATAAGGGGATGCTAAACAGCTACTTCCCAGCCTCTGATAGTTTTCCTTTTCTCTGGAGGTCAGAAGCACTGATGAATGATTCCTCATCTTCCCCTTTGCTGCAATTCCAAGAGGCTCCCACGTGCCACGAGCTGTTCCAAAGGGTGCCGTGTTCCAATTGTGATTGATGAAATTACATTGGCCCATAATACCTCACTTTATCTGCTCATCTGTCTCTTTAAATGCTCTGTATGTTACTGTCAGGGATTATTTTGCTCAGAATATTACTTTATGCCTTTGCAAATGTGTATTTTTTGAGTCACTCTTGGTTCCTAGAGTCCCTCACATCCTGTCCTAGGCTTTATGTAGGTAGATGATAAACCTAGAGTAAGAAAAAGATTTGGATTAATGCCATGCCCAAAGGTGGATATTTTATCAAATACTTGAAACAAAGGTGTCTTTCAAGAGTTCATCTTTGCCTCATTATTTTTAACCCAAATCAAATTTGCCAGGTGAATATCAGAAACAGCTGTAACAGAAGCACTGAATTGAGTAGTAAAAAGTGCTTAAGCCACTGCGTCTTGCTAGAAAAACTCATGAATTTATGACTTAAATCACGGATTTATAGACCATTGGTCATGAGCTCTAGGACAAACCATAGAGGAGAATGCAGTTTTTCTCCTTTTTAGTCAGGTATCTTAACCAAAATTCCTCTCCTGTTAAGTGTTCAAATATTTTTCATGGAACAGTTGAAATGTCTATTTATCTAAGGCTGGGCTCTTTCTGTTATTCCTTGTAGTAAGCCTGTAATTCATTCTAAAGGTAATTGTTTGTAAACTTTGCCTTTTTTCTATATGAAATTCATTTCTATGCCCACCGGTTTTACAGAGAAAATCCCAGTACCTAGAGCTGGTAATGTGAGTATCAGAATGACACTCATTTAGATGAGCTCCTGGTAACTGATTCCTTTGGCCACTGCATATGTGGTTCTTATGTGGATTTCAAGGTTAGGATTTAGAAGAGCCCTTGCCTCACATTCTGCTTTCACTGTCATGTGAAATCATGGTATCCAGATGTTAATTCCATATTTTAGTGGCAGCATACCTTATATGGATGCTGAAAATACTGTAGATACTAATGCATTATGTAGATACTAAGTGCATTAAGCCAATGATATACAGGTTTGCAATTACAGAGATTTTAAAAATGAAAATCTATCGAAATACACAAAATCTGATTCTGAAAGAGTGAGTTAGCATGTTAACACCTCATTCCCCTCCCTCCCATTAAACAAGGAATTTAGCAGGCTTGTAAAAGGGGTCTCTGTCCTTGAGAGACAGTGAGCAGGATGAAAGGAAGTACTTTTTCACCAACTAATGCTAGTCTATTTAAATATCATAAGTAGTACTGGAATAATTAAAGATATCTTATATAAATAATACAGTGGTTGTTACCAACAGCTCGTGATTAATCCTTGTGTGCCTCCAGAGTTGTGCGGGTTTCACTATTGAGGAAAAGAGACAACAGCAACACTTTCACAGCTGAGGTTCCGCCACAAGAACTCACCTTTACATTTGATATATAAGGATCTCACGCACGGTTGTTTTCTGGGAGGCCCAGTGGCTCAGATCTCCCACAAGCATGGCCTTTCCCCTGGCTTCCACCACCTCCACCCCTGCCCCAGGCAGTTTGGTCCCTTGGGACAGAGGAGTGGTTCCATCACGTTTGCTACTAGGGCAGTGCCCTTTATTGGCTTATTACGTATGGAACTTCCCAGAAAATGAACAGCACTGTGAATCAAGTAGAGAGGAAGGGTATCTGTCACTGCAGCATCTGTTTGTCAGAGCAAAAATAAAAGTTATTTATTTAGCAAAAACTGACATATTCATACCAAGGAAACGATTTAATTCAGGCTCTGTTGTGTGCACACACATACCTATATCAAAGATTCTCCAAACATGCATATGCATTCTTTTTTATTTTAAGGGAGTGCATAAAAGTTTTCGAACCATGCTTTGAACTTATTCATAAGATTTTATGTGTCTACCTGGAGCAGATATGAAATTGCTTTTTATAAAATATGCTGCATTTATAAAATGCTTTTTTGGATGCCTTTTTATTTTTCAGTGTTTTTATCAGCCACAACTCTAGATTTCATAGAGCCTGGGGAATTTACAAAGGAGCCAACTTGGAGTAAACTTAAGTCACAGATATTGTACATACAATAGTCTGTCTGCTGACGCCAAGTCTCACTTTCCTCCTCCACTAATAAAAGCCAGTAACAGTTGTCTGATCTTTTGCATCAAAGACAGTGTTTATGAAGTGGCCTGTATCGTTATCTTAAAATATACATATAATTCCTGCATTAAAAGCTTGAGAAGAATTATGAATCAACATTTCATAGTAAATTGTACACAGATTTGAGGACTGAAATAATATGTTTCATTCATGAATACTGAACCTTCAAATTAGGAGCACCTATGAAACAGGCTTCCCACTGACTAATGATATTTACTTGCCTGAGTGACCTTTTGTATGATCATGTGTGTGTGTGTGTGTTCAGTATTTTTAAAATCTAAATAATTATATTCTTTAATTTTCCTGTTCACTGATTTTGGGATATTGGATTCTGATTTAAGTGGGGTCCAGCTCTTTGCATAAACAGCTTGCAGCTCAGAGTCCTCTGACGATCAATGGAGAATTGCAGAGCAGAAGGCAGGAGGGTTGTTCCAGCAGTGTTTTGCAAGGCTTAGGGGTCACTTTACTCCACCTTGAAGTAGAGATCTCATGGCCAGTTGGGCCTGTTCAGTCTGGCTGGCAATTTACTTTATCATGAAGTTCTTGAATGTGGACTGTGGTCTATGCAAACTGTCCCGTGGTCGGAGTCAACTCCAGCTTAACTCAGGGTCCTCCTGCCCCTTGTTTGTATGGACAATGTGCGTGGTCCAAGCTGGCCTTGGGAGGGAACTCTGGAAAGAGTGGTCAGGGAGCACCCAGCCAGCTTCAGCTGCAGGATCCTGAGGGGAAGGGCTCTAAGGGTGGTCAGCAGCCGTGGCCCTGTCTCTGTCCACATTTCGTGGGCACTCCCTGTGCTGGAGCAGCCCAGAACCAGGATCAGAAGGGACACAAGTAAAGCCTGAGCTGTGAGCTGTGTGTTCAGGTGCTTTCTGTTCGTGCAGGTGGTTTTCCTGCGGGTGTGTAGCTTTGTGTGTGCCTTTGGAGACACCTGCATGAACGGTTGGTTTGAAGATGATTCTATGGATGAGGGGAAAAAAAGAAACATAGTTTATTTTGAATATTATTTTTGTTCTTCCATGATGAATCTTTAAAGCACAGTCCAATGGGCTTTACTCTCTGGATACTTCAAGTTGCAGTAGATATTTGGATGACTTCTCTTTGTATTTTTTTTCCTGGTAAAAACCAATTCACTGAGCACTTTGGTTCTTGGCATCTAAGAGTAGTGGTGAATTCAGGTTAAATTTGGTGAACATACTCAAGTGAAAAAGACGTG
Source organism: Platysteira castanea (assembly GCA_013397175.1). NCBI lineage: Eukaryota > Metazoa > Chordata > Aves > Passeriformes > Platysteira > Platysteira castanea. The sequence goes on along the minus strand of VYXC01004205.1, from coordinate 675,535 downwards.
TTGAAGTATCAAAATATTGAATCTGCCTTCCTCCCTCTCTTCATGGATCTATACCTGTATTTCCAACCTGCAGAAGCTTTTACATTTTATAAGTAGCTGAAATGCTCTAAAGAAATTTAATTTTGTGCGAAACAGACATTTTTATTTTATTTTTTTGTTCAGTTTGTTGGAGAAGAAACTTTTTTTTTACCTGGATAGTAAAAAAAATTGACACAAATCCTAAACTTTTTTCCTGCAATTTTTTGTTTAGGTGTCAAACAGGACAGCTGCAGCTAAAAGAATTCAAAATTTATTTGAAATTGTAGTTTGATTTGAAGGTGGACTAGAACTAATGTTTTGGAAAACTTGATCTTTATTTACTTTGATATTCACAACATATAAATAGGTTATTTTGAATAGGCTTCAATGTAGATCCATTTTGAAATTATATACTCACTTATAGTCACAAATATGGTAACTGCTGAACAAGTTTGGAAGTCGTTTCAGAAAAGCCTTCCAGAAACTTCAGTATTTTTGCCAAAGTTCTGCAAGATTTCCAAGCACTTGCCTTAGCCAGAAGGGTACATCAAGCAGCACAGGGCAAATCAAATTAAGAGAAACTAATGTTCATGAGAAACAGAAATCTGTCTTTTGCATTTCTGTTCATAAAATATTGAATTGGGAATATTTTATGAACAAGAGATCATGGGGAGCAGAGGGAAAAATCTAGGAAATGTATCTTGCTCCCTGAAGTATAGCAGAATAGTTATCCTTGAGTGTATTTTCCAGCTAATTTCTAGGTTACAGAGTTCTTGGTCTATCAGCATTTACTGAAATGAGCCAGTATGTAATTAACTGTTTCAGTGTATGAACTGTCTTAGTTCTTTCATTTTCATCGTGGTAAATGCAGCATTTTTCCTTAGAATGATTTTAAAAATATACCTACGTTTGGAGAGAATGACTTTGATCACTTACTGGTATACATTTAATATAAAAATTCACAAAGTACTTAAATTTGCATGCATCTGGTGTTCCTGTTTCATAGCTCATGTTATAGTTTACTTATGTCGTAGTCATTTGCATCAATTAAATTAAATTGGAATATTTTTCTCCTCCTACTTTAGCCCTTCATCTTCAGCTGTCAACATGCATATGCCAGTCAGCAGTGTAGCTGTCAAAGCTGACATCAGCATCTGTACTTGTATTTTTCTGGTGTCTGTATCTGTCTTAATTTTGAGTATTTCTTAATGTTTTTCTTACTGCTAATAAAAGGATTTACAGAGAATAAAGGTTCTGTTCTCCCCATCTTTAGGGGCCAGTGGAAATTTCACTGTAGAAACCTGACTTCAGCAGAGTCACTGCATTCCCATAATTAGGGTCAGATTCTGCAGGGTTATAATATTTCAGCAGTTTTTTCCTTGCCATCAAAAAATTCTACCTGCACTGAGGTTAATAAAAAAATACTTATTTCAATTTAACCAGTTATTCCATAATTTCATATTCTCTGTAATTCAGCTAACACAAAATCTGTGATATTTCTTCTGAAAAGTAAAATTGGAAAGGATGAGGATAGGTGAAGTTGTTTACAGAAACCTTCATGGCAGTGGTGCAACCAAGTTGTGAGAACATTATTGCTAAAAATATATTCAAGTGATATTCTGTCACTGAAATTAAAAACTTCCTCATTTGCTTCAATGGGTGCAGTATTTGTGTGCATTCTAGATCACTGAATAAAAAATGAAACATTTCAAACTTATAATTCTTCATGTAGAGATCAGGAGAATGTACAAATTAGGAGAAAACAGTGGAAGCAGCTCAGCAATAAAGCTTTTATAAATAAATAAAAAGCACCTAATTTTCAGAGCAAATGAGAGCATACGATGAGTGATGTGCTCCTAATGAGTACTGAAAAGCTTCCAGTGTAAATAAACAGATGGTAAAAATACTTAAGTTACAAATTTTTCAAACCACAAATACCTAAGTCACAGGTCTGTGCTACAGACTTCAAAGAAAAACTTTGCATCCAGCTTTTCCATGGTGTAAACATTTTCTTCCTCTTCAGAGGGAGATAATAAATTGCTACTTACTTCACATAGGAAGGTTGTGAAGCTTATTGAACAGCTCAGGTGTTGAAACCTGACAGGTGCTCTGGTATAGCAGGTGTTAGCAATGCAGGAAGAGAGGAAGTTTGCTGTGAGGATTTGCCAGAAGAAAGTAACTTCAAATTAAATAACTGCAAAAGCAAGTTGTGTCCACATGAGCTGTGGAGTTGGGAATTATTTTATTGGCCCCCAGAGACATTTGGTTGGTGTAGAAATGTGTTGAGAGACAGATGTTTGTGTGAAATGCATCGCACTGTGTGTATTAATCTCTGAGTTACTGCATGGTTTCATTCTAAGGTAGCTTCAGAAAATAAAGACGCAGTCTGGGAGACATGGATACATTTTGTTGAACAGATCTATATTGAGCCTCAATGCAAAGAGAAAATTGAAAGGATTTTTGTTATGATTTGGGAGTTACACAGAATTATCTCTAAATGTGAGGGTAGTTCAAATGGTGCTGAAATCAATACTTCACTTACGTCTTTCAGGGGTAAGCTGATAACCCCATGTCTGTTACATGACATGTCCATATGTTCCACTGTGCCTATCATGTTTACATAAAAATGTCATACGTTCTGAGGTTTTATTTCTGGGGTTTAACATGTTTCACATTTTGATCAATAAATAAGTATGGGGAAGTCAAATAGGACTTTGTTTCTATTTCCAAGACTTAGACCTCAGTCTTATGCCCTGGTGGATCAGCAAACACTGGTTTACTCCTTTTCTTAGTAGAAACTACAGTCCCTCTCAATTTGGGGAAAGGACTGAGTTTTTAATTTGGGCGTAGCCGAAGGTGATTTCTCAAGAAATCTTTCTCACATGGTTTTTACAAGGTCTTGTGTGTGAAATTTCTACTAGAAAAACATGGGAGCAGGAAGCAGTTTCAGACACTCAGTAGTTGTTTAGATTGCAGCTCTGACTCAGTTGTTCTGTACACCAGATTAATTTTCCACCTAGTGCTTTAGCCAAAATCAGAAATGAGTGATGTGCATCTAATAAAGTTGCTGTTTGTCTTGATGTGTTGAGCTAATCTCGATGATGCTTTGTTTCAGAAGAGTCCAAAAAACTCCCAGGGCATAAAAGCAAAGTCTTTCATGGTAAGTAGGACATGAATATGCTTTTTCTCTTCCTAGGAGGCTGGTATGTGAGTATAAGAGACTTTTCCTAGCTTCATGGAAATGGGAGAGTTTAGCTACTTTGAGTTTACATGTTGAGTATCCTGAGTGGGTCAGATCCTGCCTGCTTCTGTTTCCTGTTCCAGACTTTCAGAACTTCTCACGGTGCTGATGAATTCCCTCCACCGCACTTCAGAAACATTTGTGCTTCACTTCTCTCATAACCAGATACTCACACAGCCTGTTGTAAATGATTCTGCAGCATCTTTGCTTCCCAGCAGGAAAAGTCTGAATTGCTCTTGGTAATAGTTTCAAATCTGCAGCCCCGACAGGTATTTTTAGGTCTGTCTTGAAGAGATATCAGCTTCCATACACTTCACCTTCTTTGTCTGGAGTCACTGCAGCTCCAGACATATCATTGCAATGGGGTGTAATTGTGGTCTCATGCCTTCTCTATCCACCCACCAATCTCAACTGCCTTAAAGCAGCCTCCTGCTGTGCTGCAGGGAGCACTTAGAGCCTCTCTGAGCAAAGCAAACTTGAACTGTGGGTTGTGCCTGAATTTAAAGACTACCTTGGAAGGAGGAGGAGTGAAGATGCATTGTGAAATGCCTCCTTTAGAACAATATGACTTATAATAGTGGAACACGTCAAGCTATGAATTTCATTGGAAGTGTATGATTTACACTGCTTATCATTCTGGAGTGTTGAATTCTCAGTATTTTCTGTCATTATAGCCCAAGTGGTAAGATGTTATAAGGCTGATTAATAGGATAATAGAGGTCTAAACCATACTGTTGTAAAAGTGAGTAGGCTTTGGTGAGAAGTAGGGAAATGGTCCAGTAGCATGTAAATGTTCAAAGAGATTTTACCAAAAAGGGCAAGAGAGAGGGGGAGAAAAGCCCCTTCCACTGCTCCATTTAGATCAGGTTGTGTCCATGCTAGAACACCAGAACCTTTATTCCCAGAAATAACCCCTTTGAACTCAGCAGAACTAGTAATTCAAGTTTTGTGTACAGGCTGCATGCAGCTTCACTGGGCAGCTGCTGGTTAGCTCATGCAGTTCCAGTTTTTTCTTTCAACAACTTCTAGATGCTTTATGGATAATTCCCAATAAAATGGGAAAGGAGGAGGAAGAAAGGGCTAATAAGGGAGTGGGAAAGTCTAGAAAGGAGACCGAGATAGGAAATTTTTTTTCTTATTTTTACTATTTTTGTGCAACCTAAAGGATAAAATTAGCAAGACTGGAAACTTTTTCAACTGGTGCTGTATTCTCACATTTAAAATATAACTTTTAATCTTCTATAGCTGTTGAAAGATGTGGCTCTGGCTGGCTCCTTGCTTCTAATCAATGAATAAAGTACAAATACCACCAAGTCTGTCTTTCATCATGCAAGTGAGAAGTCAGTATGGTCACTCTAACACATCTTACCAGAGAGCAGCTGGGATATGCTCCGTGCTTTGGCAAACTGAAGCTTTTTTAACTGCTGGAATAGAGCTGATTGAATTGTTGGCTTTTTGCAATACAAGTTTTTATGACTTCTTTTAATATAAAACAGAAGATAAGGGGAAACAATACAAAATAATATATCAATGGCAGATAATGTTAACCTGATAGTGTATTCTACTGCATAGTTGCAAAAAATATTTCAGACTATTATAAATGCCTTTCCATCAATTTATATTATATTTGAAGAAAGCAGTATTAAAATCAGGAAAATATCCACTATAAGTCATTGCACTTAATATAGACAGCAAATGGACAATAATGTGGATAAATTTTTCTGAAGAATGTAATGTATAAGAATCCATCTCCTAATTTATATCAACTTCATGTCAATCAAATAAGGCTGTTGGAACAAGACAAGGAAAATGCACAAACATGAAGATGAGCCAGTAAACTAAACTGGCGTAGCCAGTAAACTAAGGGACAATATGTATTTTTCCAATATGGAAAATATAATAAATGTATCTCTTTAGATATTTTTAGAACTACAGCCACAAAAAAAAAAAAAAAGCAAACAACAGCAGTAGCAACCACAACCACGTCTTACACAGACTGGAAATAGTCTGTTACAACTAAAGCTGAACTGTTTTTCTCAGGAAGTATTCTGTAGAAACAAAAACATACAAAAACAATCAAAAGAAAATATTTGCTCTGGTAATGAGTTCATACTCATTGCAAGAACAATTGAGTTATTTAGCTTAATTGGCACAAACTCACATAGAGAAGTACAATTATGTCTATCAAATTTTTCAGCAGAGATAGTAGCACAGGAGCAAAACTGGGGGGAACATCAAGTAATTTTAGTGTCAAAGAATAATTTCAGCAATAGAAGTACCTAAGCAGAAAAATTATTTTCTTATTTGAAGATAAGGTAACATCTACTTCCTATTGAGGTAAATTGTCTCTGTGCAGGAGCCCACTGTGCTCAACGTTCATTTTTTCATATCTTTCTATGGGTTTTATTCAGGCCATAGTTTTCAGTTTGTCTGTCTGCATCTGTTTGTCTGTCAGCAACTGGTCCTTTGTAGCTCCTTCTGGGCTCACTTTATAAAGGTTTTGCAAATTTAAGCTGGAAAGAAAACACTTGTTTAGATCCCCCATTACGGGCAGTTCAGCCCACAACACAGACTCAGCTGTCGTTCTGAACTTCCCCAGTCACTGCAGGGCTCTTGGCTGGGTTAGGGGAGCCGAGACTCCCAGCTTTGATCACTGTGGCTTTAGCTGGACTAGTCCCAACATCGCCAGGACATAAATGAGAAGGAACCCTCTCAGGGGAGCTGCATTTAAGGCTAACAAAAATGTCACCATCACGTCAGTGAGAATATATCTTTTCCTTCATGGTTTGTCCCTTTAATATCTTCACTCTGTAAGGTCTCCCAGGCAGTGATTGCTTCTTTGTATGGGTATATGTGAAATTAGAGAGGGTAATCACTGCAGTAATGCAAATAATATTAATGCAAAATGTAAAGTAGAAAAGTATGCTGTGATATGGATTTGGGGAATTTAAAAACAACAATGTCAAAAGAATAGCCTTAAATTACTCCTCTAATAATACATCAGTGGTTACATGCAATATAAGCTGTGTAAATGCACATTCTGTTCTCCCTTGCATGGATTTCAGTGGAATGCAAAATTGACAGATCCATTCATGCCTATGAAATTAAATCCAAAAAGGTTAGTATAAGCACTAGGTTTAATGATCACTGCACAATATAATTAAAAGATGATGTTACTTGACGATCAGATTTTCTGTATGTATGTTTATTTGGAGTTTTTAATTGAAAATAAACAAAATCAGAAGTGCAAAAAAAAGTAGAAAAGATGTGTGAAATGTAATGATAATGGTTGACTTCTAAACAGCCAAGGAAATTATAGTCATCTTATGTGTGGGACAGGAACAAACACCTCTTAATTGCACTTCATTATAACGTACCTTTCTCTTCTCAGTTGTATATATTAATTATAAAAATCATGTTTCAGAGACGAAAAGCTGTACAATAGGGTTTTTTTTCTTTTCCCTCCCTCCCTTGTGCTGTCTGCAGCAGGATGGAAGAACAATATCAACTGTCATCCACAGGAAGAGCTTAAGAGCTTTCAAAGACAAATCATAAAAAGAATGAAAGGCTATTATAAAAAAAGGAGGAAAATGCTTTGATTTCACAGATTTGCTACTTATTAATGTTTAAGGTTCTCTCTTCTTCTTAAAAATATCTTCTCATATTGTTTTGTAGGTGTTATGTGCAGGTACATCACTTTTTGATGACTATATCACATGACACGTGGATTACGTAGATCGTTATTAACGGATGGAGGTTGAGGGGATAAGACGGGGGCATAGACACTGTCACAGCCCTCCAGGACTCGTATCACTTCTTTGGGTAAATTGCAGAAAACTTGGACATGAATTTTGTGACACAAAATGATGCTGTCTTTTGAGATTTTGGGGTTTTTTTCATTCCATTTCATTCGTGTATTTCACTGGAGCAGTACTTAGAGACCCTTGAAAGTAAGGACATGATTGTCTCAACTCTTTTGTGGTCACCTGGGACCAAACTTTCCTGTGGGTGCTGATTGCTTTCTTGGTTTGGATTATCAGTTGTGCTGTTTCCTACACAATTAGCCACGATGTTTCTTTAAAACCTGCCTTCCTGCTTACAAAGCTGACTAGTCTCACAGGTCTTGTTGAATCTAGGAGCTTCCTTACTGAGAAAGATTTTGTGACTGCTGGATGTCTCCTTGCAGCATAACTAACCACTGCATGACACTTGGTGTGCAATGCCTGGGCTATAAAGCAGTGGCAATTATCTGGTTATACTGGCTTTTGTTATCCATCCCCTAGAAGCTTTTCCCATTTATTCCATTCTTTTCTATTTCCCTCTACACTTTTCCTGAAACGGGAGTCTGTAATGCTGGCTATCTCAGGTGTTTCCTCAGGCTGATGTTTTGTTTCTCCTGAGCCTGGCAGCATCTCCTGAAGCCTCTGAGGATCTTACAGATGCAGTGTCTCTGTCAGAGTCAGACACAACCCACAGCTCTTTGCTGCATGCACAGCCTATTGATAGCAGGTGCAGACCTACTGTTGTATGTATGGTGTAGATAACAAATATATTCTTGCAGGGAAAGAAAAAATCAATGCACTATATATTTCATTAGTAGCTATGAGTGTCAGGGTTTCCTGAAAGGTTAAGTGCTCACAGAGATAGAGGTGCTGAGATTATGCTCTGTGGTTTTCTGTATGTGCCTTCCAAACTTTTAAACTTCAGCTCCTTCAGAGGATGAAGGAAAGGAAGGACATTCCAATCCAAATGGCAGGTTTGTTACCTCGGTGCATTCCTGGAGGTGGATGCTGGCTTCTGTCAGTTGACGTTTTCCTGCTAATGCATTCACATTGCAGCTGTTGCTCTTTCAGACAGATGAGGTAACTCCTCCCAAAGCTGCCATAGCCTTTACTAGACCTCATGCTTGTTCTGGTGGGAGGGAAGTCCTCCAGGTGTGAGAACTTGAGGCTTATTAAATTTAAAGTGGATATAAAATAGGTATGAAGGAGATAGGTACTATTCTTAGGATACAAACTTTTACTTTACTGATGAATTCCCTTTTTTTCCCTGCCCCCTGCAAAAAAACCCCACCAGTTATTAGTGCAAATGGTGATAACTATCAAAGGTAGGACTCCTTTTCCTCTCTCATGAATAGTTGCAGCTTGAATATTGTTTCAAATGATTGGTCAATTTATTAAAAATAGAATAAACAGTAAAAAAGAAAGATGATTTTTTACAGAATTGCTCTAAATTGTGAGCAGGACTGGCCAACAGATCATCCTGAGAGAACAGCAAATACATTCTCTCTTTTGGTTCTGTATCATGTGCAGTTCCATAAAGTGGTGTATGCTTTTCTGAATGTATTTTCTTCATTCTTCCTATTATGTACTTTTGCCTGTATTGTACGTCAGATTAACTCAAAGACACAACAGAATCAGTGGAAACTCTCTGCACTCCTCTCTGGTTTAATGTAATTTCTGAAGTAGTTTAACCATTAACGTGTATAAAGCCACCTAACTACATGAAGAATAATCACATGATACAGTTTTTTACCTAAGGAAATATTAACTTTAAGCTGGGATAACCAACTTCCAAGAATTCACATAAAAACATAATGAAGTTAATATTAAATAAAAGGCTTGTGCAAGCTTTTATTTTTACAATATGTGCTGATGTGTCCCTGGTTTAATTGTGTTTTGTTTATGATTAATGAATAATTCAACTTGAAGATCAAAGTTTGATTCATATCTCATTTAGAATTGGAAGAAATAATCTCTTTAGAAAATAAAAGAAGGTTGCTTTGTGTGTTACCCAGTATTACAAATTTACCCAAATACTGAGATGTGAAGCTAAGAGGACATGGGAAATCTCCAGTTATGACACAAGTGTTATCAGATCTCACTGTTCGGGAAATCTTCATGTACAAATTGTGGTAATTCAAAGCATAAAAATTATCTCTTTTTTTCTCTACATTTTATCATAAATGTTAACTTATGCAGCTGAGCTAAAAATTTAAACGTGGAATTTTTCAATTTATTCAGGGTATTTATAAGATGTATTCAATGTATTCATAAGGAGAAACAGCCAGAAATATGGCCAAGTTTCTTTTGTCAAAAGAAAATGCACAATTGTGCAAGTTTCAGAGTTGATATTTCACTAGGGGTATAGCCATTTCTGTGACACTTCACCTACATAAAATATTACTAGGTAACAGATCTTAGGAAAGATCTGAAGCAAACTCCAACACTAATGAAAGTAACTGTGTTTAAACCCAGAGCACAAAATTATTTGTTGTTGTCTCTATGTTATAAGTTTATCAATCCTAATGTATTGGGGGTTTTTTGATCACACAGTAAGGATTATTTTGCAAAGATCCATACTGGAGTGTGAGCAGATAAATTTAAAGGAAGCATTATTTATAAAATAACCTTGATATAATGGGAAGGTTTTCATGTGCCCGTGACCTGAGGTCTACAATGTTGTATCTTTTAATTTTTAGAGGAGAAATACAGTCTGAAGATTGTCTGGGGTGGATAGATAATGGTTAATTTGATAGCCTAGCATTCATTGTGTGATATCTAACAACCTTTTCTGACAAAATGGTTTTATTAAAATGATAGACGGATGGCCATTCTGCTGTTATCACTGGATGACAGAAAATTGTTTATGCCCTAGATTAGTGATATAACAGAATTATTGTCCAAGTAATAATGCAAAATTCGTGGCAAAATCCAGCTCTCAACTCATACTTACCTCTAGTTCTCTAATGAAGAGTGAGTGAGCAGATTTTACATGGTAATTCTGGTCTGTGCTGCATTTAACTTTCTTAGAATAATTGTTTGGTGGTAATGATGCATGAGCTACAGGATGACCAGTTGAAAAACACAACCCAAAGCCAGACTGTGTAAGGTGAGGTGCAGTTTATGCAGTAGTTCAAAATGTGTCTCTCCAGAGAAAAATGCTGCTGTTTTCCTGGTGGAAGAAATATCTCTTGTTTTCTTCATTTACTGGTAGAAAAGTGGACAGTTAATTATTTATTTTAGGTAAAGTCTTGCAAGCAGAGGATTATATAATTCAAGTTGATTCTAGTACATTAACATATTACAGTAATACAATAATGACAAAATGTTGTAGTTAATTTGCTTTCCTGTGAAATTTTTTTGATTATTTGATGTATGACTTGGCATTAAACTCTCCAACTTAAAGAAGTTTGAGAACTTTTGAAAAAATATCCATTTTCTGAGTCAGTGAGTTCACTGCTGTTCATGTAAACTCCACATGCTTTAGTTGGATTTTACATTTCATAACTCTTTGTGGCATGTTTCATTCAGGCTGGTTCACCTTGATATTGACATCACAGAGTTCAATGACTTCTGTATGGTTTGTTTCCCCACTTAAAATTAATATAGCTCTGAGAATTGAGTGATCTTTGTCCTGTGGTTTGCTTAATATTGTGGGTTTATGTTTTTTCTATTTGTTCAGAACTATTTGTACTTGGATTATTAATCTATAACTAAATGTTGCCCTCTGTGTTCATCCTACTGACGATATCTGGAATCAGACCAAAGCTCTTTTCCTTAAAATTGTGTAAAACATGTTTATTGTCACTTTCTTCTTCACTTATGATCTTCTGGGGATCATGTCAAAAGGAGGAAATACTAGCACAGAGCAGTATTAGTACCTATGTTAGTTTGTTCTTTTCTCAGCCAGAAGCCTTGGATATCCTGCCTAAACCAAGCCGTAATGGGAATTCTGTCTGTCTCTCTCAATAGCAGTGCATCAGGAAGAGGATCTGAACTGTCACCTGAACAATTACAGTCTAATAGGAGCTATGGCCAGCCACTGTCTGAACTCACTGTGTAAATACCAGCAAACATTCCAGAGGAAACGTCCTGTCTCACAAGGACCTGCTGGGGAAGGGGATCCAAAGGCACTGTGCTGTGTCCAGGTCCCTCAGAGGACGCACTTCAGTGCCGTCACACAGCCTGGAGCACTTTGCCTTCCAGTGTCTGTGCCAATGGCTTGACTGGAGGGGAGAAATCCTCCCTCAGAGTCACTGCTGGATCTAAGTTGTGCACACTCAGGAGCACAGGTTTGACCCACTCAAGCTGTACAAAAGATTTCGATCTTAGTAGTTATTTGAAAGTTTATACCACATTAACCTAAAAAAAAATGAGCTGAGCGTGAGGCCATAAGGAAGCTTTTATTTGGCTTAAAATTTCAGATTTAGATGCTGTCTGCTGTTCTGAAAGATTGAACAAATGAAAATGAAAAGAATTCTCACTTATCGTAGGTGGATTGAGTTCCTAATCAGCTTCATGGCATGAGGGCTGCATAGCTTCTCTGCTGGTACTGTCATTGCAACCTGTGCTGTTGTTAAAAGCAGCCTTAAATGAGACAGTTACAGGATGGATTTGTGTGTACAGGTAGAGATCTATATGATGAAAAATATGAGATTCTTAATGATCATGTAAGAGTTTGATGTGAGCCACATAATGTGTTTCCTTCTCTTTTTCGCTATGATAGTGTGTGACAGATGGTATAAAACAGAGCACCTCAGCTTCCTAAAAAATTAACCCAGTTTTAAACATCTGGAAGCACAGAATGCTTCCAGAGGCTTTGTGCAGAGTTTTCAAACAGTTGGGGGGACACACACATTCTTGTAAGTCAGCTTCATTGGCTGCAAGTGTGCCATGCTAGTGGTAAGCTTAACTCAGGCAAAATTTCAGCTGTCATCAAACAGTTTTTCTGAGTAATCTGTGTTACGTGATCTTTAAAGGCAGTACATTGAAAGGAAATGAGGAATTTCTGATGCTACAGTTCAGATACCCATCTTAGAAATTAAATATAAATAAGCATTAATCTATGGCAATGTAAATGTTGAAGGTTCTCTATGAGTGGAGACTCTGAATATACTTTTTCCTGACTGTTGTCATTGTGAAAGACTATGGACCAATTCTGTTTGGATAAATCTTTCTGTCTATGTATTTATCTTCAAGTGTGTAAGTAATCAATTTTAAAAACATGTTCCCATTCACATCCTATAACAAATTTGAGGGAAAATGAAAAAAATTTACTTGGTCACATTAAAGTTAATGAAGGTGGAGGCTTCCATCCTTCTGTTACCATGAAAATAACTTGAAATGAGGGAGTTTGATGGCTGTACCAAAATCTTCCTAATAATAACTGGCATCTTTTAAAGAGTGGATTCCTGCTAGATGGTGTGTACAGCACCACCAATATGCCGAAGAACAAGGAATAAAAATGCCAGAGTTTCTCTTTCTCTGTTCTTTCATACTTGCATAATGTGTAAGTAAGGTTTGGTTCTGAAACTCATTGAAGATAGATGACTTCAGCAGTTTTTAAGAACCCTGTATTTAATGTCTGGCAAAATGTCTATTTATGCTAATATTCACCAGTATGTACACACCAGGTCAAATCCCTCAGTCTTACAAAACATGATATGAATGGTAATTTTTATTCCAGTAACAGAACAAGAAATTATTCCAAAAGTGTTGCTGGACGGGGGGAACAAGTGTGTGAAAAGAGAGGAAGCTTTAGTTAGTACTTTTACAATAAAATTTTCAATAGAAGTTTAAAAATTGCATCAGAGAGTTAAACAGAATCTCATGAATAATAGCTGTTTTATATCACCTTATGACAGATTTAGAAATTAATGACATGCATAAATAAGTGGGAGATAGGACCCAAAAGTAAGAGGGCAATTTTATATTGTTTGTTGTAATCAATATATTGATTATATATTTATGCTGACCTGGGCCAAGTAAATTTCCATCTGCTTACAATTCTAGTAATTATTTGGTTCTGTTCTTAAAGCAAATGCAACCTAATCATTCTAGAAGAAATACACCAGATTTGAGGTGCATAAATATAATTCAGAATGAGGCTCATATGTAATAATACAATAAAAAGCAAGAAAATGAATGAATATGCATCAAAAATATTACAAAAGCCCTTATTTTTGCAAACAGAAATGTTGCCTTAAATTGCACTGAAAATAGGACTGCACAAACCTTTTGAGTTCATTTAGTTTCCCTGTAAGAGTTAATTTCTAATTATTTTATTAGCAATGCAACAAGCTTATAAAAATGGAAGCTTGTACTGCTTCGTAGCTGAGGCCTTCCTGACGTGCTCAGAGCCCTTTAGTTCTGCTGTTGTTTCTGTGTAAGAATCAATACCACAGGCAGCAATTATGTGGTGTTGTTTTTTGGCTAAAATTCCCACACATCTGGGATAAACAGATATTCTATTCGAACTTCCTCTGTTAACTCCACCAGTTTCCATGGAATGACTCTCTATATGCTTGTTAAGTAAATGATTGTTATAAGACTATGGAGACATGGTCGATCAAATTAACCCCTTTTGTCCAGCCTCCAAAATGGTTCCCTTCATTTGCCTAAATTCAGCTGCTTTGGGGAATTTTTTCAAGCTTGAAGGACTCTCTGGATTCATCACATTAGCAAACTGTAACCTGAGAAGAGGGTCTTTGGAGCAGCAGGACTTCTTTGGCCCCCAATTGTTTTGCTAATCAAGATTATTGCCACTATTGAGATGTGGAAAGATAGCCTAGCTGACAAAATTTGTCAGCTTCCCATGAAATAGTTCTGTCAGTTTAGTCAGGGTGCCGGCTAATATTAACATATAAATGAAGTCTCTCCCCCTCACCCCTTAATAGATGCAGAGAAAATATAAACACACACACAAAAAACCCCTCTGTGCTTAAATCAAACAAGCTTCTTTTCTCAGCTCTAGCCCATGTCCCTGGAAATCCTGTGAGTAGTGGAGCTAAAGGGAGGGGGGAGGGAAGCAGAATTTGCACAAAACTACTTTTAAGCCATAAAGCAGCAAAGCCCCACTCCCTGCTGATAGCAACAGGAGATTGATTACGCCTGCAAAAGTACAAATGGCTGCCTGAATGCAAGTGGCAGACCTCCAAAGCAGTGTGCTCTATGTGCTGGTTTTACATTTTATAGCGGAGGACTTGGATACAAAGTGGAAAAGTGGAACAGGGGGTATGAAAGAGTTATCTTTGCCCGGAGGTCAAAGCTGTGCGCGCCGTCCCCGCGCGGCGCAGCCCGGCCCGGCGAGNCGGGGCGCGGCCCCTGCGCTGCCACCGGCCCCCGGCGCCCCAAACCCCATCCCTCAGCACCTGTTTTCTGCCTTTCACTCTGTTTTCTCATAATCAGAATACATATTGTATTTTCCAGCTGACCTACGAGGTGATACAATCTAATGCTCTTTCACCCACTTAGACAAATTTTGCATTACTTTGTCAAAGGCAAATGCCTTGCATCATTCTGGCGGCAACTCTTTCAAACCCCAGCTGTACCCAGATCATAAAAAAGTAATTCAAACTTACGCTCATTTTAATTGTAAATGGATCTACTGAGAGTTCTCTTAATCTTTTAGCCTGATTTAAATATAAATAAATTAATATCTCGTGATATTTGTAATCTGCAAGTCAGCAATATTGGCCTTTTGGTACTAAATTAGCCCTTGAATGGTAACTGTGCAGCAGCTTTGTGTAGTTAGTGTACGCATCGGAGATGACTCTTCTAGCAAGTTCAATAGGCTTTGCAAAGCATAGCTTTAAAAAGAAGAAATCCTTCAATCATGATTTGTTCTTGCTTTATGAGAAACAATCAGATTATTCCTTTGTGCTGAACTGTGACAATACTCTAAAGCATGAATGAAAACTGGAATATATGTTCCCCCAGTGGATTACATCAGCCTTCTTGATCACTGGGCTAACATGGAAAATAGGTTTAATGTGTAAAATATCTGCCACTGAAGAGAATATTAAGACAATTACTTGGGAGCAGTTTGTGAGAAATTCAGAAGTTAATAATTTAATGGCAAAGACCAAAGCTCTTTTCCTTAAAGGCAGATAGTTCCTAAAGAGTTCCAAGCAAGTAGCTAAGCTCCCTACTTCGTGATTTCAGAAGATGCCATACAGAGTTGATTCCAACTTCTCCAATGCAAAATAATATGAAAATGTTGCATTAGTTGCCCAGAATGTGGAGCTAAAGAAGCATGATCTAAACAGTTCCACTAGTACCTCTTGCCCTGAGTTCATGCAGTGTTTGGGCTCCTTCCTTTGATCTGAACCTTCTGAAAAAAAATAACTGGGAGGCACAATATTAAGCATTATTGGCACTAGGAAAGAATTCATAATAATCATAATAAAACAAGTGATCTTCTGTTAAAGTTATAGTCTGCTTAAAAGTTCTGATCTCAGAATGTTTGTGAATTTTCTGGATTTCCCTTCAGTTCAGTTAGGTTTGACTACCTTGATTCTCCCTCCCTCCTGTGACCTGACTCCTCTGCTGAAGAGTATGAGATGGGGGAAGGCTGAGGGATATCTTACTACCCAACGTGCTGTGTGTGGATGTTTTTATACAAACAAAAGGAGTAGTCTTTGTCCCAGGGAGTTTACAGTCTGGAACAGCTTTTAGTTATCTATTACAGTATCAGTTCATCAAAACATACATATTCTAAACTTTAAGTTTGTCCAGCTTTAGAACCTCTTGCAGTCTGGCTTCTGTTACAAGCATCAAGTCTAAAACTTCATAGGTACCTTTAAATAGTTAAACAAATAATACTGGCAGAAAGAAGTCAGTCTTCTGCTGAGCAGCTGTCTTTCAGGCCAGTGCTATCCAGAACTCATGTAAAGTTTCCAGGAGTCAGCAAGACACACTTGGCCATATGCTTTGAAACCTCAATTTACTGTGCAGGACTTTTTCTCATGTTTGTTCCTGGTCACACTCCTTCATTTTGCAGCTGCATGAGTTGTCAGGTGTACAGTTCCTCTAAGAAAAAGAAGTCCTGCCCAAAGGCCAGGGTGTGGAGCTTTCCTCCACTGCAGCAACTGCCCAGCTTGCAAACTTGCCTTGGAAAGGGAGCAGGGTGGTGCTTATAATGGAGCCCTTCATACCTCGGGAGAACAGCTGCCTCACACTCCAGTGCACACAAACAAAACACCTGCTTAAACCAGAAAAACCAGTAAGCAGTGAGACTGGATATGTGATGGATGATGTTCAGACTTTCTCTTTTATCTCTTTTGAAATGTTAGAACATAGTTTTCAGCATTTTAGTAATTTTGAAAAATTGTGCAATTTTGTTTATAGAACCATTTTTTTCTTCTGTTTTTGGGGAATATTACAAACTACTGCTAATATTTTGCTTTTTGTCATTAGTAAAGACAAACCTCCTTAAGGTTGGTTTGGGTAAGTGTCCTACAAGTTTGGCTACCCAGCATTTAGACTTACTTCAAACTGTATCACTTTAACTTGAATACAAGCAGTCTTTCATTCTTACCTATCCTTTTTTGAGATATTGGACAAGTGCTGAATTCTGCTTAATTTGGTATTTTTCTCTCGCATGTTGTAGATATATGGGTGTATTTCTTTCACACAGTAACAGAGTTTCATCTGTCCCATTGAAGTGTAACTTCAAGGCTGCATCAAGGATCTTTGTGAGGCAAATGGCATTTTGACATTCTAATTTTAGCTATACCTTTCAGTGTACCAGGCTGGGAGACAGAAATGGCTCTTCAGAAGTGGCGGAAAGATAAGACACTCCACTGAAAATTAGTATATAACACTGATTAAAAGATGATGGACTTCTATCTCAAGATCACCAATAAAATTCTGTAACTACTCACTTTCTGTTTCACTTGAATTCATCCTCTTTTCTGAGAGATTTCCCCTGGTTTCAGCTGAAATGCCTATCAGTGCAGGGAAGCTCTCCATAATGGCTCTTGTCATATGGCAGCTGTTATCACTTGCACTTTGTTATACAAATTTATCATCTCCATCAGTTCATAATAAGCCTGACTGATACCATAAAACCCTATAATGCCAGCAACAATAATTGTCATTCAACTTGGATGTTGTAGAAGAGAGATTAAGGATTTAATGTTTAAATTTTAAATGAAATATTCTCTCACCATTATGGGTGGTCTCCTTCTGAAACCTTGGTAGGACAGTATGGTAACACTGCCCAGTGCTACTGCCTGAACTAAGCATTGAAAAACAATTGTCCTCAGCACTGTCAGCCTTTAAATGTTCTAAGTTGAATATGCATCTAGTGTATACATTAACCAAAATAAATTTCAACTTCCCTTTTTTATTTTTAGTTTTGCCCTAAATTTTATTGGACTGACTAACTCTAAGTAATAAGCATAACTATTTTATTTAACCAAGGGAAAAGAGTGGGAACAAGTTCCGACTGACAATGGCTCTCTGCTGGAACCCAGAGAAGCAAATGCAGGCAATGCAGTAAGGAAGATCAAACTTGTTACACTGCTGATATTCTAAGAGTTTGAACTCGGACTCCCTGCTGACCTCAATTTTACAATGATAATCATTTCCTAAAATGTCTTCATTTTGTAAATGAAGCTGTACCTCCCTCTGAAGCAGGGGTTTGCAAAGATTAAATCATTTACATTTCAAAGTGTTCATTTTTTTGCCAGTGTGAGAAATACTCAGGCAGGAAAATGAGTGCTCCTTTTAATTTTTGAAAGCTGGGAGAGCATTCATAGTGAAAATAATCACAGCCTATTACAGCAGCCTTGCTTGCCCATTCCCACTTCAAAAGGATGAGCCTATCTTTTCCCCGCCCAGCAGTGAATGACCACTTAAATGAGTGATGGCTTATTAATACTATGACTCAGCCACTTCTCGATAAGGAGAACAATAAGGGGTCAAAGCTTGAGCATCCCTTACAGGAATTAATGAGAACATGTTGCTGGTAATTTGGTCTTTTGGAGATTACATTTAAATTAAAAGGTTCTTATGTCAGGCTTAATGGTGAGACTGGTGTTGTCACTATTTGAAATCCAGAAACTGCATTTTTGTCCTTTCTACCTGTATAATTTCACCGACTTTAAAAATATTAAAGTTGCCTTGGGGGTTGGATACCATTTAAAGAAAAAAATCAGAGAAACTGGCAAAACAAAACCTTAAGGAATTTCTCCAAAAGTAACCCTAAAAAATTGCACACACTTATTTGGGCATAATATTGCTTTGAGAGTCAGGATGTATAATTATAAAAACAATTAAATGCATGTATTTGAGACATGTTGCATTAACATTTCTGCATAAGACCTGGAACTAATTCATTGCCAAAGAATGTTTACTCTGAAGTTGTGTGAAAAACAATTTACCAGGCAGTGATTGTGCAGATGTGGGAGCCTTTCCTTTGGTTCCTCATCCTTCTTTCCATTAAAGACTAAGCACTTGGGATATCTGGTTTTATTCTTAACTTTTATTTTTACATTCTTTTATTGATATTGAAACTCTTGTTGTCACTTTGTAACAAAGGCATGAAACACAATGGTGGGATCAAAGTTGTTTAAAGGAGTTAAATTGCTTATATTGTTGTGTGTATTATTAACTAGAGCAGAGAAATCCAACCTACAGCTTTTCTATTACCTGTTTCTTGCAGTTATGAAAATACTGCATTTAGCATCTTTTCTGACCTGAAACTAATGCAAAGATGGATTCTAGGTAGTATTACAAATATAAACCAGTGTTCGTTGTGCTAATTACTGCATTATGTGCTAACTAATGCACATTGCATTTTTAAGGAACTTTGAAAAGGTGGGAATCAACTATGTATAAACATTTCAGACATAATTCTAAGGGAAAGTAACAATTCAGCTGTTTTCTCATTGTGCAGTGGTATTAAAAATGTAGAAAACATGACATATTATTATAAAAATAGGCAAATTGTAAGCATGAGGATTTTCATTGTCTTGATATAATTTTTTTCTGATGTATCTAAAAGTCATATAATAATTTGCCTTTTTTTTTTAATCTTATGTCAAAGTGATATTACTCTATTTGATGGACAACTCCTACAAATCTTTTAAGATATTAAACTGATACCATGCTATAAGAAAAGCAAATATGGTTGTTCTGAGATTAGTTGAAAAATTTATGAAGTATTAGTGGAAGAATATTCATATACAATACCAATCCACAGATAAATTCTCTGTTCCACGCAAAAAATATTTAGCTTTGCACTGGAAAATAGAACAGGTTCTAGTGCAAGAACATAAAATGTTGAATAATGTCACAATGAACTCTCTTTATCAGGCATTAGTTCAACTAATGTGTGATTCTTGGGGAAATAAAATGTCATAACGAGCAATAGTATCACCAGATTAGGAATTCAGAAAGTGAAGGGAGGCTAAGTCCTTATGGTAGTACCATGGTGACAAATGACACAAAGGGAAAGACAAGGGACTCCTTCTCTTGTCTTTAAAGATGCCTAAAAAATTATTAAAAAAATGTACTGCAAATGATCTCTTTCTGTATCTTGTTCTCCCGTTTTTCATTAAAACAGAGTTTCTGTTTTGCCAGGCTAAGAAGATCTCTTGATTTTATGGTCAGCCTTTGCTGACATCCGTGGGATGTTTGAAATGCACCGGTTGGGTGCTTACGAGGGCTCTGCAACACACTTTTCACAGGACCTCTACACCTTCTAGGCTCTTAAGGAATCAGAAGCCTTCTATGTCCTTCACGATGATCCTTCCTGGGGTCCCAGAGATAGTTTTTGTCCTTTATTTAGCCAGTTAACCATTGATTACTCTGAGCCTACCCGTGGTGCAGTAGGTTTGTACATCTTGCTCTTGCCAGAGGCAATGAAACTCGTCCCATTTGGAAATATAGAATGTGACTACTCCTTAATCAGGAGGCTATTTCATGACTTGGAGTCTTAAACAGCCTCTCTTTGCTATGCAATAACTTTTAAAAAGAATGTGATCCGGAGCCATGAGGAAGAGTAGTAAAGAGAGGGGATGACCGGGGAGCCCAGCTTAGCTGGTGCCAAGGAGAGGGGCCGGCAGCCCCCAGCACTGGGCACTGGGAAGCTGGAGCTGCCTGGAACTGCTGCCAGCCAGAGCCTCCCTGGGGGGTGGCTGGCTTGATGCAGGGGACTCTTGTTTTGTGACTAGTGACTGACTTATTATTCCTGAGAAAAGTGGCAACAAGCCAAGTAAAAGCCCTTTTTGTCCTTTACTCCCAACAGGGGACTTGGTAGTGGTTTGTCATGTGCCTGGGCATAATCCAGGCAAAGTCCCCATATGCAATTAAAATAGATTTTGCTACTGTATGTGTTTCTCAGGAAGTGGTGCTCCAAGTTACGGGTACTGCTCATTCTTTTATTTAATGTTTTTGTCTGATTTCAATGCTTAATTTTCCTGGGGATTGTTTTTGTCTTTTAATCAATACTCATTTTTCAATATCAACACTCCTTTAAATAATTCCGGTAGTGTGTATATTGCATAAAAGAGATATAATTTATAAATAGCAATGTCTATGAGTAGCTGTCTCTCCTTAATGTAAATTCCAATATATGTCATGATCAGAAATCTCCAAAGTATAGGCTTACCATTTAATAAAAGTATTAGTAGCACATGTTTAAATCTCACAAATGAATTATATCCCTTTTGAACTGCCATCACAATAGTCTGTCATCACTGGTTTTTATGCCCTTGTAACCTTAGTTAGACTTTTATTTGTAATTTTTAAAATTATTATTATTATTCACTTTTAAGATACTTGAATGTAATAGACCTAATGTACTAGAAAATCAATCTTAGTTGTTTTTTGTAGCTGTTGTGCAGTTTTGTGCCATTTTGCACAGTTTGAGTTATATAGCTATCGTAGATGATCATGATAGATACATGGCAGGCAGAGCCTCACAATTATTCACGTTCAGTAGTAGTTCTCCAGTAGATTATTTCTATGAAATTCAGTGGAACATTACAGGAAACAAGGGGCTGTGCAACGCACTTTAGCTACCTTTTCTCATGACAAATACATGTTTTGTAAGACAATATTAAGAATCATTTGAGAAAAAAATGTCTTTTGACAGAAAACATCATCTCATTAAAAAGAGAAAGGTTCATATAACACTCTTAAGTTCTAAAAATGGAACTTTTCTAGAAAAAAAAGATAATTGCATCCAGATTATAGTGATTGGTCTAAGGGAGCTGCCTCTGCACTACACTATGAAATGTTGGGATTATGCCCTCCTATGTGAGAGCAAATTTTGAATTTCAGCTCCAGTAAATATTTCTACATTACTGTAGAAATATTTCTGCAATAGTTCTATGTTATCTCTGCATAATTGTAGAAATTCTGTATTAAAAACTTAATAGGAGTAGTTGAGAAAGTTGACACAGAAGGTGTCCAGGAGGTGGTTAGAATATTCACTGAGACTCTGCAAGGCAGGAGGATGCTGCCACGTCTGTATGACTGATTAGGCCATATTAGATGCCTGTTTTTTCATTAAAACCTTAAACCATTCCTTTTTGTCTTGTGCAGGTGTAAGGGAAGAACTGGCTGGATGGGAAACTCGGGGAATAAGAAGGAAGCGGCACTCAATTCTGCCTTTTAAAGAGTGTCCTAATTGTAAGTATCTTCAATAGTTGTTTATTTCTTGTAATTTTAGTAGATCAAGTAGCCTTATCTTGCTGTATAATACCATTACTATGCACCTGATGCCAGGTATTGCAAGAGGAATCACGTTTTCTGTGGGGGGGAACACTGGATCTTATCCAGATTGCTTAACAGAACACTTCTGTTAATGAAACAGTGCTGGCCATCACAGAGTCTGTATTCATGTTTTAATTATTGTAGCTCTCAAATTCTTTTGTTTATTCAGGATTGGCTGTCCTAATGATATTGGAAGTATCACAGTTTCCAAAAGCATGTCTTAGCATTTCTCCTATGAGTAACTCTGAAACACTTATGTATTTTCTGCTTATTTAGATTTTGTAACTCGTATTCCTCAGCTGAAATATTTAACAGGGAAACATCTGGGAGTGGTTTATTAATGAAATGTATATAGTCTAGGAGGTAGTGCACTGTTGCCAGGTTCAGTGGGAATCCCAGTCTCACCTGGGGCTCTGTAAAAGTTGCTGCATGAAGTGCTCTGAGAGCAAGGCCCAGCACAAAGTGGAATAATTTAGGCCCACTTGCCTATGTACAATTCCTGCATAAATTATTATATTTCTCTTGATGGAAAGAGAAATGCAGCATACTCTCAGCTGTCATCTGATAGTGAACCATCTTCTGGAACACACAGCCAATTCGATTGTGGGACACTTAGTCCAGGTGGAATTTCTCCAACTTGCTGGAGTTAAATTGTTGCCAGGGTTGTGTCCTGTATATAAACAGAGTAAAGAGATATCCTGCTGGAGACTTGATTCTCAAAAGTTTTATTTTTTTTTAAACAAATGGCATTTCTGAGAAATTGAGTAAAATGTTTCAAGATGAAAAAATGTTAAATATAGGAATAAGAGAGCCATATGTTGAAAGCATATCAGCTTTGAAACCATGCACTTAACCCTGGGACTCAACAAGATTTCACATTTTAAATAAAAAATCTAACTTCCTGAAAAGATAAAGTTCATTCATCTTGAGGGTAGCCTAGAAAAAAATAGGGAAATGTGATCCATGGAGAAGCCCTTCACTCAGATATGTATCTTTGACATTTGAAAAAAAAGAATATAAAAAGCAATAATATAATGTGTAAAAATGAGTCATAGCCATTCCTAAAAAACTGTTGTTATACTTGTACATCAAAGTAGGAGTAAGGTTATAGTGAGTGGTTTTTTTGTAAGATAATGTAACAAGTACATTATCTTACAAAACCATTTCCAGAAACATAAAATTTTTATTCAATGGGAAAGAAATATACAATTTTAGCACTCCTATTTGAAACATTATGCAGAACACTAGCTGTTCTAAGTTCAATGCAAATGTTATGCAAATATACTATTAGAAGTTTGGTCCATTAGAAGAAATTTGTCTGGTTGGTTCTAAATTATATTGATAAATGTCAGACATTTGTGCTTAACACAATATACACATGTTTGTGCAACCATCATCTCTGTTCAATTGAATTGATTTCATTTCTTGCACAAACTGAGCTTTCATCCTGGGAAATGTTTTCCAGTAACACAAGGGCAGATCAGGAAATGTGTGAAATGGATCAGTGCCCAAAAGACTAAGTTATACATCTATTCTTGGAAAAACATGAGGACATGTTGTCTTAAAAAGAAAGGCATAAATAACAGAACATTAAGTTCATTTGGACTTGCATATTGAGCTACACCATCAATACAAAGCTTCGGTATGTCACTCACTGCAGCAGGGAGGGTCTGTTTTGAAGGTGCACACAAGGGGGTCAGTGAGTGCCAATGGAATGGAGCTGCCAGCCTCCCTCTGGCTGATTTTCACAGAGGGCTCCATGAATAATCTCTGTGTCAGCACAAGAGGGGGTTCCATCTTCACTGGAGTTTGCTTTCGTTCAAGAGGCATTCCAGTTCTTGCCATTTTGCGCTGCATTTGCAAATGCTTTCCAGGCTGAAATCTTGCAGGTGTCACTGGCTGTGCCCAAACTTCCAAGCAGGTGCCCCTTGAGGCCCCCGTGCATTGGCCCCACCACAGCTCTGGCTGCTCAAAGGCCTCAGTCACCTTCAAGAGGGCACTCCAGATGTGTGTGTAGCCTGCTCAGACCCTGAACAGTGCATTTGGTGTCCAACCCTTCATCTGTACCCAAATAAAACCTGCGGAGTTTGCATTCCTTTTTCAAGGAAGCCCACAGCTGAGCTGTTGAGATGCTGACAGTGCCTGCTCACAAACTAGTCTGAAGTCCTTTTAGAAATCAGGTTTAGCTTTCCCCTTTTGTACTGGGCCCTCCATAAACCTGCTGTCACAGTGGAGAAACAGCACACGGAGCCATTGGTGACCATCTCTGAGAAACTAGGAAAATCTAGGGAATTGAGGGTACAACAATCTTCAGTAAAACCTGCCCACCTATTTAGTATCATAAATGCCTTTTGGAACAGTGTCATGTTCCTTTTATACCTTAAGAAAATCAAACACACCCTTGATTGTCTCATTAAGAGAAAAAGTAATATTTTTCAATAATATCCAAGACATTTTTTTCAAACTGTTGGAGAATCACTGATTGAATAAATGCAGTGTGTTTGCATGATGAATGCTTTCTCTAGAGGTTACTCTACCTTCTGATGATTGAGTCTAACCCTCTTTAACTACTTTGACAAGATTATTGCCTGAAGTAACTTTTTAAATGAGCATTCTTGTTTGTTTACGTCTAGAGATTGAGGGGGGAAATAACTAAAAGCTTTGGAACAAGTAGAGTCTGCACTTGCTCCAAGCTGGAAGAAAATAATTTTTAGTATATGTTTAAAATTATATAACACGTTTCAGATGTTGGTTCAAATTACTGTTAAAATGACATTCAAATCTGGGAGTGTTTCTCACTGGTTTCATCCTTTTAAAAATTTCCACTGTGCCTTTTTTCATCTTTAATTAAATTTCAATTCATTTTATAATAGTAATTAAAGTATTTACAGTAAGAAATTCTATCCATTTGCAAAATGGCAATAAATTATAACATTTTCACAAACAAACAAACTTTTTAAAAAGCTTGCAAAGTCTTTATCCTGAATTTGTAAGGCATTGAAGGGTAGATTATCAGCTGGTATAAGTCACTGTCATTCACTGGAGTCAGAATAGTAATTCTGATTTACTACAGTTTAGAATTTGGCCAATAATGTAATTAATATAATCAAAACCATGTACAGACACCAGAATAAACAATACCAAACTGTAAGGCAAGTAACCTATCTTACAATGAAAATAAAATGAATGTCCCAGGCTTCTTAAATCACTGTTTCATTACAAAGCTTTGCTTTCTATCATCTTTGATCTCCCTCATTTCATTAGAGCAAACTTCTTGTTAGAGGCATGACTGTCTTCCTATGAAACTGATCTCACGTTCAGCACTGATATCTAGTGACTCTTTCCAGTTTTGTCTTTAGTCTTTTTATACAGCACTTTAAAAAAAACGTAAACACAAATTATTACATCATCAGTAGAGGAACATATGGCACATCCAAAAGTGAGTACACAATAAATATGTTTCTAATAAATACTTTGGTGCTGAGTAAATTACAGAAGAGAGCAGACAATAAACCACCATTCTGCTATTAATGCCTTTTCTTAGCATGGTAGCAGTTATTACATTAGTTTAATCATAGCCAAGCAGTTGAGGTGCAGTAGCACTGCTTATTACACCAGCCATTATCATCTCGCTGTTACCTTGGGCTTTCCTCATCTGTTTTGTATTGACTGTATCACTCAGATGCGTGGCTTGCAAGCTTTCTTATGTTGTATAAAAAATGGGTGTATTTACGTGTCACAACTGGGCCTTGATATATGATTATGGTCTTCAAGTTTTTTCAAGAATAAATACTGATTACAATAATTTCAGGGCAATGGGAAAAGAAATCATTTAGCCTCAGGATAGAACATTCTGTAAAAATTTTACCTTGTTTGGCTTGCATTGAATCACAGCTGCGTAGAGAAACAGAACAGAGAAAGCTTAGAAGAACATGGCTACTACATAACAATTTTAGCAATTGTTGTATCCAAAGTAAATTCTACGATGTTATGTTCATGAAGTGATGCCAGTTTATTTGTGGTGTTTGTGAATTCTGAGTATCGGGACAAATTAGGACATTTTCAGTGGTCTCCCGTATCTCTAATAAAAGTAATGGAAGACCTGCATTTTGACAAATTCTGTATTTAAGAGCAGATCCTTATACATGGGGTCTGGACAAATGAGGCTTCTGCAAATACACTGTCTCATTACAGCTTTCTAATTAAAGATCAGCTTCAGGAAACAGTAAATTTAAAACAGTGATGACAATATTAAAACTTCCTGGGGAAAAAGGAGAGCATTGGAGATAAGGATGCAAATATCCTAATAGGAGAACTAGCACAAAATGCTTATGGTGACTCTAAGGCATTGTGCAACTATTCACAGTGGGCTAGAGATGAGAATATGAAAAAGATGAGTGTTCTAACATCAAGGGGTATGAATGACAAACAGATGCTAAACAGACAAATGAGCTATGGCTGAAGGAGGCCAGTGCTGTTGTATGTTGAGGGAAGAGAGAGGAGAGGAAGAGGTGGATAAAAAAAATATAGCCCCAGAGAAAGCTGAAAACCATGCTGAGAAGTAGTCTGGAGAAGATCACAGGAAACAGCTTATGGAATTAAAAACATTTGGGAAATTACAGCACTTAGGAGGAATTAAATATAAGAAAGTAATGGTCATCTATGAAAATAGAAACTTCAAAAAGGAAGGGACTGCAGCACAGAACCTGGAGGAGAAGAGCTAGAAAATCAGTAGATATGATCTCAGCATGAATAAGGAGAGTCATGCGAAGGACTCCATGCAGCATATCAGTCTCTAGGAAGACCTTTCATGAGCAGTTAACAAGAGACTTTGGCAAGAGAGAGTAAGGAAATGTCTGAGAGACAGGAATATCTAACTGAAGTGATGGTCTTACATCAGTCCCATCATGACTGGGAAGAATGTGTCTCAGATATAAATAGCATCCTAATTTATTTCAAGTGGATATAACTTGTTTTTCACTGATACTTCTAATTGTTAATTTATTAAAGATGCTGAGATTATATAGATAAATATAAGCATAATTTACAAAGTAATGTAAATTTACATTTACAGTAAAGTAAGAGAAGTACTAAAGGAAGAGAAGTACTAAAATTGTGCAAATGTATTCTCTATTTTCCTGATGAATTAACCATATTGAAAGTATTATTTTCAGACTCAATTACCCACGCAAGCCAGTGGAAATTTTTGTCCTGTGTTCAGATTTAAGAAATAGACCCAAGCATAGATAAGAAAATGAGTTCATAATGAGAACAGATGCTACAGAGACGAAAGATATCTTTAAAAATCGTATATGGCTTAATCCCATAGCCATTTGCTGTGCATTTGGAATCAAGCTTTTAGAAGTATTTAACAATTGTCCTGCTCAGCAGTGCAGCATGTCTGATGCAGAAGCTGCAGAGTTAGTGCTCACCTCCCTGCCTGTGGCAGTCAGGTGTCCTTGCCTGTGTGATTGCCAAACCACCCAGGCAAACCTAACATGTACCTGTACCTAACATGACGTGAAGGTTCAGGGGAAACCAAGTTTCATCTCATTCCCCTTGTGCCAAAATCTCTAAGGTGTAGAACATGGGAATTAAGTGCTAGAATCTCATTGAATTGGACAGGATTAGGCACCTTGATACCTTTGTACCCAATTTTACGTGCTTATTTATCTGAACAAAGCTTGCTTGTTACTTTGTTAAAAGTTCTGTGAGACAATCCCAAAGCTCCTTAGGCCAGTGTAGAGTAACTTCAGTAGAAGACAATTTTTCCTTTCAAAATTATGCAGAAGGTAGAAAAAGTAGGTTAAAATTACTTTAGGGATGGGTTCAAGCTCCCTCATATACTGGGCAAAAGAGGTGCAGCCACTGGAGAACAGGAGGAGTTACCAGCTTGGAGATGCTGATAAATCATTCAAATCGTTTGTTCAAATCAAGGGGGTGTAGGGGAAAGAAAGCTTTAATTGGGGTTCTGTGAATGATGGTCCAGGCATGCCCAAGAGCAGAACTTCAAATTCCGAGTGAAAACCTCTTGCTGAGTATGTGTGTGTTTGATCTTCTACATGCCTCTGAGGTTGAGTGCCATGAGAGAGCTTCTGACCTTTCGGTTTTGTACATTCTTGTGTGAGACTGTGAATTGTCTTGCCATAAAAGGTTGTTTTAAAGTTAAAAATTCATCAAATTCTCCTGTGTTCATAGTAATGCTGGTATTTTTCAGTTGTATTGCAGAATGGCTGTGCAAACTGAGCATCAGTGTGAAATACATGAATGAATTCAAGAAATGTAACAAACATCAGAGGAATGAGAAAATTTGGGGAAAATTAGAAAATCACATGAGAGACTTGATTCTCATAAGTCTCCATTTTTGAGAGCAAAAGTGCAGCAAGTTTGTCAGGAAGACTCTTACAGTAATTGATTAGAAGTTGACCCAGATATAGTGCTGCACAGTAAGCACAGTTTGGAAATGGGTAGTAATGCAGTTGATAGTGGAAATAGCAGGATCAGAATAGGACAGAGAAAAGAAACCAGAGTCAAAGGTTGCTCTAAATTCCATATGGCAGCAACAAGTGTGAGGCAAGCTAAGATTACCTCACCAACAGAAGTCTCACGTGTTAAAGGCCAAGTCAGAGCCCCAAAATAACAGTTTTTCCTCATTCACTTTAGTAGAAATTTAGTGACTGTGCAGCTGGAGAGACAAGAGGAAACAAAACATTTCTCAGAAAATTTAAAGATAAGCTACACTGGTGTTAATCAGGCAGTGTTTATATCCTCCTCCTTTGTTCTTCCCTGTCCACTTTCCCAAATTAGAAGGGTACCCTCAGCATTCTGGCAGCAGGAGTATTCAAAAGAGAAGTATAACTGCTTTTCTTAGAAGTTCAGCCAAGTTTAGTGCAGCCAGAGCCCTCAGAAAGGCATCTACCTATCATAAAGAAGCTGAAGGTTGTTTTACTCCTAGAGGAACACATTGTTCCACCTTAGATTTCTTCAGGATTTGTCTTAAACCATTGCTACTTACAGGTTTGCTCCTGGCTAATAAAATGTCATTATAGTCCTTTTGTCTTGATAATTCAGAAACCTGAAATGAAAATAACTTTGGCTCTAGGATTTCTACTGGTTGTGCTGAGCTTGTGGCTCTTTCCTCATTCTTAAAGATGTCCTCAAGCCAGCAATACTTAACTAAAATTCTCTACATGTTCCAGTTTTGGGAGACGTAGAAGTCATCTTGACCCAGGGCTCTAGAACTGTGAACAATCTTATCTCCAGTTACCTGCAAAACCATCAGATATTCCTAGGCAGAGAATAGGAGTCTCCACGGGCCAGCAAGGTGACAAATGGTATAATATGTTAATTGCATCAGCATAATGCATTCCCATTGTGTTCCTGGGTAGCCTTTTTATTATGAGTGCCTCAAGGTGCACTCTAAATTTTTGTGCAACCTGCAGCTAATTCTGTATTGCTAATATTGAAAGTATCATTTTTACAAATTTTACAGTAAAGTTCTTATGTTCTATACACTTAAGCAGAAAATAGGTACAGAATGAGGATTTCTAAGCCTTTTGAATGCAGCTTATTGTGGTAACTGCATCTAGTTATGATATTTTTCTGTATGGATTTAATATTTTTTTAAATACTCCATGGTGATGGGTTCTGTGCATGTGATACAGGAGTGTTTCTAAAAGTAATTGTCATTGTGATCCATTAGAGTCTAGCTAATGCAATATCTATCCCGTAAAGTCTGGGATTCATGAGACTACAAAATAATTATTAATAGTGTAAAAAATGGGAAAAACCAATTATGTAGCATTAGCTCTGATAAATTTTTGTTCCATAAAATTAGTTTTTGAAGTAGAAGTTTACTAGTTTAAGCATATATGTAACTGCTCTGCAAAAGTATATTTTCTCAAATTACAAATATTTTTCTTACAGAATTGGCTACAAGTGTCTTGTCTTATCTCTTACGGTTTCCTGTACTATGTAAATTCATAGCTCAGAGGAATGGTGTAATTCCACATAATGAGCTGCATGATATACTGAGCCAGTTTTAACGTATCTTAGTTTGAGAGAGGATTTTATTATTTTTTCCAAATATTATTTTGTTGTTTCAACATAAAACCTCACTCAGATAACTCTAAATATCTTCTTTAAGGCTTACACAGGCACCAGAACTGAGGGGATACGGACACAATGCAATCCTTAACTCACCCCTATTGTGCAGGAACAGAACGGGAGCCTCAAAGCTGCTGGGGGTCTTACATATCTCATATGTGCTGGAACAATGAAACAAATTATGAACAGGGCTTAAGGCTCAACTCTGAATTCTTGCCTTTGTGAGTTTGTGTCTCATGCATGGAGAGCATTGATTTTGCAAGGTACTCTGAGATGTGGCCTGTCTGTCTGTGAATAGAACCAGATGGATTATTTTCTGAAGTTTGACATTCAGACAAGGATCTCTTCTTCTTTGGTCTGGCACTTTTATTAAGTCTGCACATGGAGGTTTTATATATTAATTCATTCATTTAAATAATAATGTATTTATACTGATAAAAGCATAATTACTAATCTCACACACTGCAGTGCTGTCCTGTTCTGCTTTAAAATGTGCTAGGGTAAAAAATGCAATTACTTTAATGCACAGAATCTAAACCCACCCAATTTTAGGCTGCGCTGAAGAAATGATTTTAAGGTCAAAGGTGCACATTCAGAGTTATTTCACAGAGAAGATCTGAAGTGGTAGCTAGTTTTACAAAATGTTTCAAATGTGTTGAGTTGGCCAGCAAAAGAAATCCTTGGCTGATGTCATGACAAAAGATGTGTGAGTGTTCACGGCCCCAGAGTCCCAGCAGTGAGACCGAGCCAGGCTACACGAGATGCCATTGAGTTGAATCTGCTTTGGATAACCTCCGTGGGTTTACTCCAAGAGGAAAATACTGTTCGGTGTGGCAAGCTAAGCCTTTGGCTGTTCAGAAAACAAATGCTGTATTAAGTTTGATTACTTCAGCCACCTACTGATGATCTGAAAAAATCTTTTCACAAACCAAGTGTTCTCAGCTTGGCTGTTGCCTTGTGGGTATGATCTTTCACTGTACAGCTGTGTGGAAGTGTATCAGAGTTTAGATTATTCTTTCGGCAGGTCATGAAACATAGAAGTAATTCCTCTTTACCCTTTCACCTTAAATTTTGATTTGGTGACATTATCAGATTTATAAAGATGATCTGCATCTGCCTCTGCCAATACAAAGAAGTGAACAGAAGGGGAAGGTGTCATTACAAATAAGAGGTCAATAATTAGGACAGAATCCTGCTTTGGCCGAAGTGACAGAAATCGCATGGCTTTCGACAAAATTAATAGTTGCAAATCACTGACAGTAAACCCTAATAAAATGTTATTTCTTTTCATAGGATTGTTCACAGTTCATATTTGTATGATACAAAACAAACTTGGAAAATCCTTAGCATATTTTATATTTATAGGAATGACACATTTTCAGACTACTGTGAGGAAACCATGGTATTTGTAAAAGATCAACCACTGGCATTCAGTTAGGCGTATATGTCATACAGGAATGTGCATCTTGGCATAAGCATCAGCAACTGGATGCTGTTCTTACAAAACTCAGTATTATGTCTTATCCCTGATTCACAGTCCTGTGACTCTGAAATGCAAGTTTCTCAGAAAGTAAAAAATCAGTGTCGATACCTTGACCCCCCTTTCTGAAGTAGAAAGATTGAACATCGGGAGCTTTTTTGAACCTTGGAATGTAGTAAGTGTGAATCTTAAAGACACCATAGCAGTTCTCTTAAGAAGTAGGTGCAGGACACCTGTGTATGGCTTAGGGAGATCTGCTTCTCTTTCAATGTGCTTTATGCACATGGGTGGAACCCACTCAGCAACTTTCAGAATGCTGGGTTTGTACAGTGGGATGCTATGAACTGGACAATTTGATTGTTTTCCATTTTTAGAGTAGCTACTGCATTTCAGAGAAGCAGAGGGACGCTCTTTTAGTTTTGTTTTGGTTACAGCTACATGACAACATTTTCTCAACTTCTTAATAGAGCTCACTTTCTTACAAGAGAAAAAGAAATCACTGGCCTGTTCACAGAAAAAAAAATGTCTGGTCTCAAGGCTTATGTATTCACTAGGGAGGTTGGACTGTGCTCCAGCAAACAGAATTAATCAGCAAGTCATTGCCTTCCAGAAGTAATGTGTAACACCTTGTTTTGTTCCTTGGTTCAAAAGGCACTGTCACTGTTGTACACCAGTGTGGGGTTTTTTTTAAAGGCTATAATTCATATGCAAACTAAGCAGGGATTCATGATTTCATAATAAAATGTTGAAACGCTTTGATCATGAGCTGGAAGGAGGTGTGAAACAGTGCTTCAGAAACAGACAGATATTTGTGTAATCAGCCTTTATGTATTGCCAGTTCAGAATAATAACATATAAAAAGCCCCAACTTACCTCATCTGCCTGGTACAGCCAAGGCATAAATAAAAGAGAACAATGGAATTACTATTACTCACTCACTGAGCCCCAGCCACATCACTGTATTCTTTATAATTGCTGGCAAGAAGATTAATGTTTTGTTAAATATCAGAGTAAGGTCACAAGGGGGCTTGCAGGGCTGTCTAAACATCTAGGTTTTAAATCCCTTCCTTCCTTCTTTCCTTCCTTCCTTCCTTTTTTCCCTTTCCTTTTTCCTTAATTTTAATTTCCCAGAGATAGACTTTCACCATTTCCTTTAATTATTGTGACTTTTACATTTTTGCATTTGAAAACTTTTGACCACACAATAAATAAGGACAATTGCTGCATGGCTGATAAAGCTTAATCACCATATTGATAGGATGATGTAGGGGGTTTAGTGTGTTAGAAATAGACCTGAGTTTCATTTTGCCTCTCATGTCTCTGTTCCTTCATGCCTGCTAGTTCTGTATCTAAATTAGGATTTTTTTTATCATATTAATGCTAAATATCCTAAATAACAATCTATTTGGTTTAAAAAATGTCTTTATAAATGTCTGTTAACTTATAGCTCGTGAACACAATGACAAGAACAGTTCAAGTGAAAAGCTCATAGTTTTGCAGATTGAGGAGATTTACACCTTCTGCACCTTCAGGTATATGTCCCTGAGGTTACTAGCTCCAATTTCAGATCTTTTGCAACAAACAAGTATTGACATTTTCTCTTTGTACAGATAAAATCTTATGGTTACCAGTCTCTGCCATCATTCTATAGAAATAGTCAAAGAAATATTCCATCATAAATTAACTGATTTTTTTTTTTGAGAAAGTAGAATATCTGATCCATATGGTAGAACAGTTTTCATTGGAAATGAATGTTCACATAACAGATTTCTGGTAAATATAAACACAGTTGTTTCTGGTGAAGGAGCAAAGAAATTTTATGGTCATCTTAATCTCTTGTTTAGACTATTGCCAGTCATTTGCAAAATGCAAATATCTTCCTCATTTGGCTCAGATTATCCTCCAAATTATACAGGAGCAGTCTGGGCAGCAGCAACCAGTCTCATACAGAAATGGTAAATGTGTTTTCAGGCTAGCCCCAGATCCATCCTGTGTAGAAGGACCCTCTCAAACAGGTGCTTTTGGCCCTGGAGGGTCCCAGTGTTGGGCCAGCTTGGGGACCTGAGTGCCACAGGACTATGACATGCCACTCTCCCTCCCATCTCTCTGTCATGTTGCCCTGGTTTTTGCTAAAGCCTTCTGTTTTTAACCTTGGAGTCAGATTCTTTCACACAGATTCATGTAAATAATAGCCAATGTTTACTTAACGGTATTTTCTGTTTTTCATTCCTTTTGTGATAAGAGAACTTTGATGAGCACCTGTCTTCTCCAGTGGGATTGAGAAGGAAGTGACATGCTCTCCAATCCCTGGTGGAGTTGGGCCGTGTATATGAATGTGAGATATGTCAATAATAAACATGCATTCCCTCCTTTCTGCTGAACCTGGCAGGTGTAAGAGCGTCTTTCTTGTGTCTCCCCAGACACACTGTCACTTCTGGGAACAGAGGGGGGCATTAGTGGGACCAGTAAAGCAGAGAAAGTTTTGTATTAAAGAATTCTTACTTCTTGGTGTCATTTGCACACTACCACTGAGAGGGTTCCTTAACAAAATTATGCCATTAGAGTCCACTGGTGTTTTAGTGGAACCGGTCTTTTCTCAAAGAGGGGTAATTTTATGTGGTATTACTGATTTTGTGAATGTTGTCTTCAGTTGTCTAATCCTAAACAAAAAGAAGGACTTCAAAGATAGATGTATGGGCAGCAGTGGTGAAAGCCATACATTTAAATCACTTTGCATAGAATTAGCAGTGTTGCAGAAGAACAGAATAAGCAGCCCACAATACCTCAACAGTTCTGACTGGCCTCAGCAAAAAAGGTTTAGCAATCTGAGCTAAAGGAGATAACAGATCCAAGAAGCCCTGCTCTTGATCCAGTTTAATCTATGACTCTTGGGAAAAGTATTTTATTCTTACTCGGTTTGCCTGTTAGAAATAAAAAATAATGAAAAATCTGTTCCTATTTTCCTACAGGACAGTCATGAAAATACTGCATGATTAATTATATATCAATAGATGTTAAAGTGTTGTTATGAGAATCCTATTCTCTACATTCTTGAATGTGAAACTGTGAAAATTAGCTGTGGAAAATTAAATTTGAGACCTAGATTGACTAATATTGAAAATACCATTCAGTTTCATCACTTCTTGTTATCACCATTAGATATACCAAAATGTATTACCACATAATTGAAAAATTACTGCCATTTTTGCCTTTTGCTACAATCCACTGGAATTCTAAGGACCAGGAAAGGAGCCTAGAAGGAGTGTGAGGGAATGGAATTTGTTAAAAATATTTTAAAATTTAAAGAAAAATTAGGACCACTTGTGGTTCATTTAATTTGTAAGAATTCTTTATGAGCCATCACAATATTGTGAACTAATTACTCCATAATTTCAATTTGTAGCTCTCCCCTGGAGACATGAATGCTATTCCCATTTGTATCAGCCAAAGATCTTGCTCAGTTTTCTTTTCTTAGCAACAAGTGTAGGGAAAAGTATGGCCTGGAGGACTTGGCAGTCTTGCACCTATTTTTGCAATAGAAAAATTACTAAACCTCAATCAATAAATGTTAAACTTAAATCTGTCCCCTCTGATGTTGCAGCCTCCGTGGGCCTTGCAAAAAGCCAGAGTGCCCAATGAGAAGATGTTTTCAGTTTTAGCACCATGTGGTTGACACCAGGTTCTCACCAGAGAACAGCTGCAGGTTTGCACACTCTGCTGTTGCAGTTGTGTGTTCCCCCACTTATTTTTGATACGGTTTATCTGAAGAGGAGAGCTGATGCCCAAGCCTTTGGAGGGAAAATAAATTAAGTAGGAAAACAATTATAGGGAGCAGGTCCAGTTGTTTAGTTCTTTCTTAGTGCTAGAAACTGAGACTTTGACAAGTTTTTACTCTTAGTCCAGGTCACATAAGTCTTAAAACTGCCCTTTATTACTTGCATATGCATCAAGAAGCTCATCTGTCAAAAGTCCTTTATCTTCCCTCACATCACATTTCCTTCCTTGCGCAGGCTGCTTTGGTGATGTTTCTGTAACAATCAGGTCAGAAACTGTTAATGAGATTTGAAGAGGCAGGACCGAGGTTTTGCCAAAATTCAGGGTGGTTTTGAACTAAGCCAGACCTGTGGACAATCAGCTGAGACCTACAACCCTGAGTTATTGCAGTTCTTTTAGTCCTGGCTCTTGTCCAGCCAACTCCTTAACCCAACCACCAGTAAATATGCTTCTTAACTATCCTTAGTGGCTCTTTAACATAGTGTGGATAAATTCCTTCTCCAGTTCCTCTGGAGTAGCAGGAGGCAAAGCACTCTGCCATTGTCACTGTGCTAAGGGTTCCTGAAGGGCAGCTTCAGACCTTCACACAGCAGGTTGGAATCAAATACTGAGAAACCTTGAGCACCAACTTTTAGCATGAGGTCTTTTATACAGTCAAGATCAAATAAAAGAAGTTGGTGACCAAGTCAAGGATGGGAGTTATTTTCCAGGCTGTTTCTCAGCTCTAAACATGATGGATACCAACTAAATACATGTTTTCATTGTACATGTAAAAAATAGAATTATTGGTTTTTAGTTGTGAGAGTTTTTCCATTGGTTGAATTCAAAGTATTTGAATGGTCAATGAATTAAAATATTAATCAGTGAAATTAAATAAAACATAGTCGAACATCTTTAATATAGACAATCCATTATAATTCACAAAGACAGTAGGCACAGCATTTGTATATGCAGAAGTATGTATGGTGTGCATAGGAGAAAAATAAGGTGGAAGAAACAAACTTAGAAGTTACTTATTAAAGACATAGGATACATTAAAACTTAAGAAGTTAAAAGACTGTTCAGGTTAAGGACGTATAAAAGGTATTAACATGTACAAAAAACAAGAACGTGAAATTAATTAGTCTTGCTTTAAAGGAGAATTTTTCAAAGGCTGGAGTTCTTGTGACTTGTGTTGGGAAGCTATGGGAAAGAGTAGTTCTTCTTATTTCTTGATCCATTCAGCTGAACTTAGTGTACTTGTTTGTAAGCTTGTTAATTCAGACAGATGTGATGTCATCTCTCACTGCTCCCATCCAGCCTCTCCCTGCTGCAGTTAAGTTAAACCACTGGAAAAGAGCCGTCAGGAGCACAGAGGAGTTCCATAATTGAAAATAGGTGCATTTTTCAGTTGAACATTCCTGCAATTTGGAACTGAAAACAAAAGTGAATATGCAGCTTTGCTCCTGGGAGAACAAGAATGGGAGTTATTCTCTAACTATGCCTGTTCTATGCAGTTCAAGTCAGTGATCATATTTTAATAAGTACCATCTCTCCATTATTTCTAATACTTCTAAGTACAACAATGTTACTATGTCAACTTTTATTCTCAGGTGACTTGTGAGCAAATAAGTTGTTAAATGTCTAGAGGAGGGGGAGACACTATAAATATCAAAGGTAAGAATGAGAAAACTCAGAAATACAGTGTGCCAGTGATAGACTTCGGGCTAGAATCTACCAGCAGAAAACATCTTTTTAATCAGAAGACAACACTGGCTTCTGGGATTCTATTTTGCCAATCACTTTGTGATAGCTGCTATTAGTAAAGAGCAAAGAAAACAAGAAAGACACGGACAAGCCTGGAGTGGGTTCAACAAAGGGCCACCATGAGTGGTTCAGGTGCTGAGTCTTGTCCAGCTTGGAAAGGCCAAGGCTTTGGTGGGAGCTTTCAGCAGCCCCCAGTGCCTGCCAGGGGGGGTTAGTGAATGGGGACCAGGTCACAGTTCTAGAGTTAAAAGCAAGCTGAGTTTTCCTTTTGAAAATATGTTAAAATATGATCATTCGGTTTTCATTATATTATAAACTAGTCAGGGAATCCAACTCCCTCTTTGAAAATGCCATGTTAGGGCATGAATTAGCAAGTAGGGTATTTTGATTAGAGATAATATCCATGAAAATTGTATAATTGAAAAATACAGCCTTGAAGCTTATGCGCCTAAACATTGACAGCAATGGTTCTTAGTTTATTGATTAATCTAAATGTAAAAGACGGGTCGCAAAAACCTATTAGTAAGCTCCCTGGGAGTGTTTTCTTACATTTTTTGTGTGATTACATCGATTTTTATATGGCTGATTTGCCTCCAGAGACACCTGTGTATCCCTCAGATTCACCTGCAGGGCCGGATTTGGCCATAAAGTGTGATCAACATCACCGTTCTTGATGCAATACACGGTTCAGATTGCAAAGCAGCTGCATTACTTAGGGCTCTGTGTATCAAAACTAATCTATCAGTAAAAAATCATTTTTTGTGATTTCAGTCAACGTGATGAAAGACGTTGGGTGGCAATTTTGCAGAAGCTGGACACACAACATACCTTTGAAATCCTGTGGAAGGTAGGACAAGTTTTAGCTCACTGGAAGGTAGGACAAGTTTTAGCTCACTGGAAGGTAGGACAAGTTTTAGCTCACTGGGAGGTGCTACTGGCAAAGCCTATACTGATGTAAATCAGACATTTAGATGGCAAGTATATTCTCTTAATTATAAACAAATTTACTATAAAATCTTTTATTTATTGTTAAACCTTAGACTGAAAGAGAAATTCTGAAATGGAAAAGAGGTACATAGACCTCTTTCACAAGGATGGACATGACCAGGGTTTTGCCAAGTCACAGGTGCCCTTAGAATCTGGCTCTTTGAATAGACTAGTTGGAATAAACCTTAATTTTAGCTGCAAGACAGGTTAGACAGCTTTTATATCCGTGAGCAGCATTCAGAAGGAAATTGTGACAGGTCCTAAAATAGCATAGACCTCCAACAGTTTAGTTTCCAATGGTTATCACATCACTTCTTTCATAAGGTCAAACTTTACAACCCAGTCGCTACCTCTAGAGTTATTTTATCTGTTTCAGCTTTCCTGTACATGAATATGAGAAATACTCTTGCAGAATTACAGTTTGGAAAAATCAACCATGTGAAATTTAATTTTTTTAAGTGCCACAAAATACACTATTATATGTAGGCAAAAAGCAGTGAGAACTGCAAATATTTTTTTAGAATAGTAAAAATAAATAAAACCCAATCTAGCTGCTGAGAAGATAATCATGATGAAGCACAAAAGAGAAAGAAACAGTATTATTAACTACTGAAGGATAAATAGTCTCTTAGCATTCTGAACATTAAATTTTTTGCCTGTCATTCCATGTACAGAAAATCCAAAATAAAAAGTAGCAAAATTATATTGTAATAAGAAGCTCAGGAATAAATGTTAATGGGTTACATGGGACAGCCTTTTGAGTCTTACTGTGCTCCACAGTCGCTTACATTGTTCTGTACTTGAGCAGGGGGAAATATTTTTGTCCTTTTTTCCTCACAATTAACAACATAAGGAATTCAGGGGAGGTGCCTGACCTCACGTGATGAAAGGCTGCAGGCTCTGTGACTCCTCATGAGAAAAAAGTGTGACAAAGTCAAAAGGAAAAGAATCAAGCAGGTTGTATTGATTCAAGGTGTGCTGAGATCTTCACTGTTGAAAATGTGTAGGGGAGGTAGCAGCTTATTAGGTTGAGGATAGGAAACCTGGTGAGGTTAGAAAGCCTCGAATTTTCACCGTATTTCTCATGTGAATTGTTCTCTCGGGACTACCAGCTGTGTGTGGAGGTCCATGATGTCCCGACCCCCGCGGTCTGGCGGGAGCAGCGCTGGTGCCGGTGGAAGCCTCCGCTCCCGGCCGGCCCCCGAGCGCTGGGGCGCGGGCTGCAGCCCCGGCAGGGTCCGTGTGCGCCCGGGGATGGGGGCTGTGTTCCTGGGCGTGCACACTGGAGGGTGCTCGTATTTAGAGAAGAGGGAGCTCGTCGTGGTGGGGTCCTCTCGCAGGCAGGGAGCGAAATGGAAGAGCTTTAGAGGCATCTGGTTGCTGTCAGAGAGCGGGCAGGGACTCTGTGGCACTGCTCTGACTTTGCTTATCACCCAAGCTACGTGAACTTTAAGTAATTTTTTGTGCTTATTCAAAAATTTGGGCTCAGCTCATGCTTAATGTACCTATATGCAAGCCTGTACCTAAATGATTTACCTGTTAGTGTATTTCTCCTTGTTTATATGTGTATTTATTCGTGTTTTCCTCAGGCTATTTTGAATGTCATTGGGAGTTAAAGATGATGTATGGCACAGTCCAAAGAATTGTAATAAAAGACAATAGAGCATATTTCTTCCATGCTTGAGTATACTAATTCTTGCTTATATAAGAAAATGCATAAAATATTGTAAATAAGAAATCAGTTGGAATCAGATTATGCATGAATAATGATATGCAGCCTCATCTCAGAGAGAAACAACAAAAAAAATCAGGTTTAACTGCTAATGAGTTTAGGAAATATTTTTTTCAAAGGAAATTACTCAATGGAATAAAAACATGCTTTTTAAAATAAATGGATTAATTTACCTTTTGTTCCAAGATAAATAAGTAATCATAAATACTGTACTTAGATTTAAAAGAGGTATAATTCTCTCACACATACTTGTCTTGGTCATGGAGTTTGACCTTGGCTTTATGACACTCATGTCTGCTTTCTTTAAAAACTCTTTCTGGGTTTTCTGGCTGCTCCTTTACCTGCAGTCCTGCAGTTTGCTGGTCACTGCATCTGATTCAGAGCATGGGCAATTCAAATTCATTCAAATCACTGGGAAGATTCTTTCCAGCATCACTGAGTTCTTGTATCAGGCTCTGATTTGATCTGATCCTTTTGCCCATAAAGTCCACTGCAACACTTCTAGAGACTTCAGTGTCTCTTCTGGCCAGCACTTTTGTGTATCATTATGCACCTACAGTTCTGGTTCACTTTTTTCATTGACTTTTCCAAGTCTTTTGCAACAGACAGGTTTTTCCACATGATGATACATTTTTTTTAAAATGTAGTTTCAAAAAGGTTGTGGAGTGTTTTTCTTTTTTTGTGCACCAGTAACATATAATTTCTTTCTTGCCTGCACGTTTTTAAACTTAATGCCAGAGGATAAGAAAATAAATGGCATTGTATTTACATTTCAGATTCAGTTTAAGTGTGTGTGCGTAGAAAGAGAAATTTTTCCTTTTGGTTACATGAATAAAGCTCCATAAGTGTTTGCAGGATTGAGGTTTTAATTTGTAATCCTGATCTGGCTGCACGAACAATTCTAATAAAGTTTAATGAACATTATTAAAAGTTTATATGCAGGCAAATAGGGTTGCACATTTGGAGTAGTCATTACTACCCTCCAAAAGAGAAGTGGCCTGAGGTGGCTCCAATTTTCCATTCACAGAAATAGGGGCATCAGGACAGTAAGGAGCAGAACAGGATCCCCTCATCTTCCAGACGAAACACAACAGAATAGTGGGGGTTTTAACGGGACCCAGAAGAGCTTCTTTTGCAAAGTAAGAAAGAACACACTTCCATAGAATGTTATTCAAGTTTACACCTGAGGCATAATTCATGTGCTGCAAGGTTCCAATTCAGCAGCTTCAGAGTGCAGATGGGGAGCTCTGGCCAGGCATCCCTGGAGAGCAGCCCTGGCACACTGGGGTGCAGGAAGGAGGAGCACAACGCCCAGCTTCCCTGGTGTGCACCAAGCCATGTTGTGGAGCTGTTTCTCGATCGCTGACTGATTTTGCTGTCTCAATTGAGAAAATATTACAAATACTAGTGAAAGACTTTTGTTGAAGCCAACTTACCCGTGTAAAAACTGCTTAGCTTCCCTCCTTCATTGCTTTGGCTTATCTTTATCATGCATAACCTGGAACAAAATCCTACTGTAAAGTTTGCTCAGCAGAAGTTAGCTCCCAACTCAAGTCGTTATTCCCGTGAACTGGGTTCTTCACCTGTGGCTTCAGACTGAATGTCTGAGACAAGAGGGTCTGACCTGGAAGAGATAATCATGTCAATAAATTGATTTTTTGAAAAATCTCATTGGTTCCAAGGGAGGTTAGTCCTGCAAATTAAGTTACTCGTGTACTTAACTCTTTGCTGGATCAGGTATTGTAAACTCTCTGGGGGAGGACCCGTGTTTTCTTTTATTTGTCTGTAAAGTGCCATGTATACCTATGGCACTGTATAAATGAATAATAATAATAGAAACAATAAAAACCATCTAGGGATTAAGCAGGCCTTTTAAAGAGGCCAACTGTTCTTCACATAAATCTTGGATCTAATTTGAGCTCTAATAAGCTCCATTTCCTGCTTTTCCAATATTTCTAAGCCACGTTGCAATAGCTATCTTTTTTTTTTTTTTTTAACAGGTGTTTTAAGAGGGCCCTAAGGCAAGTATCTAATCAACCTAATGGAATTTTCCATGCAGTTAAGTGTTTTATTCAGCTCAAAACATTGTCTTTGATTAGACTTACCACCTTCCCTTTTGCCCTTTTACATTATTTTGGCAGGCTCTGCAGGTGGAAAAGCTCCATCTCCACTGCAGCTCCATCATGTGTAGAACAGCCTCAGTGTGTGCCTGCTCGGTTGCCTTTGAGCTAAAGGAGAAAACTTCGGGGGCAGCTCCGCAGTGCCAGCCTCGGATGTGCCCGTGCCACACTGAAGCTGTAGGACGGCCTTTGGAACAAGGTACTCTGTGATGAGCCAGCTCAAATCCTGCGAGTGCCCCCGTCCCGCTGACTGCAGCCCAGGCTAAGGTCCTGCAGGGTTTGCCTGGGCTCTGGGCTGGGCTTTGTCGTCTCGCTGAACCCTGGCTGCCGAGCTTGTGCTCAGTCTGAACTGGATTGATTAAAGCTGCTCACATATGCCTGTGAGAACCACAGTCCTCTTAGGTGGCAGTGGAGGTTTTTCTGTAGACTGTGACCGGCTCAGGTGTTTTAAGCAAACTCTTTTAGCCTCCCAACCTCCTTTTTAACTTGGTTTTCTAGAATGAAAATTGGTTTAAATCATATGAGGATATAACTTATTACATTATGCTTAATATTTTCCCACCTCCTGAGGTGTTGTGAGGATTTTTAAAGTAATATTTATACAGCATTTGGAAGATAAAAAGCATTGCATAAGTGATAATTATTATCTACATTTATTTTCATGCCTCAGTTGAAACATCTTTTTCTCTTTGTCTAAGGTACTTAATTTTTCTTTCGCCTTTTTTTTTCTTTTTTTTTTTTTTTTTTTAATTACTGTGTTATTTAACTTTGAGATTTTGGGGTATAATTTTGGAGAAGAAAACTGCTGTACAGATTATATTGTACTGTGTCAGATAGTTCTTCTCTTCTTTGTTTTTCATCCCACGATGAACTGATGCTTTCACCAATCCAATCTGCAACCAGAGGTTTACTCATACCAGAACAGAAGAATAGTTTGATTGTTCAGGAAATCAGCCAAGACTTAGAAGGCCTAGACTTTCTCCATTCTGATGCAGGTTTCTTGTTTGACATTGGAAAAATCACTTAATTTCTTCATGTCTCGGCTGGCCATCTGCAAAGCAGAAATGGTGCTTCCCTACTGTGTACTCGGGTTGTAATATTACTTTTCTATATGAGGCAGTGTTCATAAGGGTGATAGGAGAACCAATATACTTCAAAAGGCATTTTTGATCTCCTGTGTGCAGATCACTCATAGATCCAGTGACTTACAAAATGGATATGGGGCCTGTATTTCAGGAAGACATACTAATTTAACTCGCAATTAACTATTTGTTAATTTTTTATTCATAATATTGTATTTATGTTTATATTGTATTTATTATTGCTATATTTAGTCATTAAAAAAGACAGTTTCTATCTTCTTTGGAAAGAATCAGTAAATAATCTTTTCAAGATAATTGATAGGCGTATCTCTATCCTTGTCAGAGGTCCTTGTCAGTGTCTGCTCTCCTAAAAGAAGGTATATGCAGTACTTAGAGTTTGGCCCCCAGAAAAACTATGGTGAAGTTGTTTCTGTAAATTTTGCTTTGGCTATGTATTTCTGTGATTTTGTGTGAGATAAAAGCAGCCATTTTATTCTGTTACTTGGAGACCATTTGTTCTTGCCATGATATGCAAAAGCATATTTTCATCTCTCCTCGTATCTTCATCCATTGTGACATTGATTGCTACTGGTGGACTTTCTATTGGTAATTAGATATATAACATATATGTTCATCCTCCTTTCTAGGAGGAAGCTGTCATATTCAAGTTATTCCCTACTTTAAGTAATAGGGGGAAAATATGAAACACAAAAGCTTCTAAACATAAACACTCGTGTTTTCATTACTTTCTTGATCAGCATGCAGTGCTGAAAAGGTGGTAAAGTGGAGATAAAAATTTATCATGTTTTAACTGAATTCAGTTATGCTTTTCGAATGGTTCTTGTATCCCAGTGGGAATGAACCATGGCAAGATAATGTTACTTAATAGTTTTATTTCTAAAATGCACCTTCTTTTCTCTGTGCATGCAAGTGCTTTACAGCTTCAATAAAAACCATTGTGAAACAGACGCTAAAACATTATCCTAAATATCATTTCACTTTCTGCCTTAAATGTAGGCATTAAAGTAGTAAAAGGGGGCCTACTACACAAGTAAAAATGAAAAACATTAAAGTTTGCATGTGGGTATAACAGTTCATTCTAATCATGTTGAAGTTTCTATCAGCTGCAGTTTCAGTATCTTGAAATTGTACTGGCTAGACTCAGATCCAAATTTCTCCCCTGAAATAAGGTTGGTTGCTTGAGAAGTCAGGCGTATTCTGAATGTATTCCTATGGAAGAATGAAGATGAAGTTATA
Source organism: Platysteira castanea (assembly GCA_013397175.1). Taxonomy (NCBI): domain Eukaryota; kingdom Metazoa; phylum Chordata; class Aves; order Passeriformes; genus Platysteira; species Platysteira castanea. The sequence continues at coordinate 631,483 of VYXC01004205.1, read as the reverse complement.
ACCCATGAAAGGCGATGAACTCTTTATACTTTGGCAGCTGTTAATGTTCAGAAAATTGAATTGACTCTTACTGGAAGCTGATCCCATAGTGTCCTGGCATTCCTGTCCAGTTCTGGGGGTCTTCTCCTGTACATCCAATGCTGAAAGGGGAACATGTTCTTCAATGGCCATAGCTGCCATGATCCTCTGCATTTGGTCAAACTAACTAGGGAACTGCTTATAGCCAAGAACTGCTTAGGAGAAATGCACCTCAGGAATGAACAATTCATTCATGACTGCTTTGAAATAGTTTTGCACTACATCCAGAAAATTTGTATGTTCAACTTTCACTTACAGAAAAAAAACTATTGACAAACAAGTTTTGTCCCACTAGGGAAGAGGGTGTGTAAATTGTGTCCTGCAATCACTGTTGTCTCAGTTAGAAATAATAGATTCTGTTAAAATGACCAGCACTAAGGCAGTAGATCTGCACATCAAGTAGTGTTCTCTTAGCTCTATGTACCTATTTGTGATACAAACACCAGAGTATTTTATTGTATTTTGATATCTACTGGCTTGGGACAGATGTATTTTTTACCCTGCACATTGCTATCATTAAGCTGCCTAAAGACTTGCTTTTCAACTGAAGCTTCTACAGAGCTGCCAAAGGTGAAAATGCCTCAGAAATTAATTTATTTGCCTTTGATGGAGTGAGGTGATGCAGGCAATATAAGACAGTACTGTGATTTCCTGAGAGAGAAGTAGCTATCTCCCATCTAAAATTCTTTTCCCTAAAACTTGAAGCTAAAAATAGTAATGGAATCTCACTAAGAAATGAATACTCAAACCTGAGGTGTTAAACAGAGCTCCCATTAACTTGATTTTAATTATTTGTTTGGAAGTTATTAACCTTTCAGAAAAGACACCTAGAAATAAAAAGGCTGGGCAGCAAAATGCCGGTATTACAGAACCAAACATTTACTTACTAAAAAGGGAAATAAATGTTATGATGCCAGATAGACCTTGGTGCGAACAGATTGTGTGTAACTCTGGACAGTTGGCAGGAAACACGATGATGTCTGGAAATTATTTCCTATAGGTCAATGGTTGTGTGGTTAAGCTGCTCCATTGCAGTACATTGATAATTATTTTGATGAATTTGACATCTGTAAGTCCAGAACAGGCATGTGGGACCCCTGATAAATCCCATTTTAGGCTGAGAACAAGCTGAAGTCATGAATCCACTGGAGAATTGCTCGCAGGAGCCCCAGGAGTTTTCTGTGGTCACTGCCTGGAGTGCTGCCTCATTTGAATGCTTTCCTAGTGTAAAAAAATTTCACACACAACCCTCAATTTGTTTTCTCCCCTTCACTGAGGGAAGTTTTCCATTAGCTTCTGGTCTGTTTGTCACCTTGGCATCACTTGTGCTCATGATCTCTTTCTGCGTATATCATCAATTCATTCCAGAAATACACTCTGCTCAAAGGATTCAAGTGCCCCCAAGCATTAAAATTATTTGAAAGCCAAACCCAACTCTGCATCTAAATTTTGCAGTTCTTAAAGAGAATAAAAACTAAATGCATGGGTGTGATGTTGGCTCTGTAACATAATTAGCAAACTTCTAGTTGACTTCAGCAGAGCAGGTTTGCATCCCAAACATCAATAGTTCCAGCCAGCAGCAGGGTTTAAAATAAGAAGCTGGATGTGAATCCTGCTTTATTAATTTCTGCTGAAAAGTGAATTTAACTTTGCAAAGTGTTTTCTGCTTACATTTTATTTTGTTACTGTCCCAACTAAATTTAGCTTTCCTAAAACAATCTGAGAATTTAAGTGTTTCCTGTCCATGCACATTTGTGATTTTCTTGTACCACTCATTTCTTTTTTGATCGCACATTGTTTTATTCTTTCAGTCTTAAAAAAAAAAAAAAAAAAAAAAGGAGGACGAAAAAAAAAAAAAGAGAGAGAGAGAGAAAAGAAAAACCTGCCACAAAAGTGAAATTTTTTTTATTGCATTTCATTTTAAGTCGTCTTTTTAAAGATCTGTCATTTATACAATGACAAGAAAACTTTCTAAATTGGAACTAATTTATGAATTCCTTCTTTTTGGCATAATGTCACTTTGCAAGTTAAAATGATAATGACTGGAGAGATCAAATATGTTTATCTAAAAAAAGAAGAGAGGTTTTAAGAGTTTGTGCTGATTAGAAATCTTTGCAAACTCTGTACACAGCAGGCATTATGGATTTTTTGAGTGTAAAAAACCTTTAGGTTAAGAAAAAGATGTAGCTGAGAATGGGAAAGGTTGAAGACAGTTCAGAATCCCTTTGTCTGACAACTGTAGATGGGTGAAATATCTGTTTTTCACTTGTGTGATTTTTAGAATGAGATTTGATTTTGTCACCAAACTGATCCTTCATACTCCATGTATGTGATTGGATTCTTCCCATTCAACCTTCCATTCATGAGCAAGCCTTCAATTGCACAAATATTCACAAGCCAGCATGTTACCTGTTGTTTTTTAATAACTTCTCCTTTGTAACAGTGATTTAGGAATGTGCACCCAAATGGCTTACAGTGGACCTTTAGTACACTGGAAAACTTTCTGACCTCTCTCCTTTCATTATGAGGATTTTGATGCGAAGGAAACAACTAAGCTGTAGCAAATGAGGTAGAATTAATACCATTATGCTCACAATATGCCCACTGCCTGGGGGGAATGCTGCCGACTGATCTAATAATACCAGAATCGCATCCTCACACCATTGTAAAATGCATCCATATGTTTCTTATCAAGGCCACTGGTGGCACAAGTCCTTGATCCAGGCAAGTAATAGTCTTTAAAGCTGTACAGAAGAAAAGTTTCATTTGGTGCTGTTCCTGTGTCCTGTATTGTTGCTTCCTCTTACACTTCTGAATTTCTTGTTCCTACCAGTAATGTTGGCATGTCACCATCTGTTCTCTCACCCAACATGTCAGTTTGTGTCTTTATCCTGTGTTTTAATCTCTCGTGATGTGCTCTTCACCAATGAAATGTTTAAAAGTGTTGTGAGGAAGGTATTAGCCTATGATATAAAAAGGAAGAAATCAGTTTCTCCCACTCATTTTCTTTCAGTGAAGGTGTGCGGATTTTTAAAGCAATTGCTTAAAAATAATTACGAAAGAATTATGAAAATGCTACAAAAATGCCACGTGAGATTTTTCTAATGCTTTTTCTAGGCACAACTGGATTCAGTGCAGATTTCAGATTGCAAGTGAATAAGGAAACAATTTCTGCCTTATATTACCAAAAATAGATGGGCTTGTAGTTTCACCTTAATGTCATTTTAGCTGTAGCTTTCACACACAAAAAAATCCATCTAATATCTGATGCAAGAGCATGCAAAGATTAGAAACAGAAATAGAAACATGAATAAGATAAAAAGTATTCAGACTACATTGTTTCATTTTTAAACCTCTGAGGATTGTTTCCTCCCTTGAGATTATGAAGAAAGTTCCTATCCAGGGTTTTACTTTGGCACCATTTGTCACTGAAGAAGGTCTCATGCTGAGTGGTGATGTCTCAACATCTATCCTATTCCCAAAAGCTTCCATTTTCATGTCCTGATGATGTTACCTCTTTTGACTAAACACAACTTCTGAGGATCAGTGTTTTGGACATGCTGAAAAAAAAAATAATGAATTAGTATGTATGATATTACCCGGAGACAAATAAGTATGATTTGTCTTTTTGTTTATAGAATAATTGTTTGGGTGTTTCTCATCCTTTGTATGCAAAATTTCTAAGGCAGTTGCTGGGTGATATGGGACAAAAGCCCTCCTAAATGTGCAGTACTCACACTGATACTCCTGAGTAGAGGATTCAGTACCATTCTCTATTTTATACTCAGTGTCGGGAAGACGAAAGCTTAAATAAGAAGACTACAATTAGTTAACGTGCCCATGAGCCGTTATACAAAGCTTCAAATCTCGAGTGAAATATGAAAAGTGAACACAAGAGCAGGTGCTGCAGCTGGCTGGCATAAAAAAAAGGTTTCATTGCTGTCACATATTTGAAGCACAAGAGGATGGGAGTGTCTATGATCAACATCATATTAAAAGCCTTTTCAAAGAAAATAAGTGATCCCAAACTATTTGGATGCTATCCAGATTTCTTTGGATGCACTCTAATATGAGAATAATTGAAAGCAAATCTCTAGATAAAGATTTAATGTTTATTCTGAGATCAGAAATTTATCCTACCACTTTACAGTGCTCAAAAGGCATGTGGATGTGGCACTTGGGGATATAGTTTAGTGTTGAACATGGTGCTGGGTTTACAGCTGGACTTGATGATCTTACAGGTCTTTTACAGCCTTAAGGATTCTATGTTTAGCTGTCACATTTATAGGATCATGTTCCTGACTTATGTTCTTTATTTCAAAGATAATTTGAGAAACAGTGAAATGCACGGAGGTGCATCCTGCTAAAGGTCCATAGGGTTTGTGCATCAGAAACCTTTTCATGAAGCTGTAAGACAGTAAAAGATGATTATACAAAATTTTCTGAGCTAGATTGTGTCAGTCCATTACATGTAAATATAGGTAAAGATGTCCTTGAAATTATATATTTTAAATGTTTTAAGTTATTTGCAGAGGGTGGTGGGGCAGAATTTAGATTTTTAATGAAATCCAACAAAAATACAATTTACACCAGCTATATTATAAAATAAAAGATAAGTTTTGATTAATCTTTTCTATTTTTTTAATGTATTAAGCTATTTAACAATATTACACATAGAACAGTAAAAATTCAGTTCCAGATCGTGAACTGAATCCTGTTCCCCTTCCTTTTTGCCTCTCTCCACATACATAGAGCTTTATTTAAAAGCATTAAGAGACTGTGCTATTGTTACAAGCTTTACATTTGTAGAGACATGACAGTGGCAAGAAGAATTAGTTCATGGTTGTTTCTCCTCCATACTTGTGTTGTGGTTTTAAGCCCAGCTAGAGATGAAACACCACACAGGTTTTCAAGAAGGAACAGGAAGACTGATAGAGATCTGGTCTTAAACAGTTACTTCGTGCTACAAAAATTATCCTTATATATTATATTTCCTATATAAAAAGTCCAGGATGTGCCTACAAGTGGACAGAAAACGGTTTATATAATTATATTGTATATTATATTTATATAATTTTCAGTGAAAGTTTCAAAATTCTTCAATGTTTCCATCAGTTCTTGTATTCTGGAGGCAGTGTGCATGTCAGGCAAGTGTTAAAACCATTAATTTTGGAATGCTCTGCCCCTGACTTGCAGTATTGCCATCATATTGTGATATTGCCATATTACAGAATTACAATACTGGCCACTCAATTGGTTTTACCTCTTTCTCTGTGGAGCTGTCTATTTATCTTGACAAATCTTTGAGCATGGTCACCGAGGGAGGAGTCTCTGGATATTATGTAAATATGAATTCTTCAGATTTAGCATGAATACAATTAATTTCTGCAGTACCAGTGCGTATATGCCAACAGTAGTCAAGTGCTGGTTCGAATGGGTATCCAAAGGAAACTCTGCCAACCAAGGTCATTGTTGTTGGATGCATTTGTAATAATCCCAATGGAATCACCCAGCTGGTTAAAGGTTAAAGCCACTCAAACTGCCTAACATTTAAACACAGAAATTTTAAAGATTATTTTTCTAATGTTCCTTTTTTTACTTTTAAAGAAATGTGGCTTAGCAAAATTCTGTCATAGGCTGGGAGGTTTGTGCAGACAGAAGGTAGTTAGCAAATAGAATTATGTGCAGAAAGGCTTTAATCCCTGCAGCCCCTCTATAAGAACATCTGCTTGAATTACAGGCCATACATAAATTGTGTGGGCTTGTTTTTGCCACAGATCCTTCCCCTCTACCCTCTGCTCCCCACATCTTATATGATACACTGCAAAAAAACCCACCCCAAACAAAAGCTAATTAGTACTTCCAGCCCCCCCATTAGTGAAACTTGATATGTTTACTAAAAAAATAATTGCGACATTCCATTCATAAATCTTTAGCAATGTCAGCATTATACTGATGGAATTATGATGTCCCAGTACAAATTGTCTGACCTGCTTTATGTTCCCCAGCACATAATTAAGGTGGCGGTGTGTTAAAGGAAGTAATTTTGTTCAAAGCTTTGGCACCAGCAGTGCAATGTCTTTTGCTCGTATTACTAACAGTTACCAGTCGAGGTAGGAGCTGCACCACGTTCCACTCTGAGATTATATTCCTGCAGCTCTGAGCACAAGGCTTTGAGCAGCACATGCGAAATTTAAAATAATGTTTGGTGTAGTGACTTTGTCAGGATTTGGGTTTTACTCTCTTGAGGATTTGAATGAGCAAATAAGTTAATGAATGATGACAAGAAAAGCTTAAAAACAGCAAGCTTTAAATTTTGTCCACAGGTAGTTTGAAACGTAACTCGTTTCCTTTCTTTGTAATCTTTGAACTTTCCTGTTCTCTTCTTTGAAGATAGAGACCTTAAGAGAGTATCTAACAAGCCCTTGAAACTTGTTAGCAAATTTAATTTTATTGTCAGAGTACATAATCTGAATATTGATTTTAGAGGACCCATAAGAGTGTAAATCTCTGGAGAAAATGCCAGTGGCAGAGTCAGATCCTGATCCCACGAACAGCTGAGACTGTGTGCCTCACTGAAGTTCTGGAGTAGTCACACTGACCTTGAGAATCACAATGTTTCTGTGCAGTTCAGTCACACAAATGTCTTCCTCACTATTTGCACTCACTGGTGAGGGCTCCAAGCCTGTTGACTGTAACTTGGGTCTGATCCTTTGTAGAATCAGGTTTTATGAGCCTTTCTCATGTATTCTTCAGTGACTTCCAGGCACAACTCATATTTGCAATATTTCCTTACAGGATAGATTGTAGGATTTGACCATAAAATAGTCAAAAATATGCATAGTAACCAGCAAAGTAAATGTGATTAAATGTATTTTCTTTATCCCTATGAAACACTCAGGCTTGGGCAGATGATAGGGCAATTGCTACTGTTGGTTTAATTTAGGATTTGAATTACCCAGGGCTTTGAACACTGTGAAATTGCCTTTTGACTTCACCAGGCTTTAGCACACACCCAAATTGATGACCTCTTTTTTGCTACTATTTATTTTATTCACTAGAAAAACAACTTTTGGATTAAAATTTTCATAATTTTACGTAGGTGATATCTTTAAGGAGCTATTAATGCCATTTCTGTTTACAAGTCAAACATACGTGCACTTTCATTTCTACTACAGTTAGTACATGGTATAATGTTTACACCTGGCAAAAGGCAGAAATAGTCAACTCTGTGTTTAGAAGCAGGTGCTCATATTTGAGCTTGGACAAAACTTTCCCCTTAAAGTTGGGAGAACATTTAACCCAGGATAAGTTTTAATTTGTCTTTCCAGCTAGTTATATGGCCTAAATAGATACATTCCTATGTCATCATTTATATTGAGTGTGCCATCTTTTCTACATAGCATTCAAAGATTTCAGTAAAGCTTGGAAGATATATTTTTATATCATTGGATCTTCAACACATTCAAAACAGAATAACCCAAAATATACATTTAAAGCAATTTGCCTGCTGTGAGAAGTTACAACACTGGACTTTCTACTCTGTTCTCTTAATGAAAACACTGACTAAAAGATCACAGATTCCTTGAAACTTGTGTTGTCCCTTTCAGTGGATCTGAATGATCCAGGCACTTCATTTCAGCATGCTTTTCTACTGTTCAAACCTACAGCTAAGGCTTATATAAACTACACATCTAAACATAATGAAATGAGTTATTGAAAATTTTGGATTTTAGTCATCTTATACCAATGTAAACCTCTTCTTCACAACTGTTGTTTCTGGGGTCTAGGAAATACGTCATTGGACAAAGTGTCTTGTGAGGCCAAAATTAGCTGCTGCTCTTTCCTTTAAAATATTAACTGCTTAATAATTTCCATGCAAATACACTAGCAATTAATAATTGCATTGCAATGGCTTGGCTGTTTATAGCCTGTAAATTGAAGCATTAGGTGTATGTAAATATCTTGACTTCAGTGGGAAATGGAAAGACGCTGCTTAGTAATAAAAGCTGTCTCGTTCAATTAGCAGAATGTTACATATCCTGTTTCCTTCTAAAAACCATGGGGTCTCCTAAACACTCACAGGGTTGGTGTTGACTAAGCAGGCTGTTGCATTGCAGATTACAGGAAGCCTTGTACTTAAAATTACCATTTGAAATAAAACAGAACAAAAATTTTACCAAGTATCAGAAGGGCTGTGGCTAAGCCATTTGAAAAGCAAAGCTAAGGAGTGAGGGAAAACCAGAGTAACATTTATTGCTAAGAAAAGGGTCAGAGTGGTCAAAACTATTTGACAAATAGTCTGAGTAGAAACAAAACTGACAAATGTTTTCAACACACTGTTGAAATGCTTTATTTTGAAAATGTCAAAATGAACTGGTTTGATATTTCAAAATGTATTGGGGTTGTGCATTGTAATGGAAGCTGAGGAAAGTAAAAGGCTGAGTTCACCCAGCTACTTGAGGAGTGTGTCCTCTTACCAAATAAATGCCAGGAGATGCCTTGGCTCAAGCACACCTTGGTCTCCCTGCCTTCCAAGGGTGCCCTTACCCTTCCGCAAGATGATGTGTTCTCTGATTCTTATCCTGACAATATTTCACTTTGCTTGGTCAACCTGTATGTCATTGAGCAGAGAAGGAATCCTTCTCACATCACAGTAGTTCAAACATATGCCAGAAGAGCCTGAATTCCTGCCCATGCTCTGAATTCAGCAGAGGCTGAGCTAGGGGCTCTGATGTCCCAAGGAGCTGTGTTACCCCACAGCATCAGCTGCTTTGTGATAAAACATCCTCAGGCTTCTCTTTTGTATGGAGTATTTAAATGTTATTTGCTGAAGAGAAAAAAGCAATCATAAACTACATTTGGAATATCATTGAGTAATAATCCTTAGGTGTCTAATTCATCTTTCTTAGTTTCTCCAAATTAAACTTTCTTTTTTTTTTTTTGCAACTTATTTCACTGCTTTTTGAACTAGTCATCTGACAAGAAAAAATAATCAGTATTTTTACATTCCTACTCCAGATGGTTAAATCTTCAAAAATCACAATGTGACAAGGTTCCATAGTTGGAGTGATGGAAGTTGCTGGAATGTATCAAGGATCAGAACTTCCCTTAGCATCTCTTGGGTTGCTGTGGCAGTAGGTGTGAGTCAGCATATCTCCATTTGCCCCAGGAAGGTGTGCTCTTTTATACTGAGCAGGGGCTTGACTCACTGCATTTTGGCTTCCCTTAGTGTATTAAGATTAGGTGTGCTAATGGGTTTGGGGTTTCCCCCGCTGATTTTAGTAAGTCCTTACATGCTCTTATGCATCTGCTTATTTAAAAAAGACATAAATACTTTACTGACTAAGTGACTATTCATGAACTTAAGGCAATTAAGGTTGTAAGTTTCTGGAAGACTCAGATCTAGGATTGTAAGTCTGTTACATTTTGAAAAATAATAATATTTGTGCTATATATATTTGTGTATAAGTTATGTGTCGTTTTGTGCAAGTATTATTGTTAAAAAACCATGTTTTCTTCCCACCCCTCAATTGTAGATGATAAAAAAGCCCAAGCAAACTTATATTAGTCTCTGTTCAAACAGTGCTATAATCAGGTCACTATTTCCTGTGGGCATAAAAAAACAGTTGTAAGAATGATATTTAACTTTTTTTAAGGGTATTGTCATCTACATCCGCATAGCTGAAGTCAAAACTGTTGCAAATCAACATTATGTGGACTTCATAAAAACTGAGGAATTTATGTATGTGGCAGATTATTTCACAATATTGTCAATCTGCCATGTCCTCCCATCCTCTTTAAAAGAATTCTCCCATTGCAAAGCACATTATCACATTTATGAAAACAAAAAAAGTGCATCTTTATTTTCCAAAATGTTCTTCAAGACTTTCATAAGGTTAGTTTATAAAATGTTAGACTGCCCTTTGTCTTTTCTTCTCATCATTTCCATCTGCTGAAGAACTATGTGTGAAATACCAGTAAATCAGAGTAACCATGGTGCGTCAGGCTGTGAAGAGCAGGCCACACCACTAAGAGTCCAAAATCCTTCTATTTTCAACCCCATCAATGGTTAACCCCATTGTACTCTTGCCTGAGTAAAGTTTAAATATGTATCATGGTTCAAATTAGGATTAAAATGGGCTTTTCTAAATCAGGACCTCTTAACTGCTCTTCCAAAGTCCAATAAATTCAGAATACTTTGGATTACTTTCAATATAGTTAAAGGTCAAACCTCTGAATGCCTGTTTAGGGAAAACTGGTTTTTATTAGCCAAAAGTATATAATTTTAGTTTTTTGTACTGAGACTGTCCTCTTAAATTATGTCCCATTACAGGGTTGCACAGTTAAGAATTTAAGAAATGAAATCAAGTCTTTACTTTTAGTACAAATCTTTGTGCAACTCAGTTTTCCATTGTAAATATTATGCATAAATGTATGTCAGTTGTGACATTTTATGAGAAGATAACATATGATTCCTAAGCAAAGCATTAATTTAAAATTCTCTTGTTTTTTGTTAATGACTTTATTGTTGCTTGTTAGTGGGTTTTGTGACAAAATTTTTTATAAACTTCAACAATATCATCTCACTGAAATAAGCAGTACTGTTAAAAACAAGATATATCTAGAAGATCATAGTATCACTTCACAATATTTCTTCTATTTCCACTTGAAGTCAGAAGTCAGTATATAAGACTTTACTTAATAAGATGTGTTGGGGAATGATGGAAGACAGTATTCATTGTTTGGTTTGCAGTGGCTCATGTATGGACATTATTTGAGAAGCTCTGTGCAGTCTGGGGGCTTTTTAACTCCCTTTCCATGGATCTTGGTGCACAATCTGCTACTGGGTGTTGCAGTGATTGTGCAAAACCCGTCCACGGTGGCTCTTTCCTGTCCTGGAGCCAGTCCTCACGTGCAGCTGTGAGCACAGGCCGAGTGAGAGTCGGGGAGCTTGGCCCACAGGGCTGTGACTCCCATCTGCTGGGTTTGGTGCTGGATCAGCCACTGTGTGTCCCTGGCAGGACACTTTGGTGCCTGTGAGCTTCCCCCCATGGGACTGCACTTTCCTGCCTCTCAGCAGAGTTATGGAGACCAAAATCACTTCAGGATAGTAAGATGTTTAATTTCTGCTCTATTAAGGATCTCAAAAACCACTTCACATAAGAAGTGTCAGCCTCTTCTTACCTATCACAGGCACTTTTAAAACTTTCCCTAAACTTCTCCCCGTTTCTCTGTGTTGAAACTTGGGAAATTCAGTAATAGTTTTGTATAGTCACTGCTTATCTTAGGCCACTGAAGCAGCACATCAACAGGAAGTGAAAAACAAAAATGTGTTACAAATCCATGTGTTTTTAAGCCAATGGCATAGACAAACAGGCAAGATATTAGCTTTGTGTAGGCCATTAATATTTAGTTTTAAACCATTCCAGATTAATATCTTCTGTTGGTTTTTTTTGCATATAGGAAGAATCATGTTTTTGTTTAACATCTTAAAATATAAAGCATCTTGTGAATCAGTTTGGACAAAAAATATGCAAGCTTACTCAGTGTTTCTGGTCATTTTTGTGTGATTCCATATTCCAGAAAAACCCAACAGATACAAACCATGTATTTATGGGAAAATATTAGACACAGTTCTTTGGTCTGTGATTTTGAGGAATGCAGACCAGCTAATTAGCATGGGTCTCTCTCCCTGACAGAAAAATCTCTAAAGCTCATTATAGCTTAGTGTGCACCTTAAGGGCTGCATAAGCATCTTTCAGGGGCACTTTCCATACAGGAGAGTTTGGAAACGCCTAAGCCATGGGAATCTTGCACTTCTCCTGCCTGTCTTTACTCTCAGGATTTGCCAGTGTGCCATTGTCCACAGCACTGACTCTCTACAGTTTTGAGATAAACTTTAGCCTATTCCTCCCAGCCCCTAACCAGGTGCAGAATTTATATACAACCTCCTGGCCTTGAGGCAGGAATGCTCCCCAGTGAGCTCTCCTGACACTATAGCACATCCTGCCACGACTTTTAACATCACTAGAGACATTTTTCCCCCAAAGGAAATAATGACTTGCAGTAACACAGCTTGTTGTGAGATCTTGTTGGAAATCCAAACATGTGGCAATTTACGAGTGTCAGCAGAATTTTTTAGACTTGTGTGGCAGTACGTGCTGTGCGTTAGATGCTGGAATCTGACCCTTCGGCTTTGCCACAGTGGTGTCCCAGGAAAACCATGTAGAGTTGCCTCTACACTCTTTTCTATTTACTTTCTTTCCCTAATATTCTGCAGTATAGTTCACCTATATGGCAATTTGTACGTGTTCTGCCTGTAGATTGTTTCCCACAATCTGAAATCCTGCCTTTTTATTTTATCTGATCAATCGATTTTGATCTTTTTTTTTCTTTGTACAATTCATGCTTTCTTTATGGAATTCTTGACTAAGGGAAATAGGGTTGTAAAGTGAGAGGCAGAAAATGGGGAAGGCAATAAATTTATTTTTCTTTTTCACCACAATCTTGTAAAAATTAGTATTTTTTAATAAGAATAGATTTTTTTTCTGCAAAAGATGAAACTCAATTTCTAAAATCCAATTTTAATACCTATGTTCTACCTAACCAGATCTGAAAGCAATATAGATCTCAAGCTGTTTCATGACAAAACAGTCTTTGCATTCAGCCTTGAGCAAGTGAAACAGGGTTTCTAGTGATTCTTATTAAGAACAGCATAAATAAACCCAAGCACACTGCTATGTAATATTCAAGTAGAAAATAGTCTTATTACAGGCTGGCTTGTCTGAAACTTGGGTTTGGCATGTTTAACATGTTTTACATCATCAGTTTTTGTTACAGCTGTTGGCACTAGCCTGCAACATGATTGAGCGCTTTTGATGACCTCAGCTTCTGCAGTTTATTAAGTCATCCAAACAAATAAAGAGGTTCTGTCAAGTATCTTGCTCACAACATCTGCCTTACCTGTATATTTTTATAGTCTAGTATAATTGTAATTTGAATTTTAAGTGTCTATCAGTGAGGGAAAGAGGAAAAGAGAGAGCTTCTATTCTGTGACTGAAAGGAAAGGGAAAAAGAAACCTTAGCTACCATCTCTACTGAATACGTAATGAAGGGCTAAGAAAACAACCTTTTAATGGCCTCAAGATTTGGCCAGATTAATAAAGTAGGCTTGTTTTCATTCTGAAGATCAGTAGCAGTCTATGATTACAGGTATTGCTGAAATTTCATGGAGAGGCAGAAACGTGTATTGCATCAACTGCAAGGAACAGTGAGAGTAATGCATTCATCTGAAGGAAGCAGATTGGTTTTATGAAAGTACTTTTCCCTGGGCCAGTGGCATATCTGATGGCTCCTAGTTTTCTGCTGCTATCCAGATGGTTCTGCATTGCAGAGAGAACAATGCCATTTTAACAACAGTTGATTATTTCTTCAGAACTGGAGATTTTCAGAGAGCTTTCTCATCAGTTCTCAGCTGACATAGGGCTGATAGTTAGGACATGTGATAAAAGACAAAACTTGAAAACACAAAGGCTTTATTTTTTCTAAATCAGAGGAAACTTTTTGACTTTCACATGGAAATCCTTGTGGTGTGATGGTGAAACTGATGGTTTGAGCCAGGTTGAAATTAGAGTGAAAACAGCTTTCCTGTTGGTATTTCAAAACATCTGTCAGGCAAGTAGGCTTTGGCAGAGTGAGAAAAACAGAAGACCAAAGCAACATTAAGGAGCTCTGGTGATCCCCAAAACCCTATTAAAGCAGAAGTCAGTAAGATTTAGCACAGTGGAAAGTGTGTACCAGTTTCATTCCCCCAGATGTGTTGCCTGGAAGTGCCTGTGTGTGGCTGCACAGCCCCGGGGTGACCCCTGGGCCAGGCTCTCAGGCCTGGCTCTGCCCTCTGAGGTCAGACAATGCTGAGGATTAGATTCAGAGGGCAGGAAAATGTTTGGAGATGGAGTGCTCCCATTTTCTTTTTCCTTTGGAAACTATAACACAGCACGTAATGCCTATAGATGTTAGTATCAGCTGATTCTTACATTTTCAGAGGAACATTACCTGAAGTCAACAGCAAGAACTTCATAAAGCTGATGGAGGCTCGGTGAGTGGTCTCTGGCTGTGTATAATCACTCTGTGCAGTGCCCCTGCCTAAAGTACATTGTGTCACCTCTTCTTGGAAAAGGTCCAGCTTACTGGATTATCTGATGTTGGCCCTAGGAGGTTGTGGTAAATGTGTCTTCCTGGCAAGTAAAGGTATGGCTAGATACCACAAATATGACATGCAGCTAAAGCTAACTGCATTTGCAGATAACAACCTGTAATCCCTGTGCCATGCCTTCGAGCTCACCCAGGGACTTTGCATTTGTCTGTGTGTAAATCCAAACAGATGATCCTGCATGGGCAGTGAGTGGCTTTGGGTTTCAGTACCAGCACCCTAAACACAACACAGGCTTCAGTGAGACTTGATTAGATCACATTCTAGAGATCACGTAAGGAAATGCAGCTTGCTCTTCTCTTACAGAGCAAAAGGGAGGGCACAGCACTCTGAGTCATGACACAGAAAGGTCTATTTACTCTTAAATTAGGAATTTGCTGTGTAGTAGTTAGGACTGTCCTATCACCATCAAGAAAATACTGGCATGGGTCACTAAAGTGACAGTCTGCTTGGCTGGATCTCAGTCTGGGGGAGTTTGCAGTGATGCCAGAGCTCAGAAATGCATCAGAAGTTGTTTTAAAGTACTGAAAAGCAACGTGAAAACAGTGAGCAAATACATGAGTAAATGGAGAATGAAATTGTCATCAGCTGTCCTTCTGCAGAAGCAGGAAAATGCATGTCTTAAAATGTGGCTAATAGCAGAACTCTCTTTTACTTGCTGCCTCAGTGAGTACCGAGCTTTCAGAAATCCAAAGGTGATCATTTTCAAATCCACCCTCACAATATGTCTGTTTAAGCTGCCTCAGGAATAACCCTTATGGAAAATAATGAAAAAAAAAAACAAAACAACAAAACCCAAAAAACAGTCACACTGTCCTTCAAGTCAATATCTTCCTTGTGGTTTTAATTCAGGTCCTGGTCAGAAGCTAATGGGATTTATTTTCCATTGACTTCCACAATCTTTGAATTCAGTCTTTATCATGCACAAATTCTTGAAAAGATGGGGAGCATGTTTATTCCCAAAGTGAAAGAGTCTTACAGGCATTTCTTTTTTTTCTTCTCAGGCTGCCCTTTTTATTTTGGAATAAAGGTGTGGGCAATAGGCCATGTTTCAATGTCTGAGACCATCTGCCAATGCAAACAGAAAAAAATTAATTATGAATGGTGTCTTCCCATGCTAAATCATTTATTTTAAAGGAGTTTTTCAGCTTGTTTGTAATGGTTGTAGCCTAAGGGTGCACACTGTATAAATTGCCTGATTACAGGATACAGAACACTTCTAAATAGGCCTCAGATGATTAGGAGAGGGGAAAGAAATTAAAAAGGCCATTTCCCTTTAGGTATGCAAATGGATTGCAGAACAATAGACAAAGATATGAAAGACCATGATAAAACATACCCTCTTTTCTTTTACCTTAAATTATGTACTAGGCAAGTAGCAAGCTTCATTACATGTGTCAGCTGAGATGTGAATTGTTTCATAATTGAAACAATGCTGTTGCCAGATAGTGCATGTTAGATTTCAAGATAAAGTACCAGTTTTTGTGTCCTCAAGCAATTTGGGGTTTGCTGCCTAAATCTGTCTTAGCAATGGTTACATTCTGACCTCAGTTTAATTTGACTCTGCCTACTTTAGCCTCTTTGAGCTACCTCTTCAAACAGAAAGGACTAAATTTGCTTCTGTCACACTAGACCCTCCTCTCAAGTCACAGTGATGTGTCTGACTCTCCTGAACAGCCAGTGCTGGTATTTTACTGCCTGTTTGAGGGTAGCTGGTGTGTTTAGGCAGCTCAGTGAACAGCAGGAGCTGTCTCCCAGTCTGTCACACCCTTGCACATATCTGCACTCCCTCTTTCCCTTACACACACACACATCCGCGTGGGCCAAGCATCTGCTATCTCCTGTGAGCTTGAATATTTGGGCAGATACAAATTCAAGTTTCTTGGTACTAAAGTAACTCAAATGCCTTAATAGTCAGCAGCAGCTCCAAGGGAACTGAAAGGTGAGAGGTGACAGATAATATTGCCTTTAAGTATTGCTCTTCCATGACACGTAGGGCTCCTTGGAGTCTAAGTGGCTACAGAAATTGGTCAGATGTGGGTTTTTAACAGCTACAGCCCTTTGAAAAATTATACCCCCATCCCTCCATATTGCTGTGTCGTCAGTGTGCGGCAGACAGGATACTGAGAATCACCAGTTGGGGTTTAAAAGTCATAGTTTTTTAGATCACAGATTTTTGGAAAACTTTTGAAATCTTAGTAGCCTGCTATATTAAGCATTTGGGATTAAGATTCTCTTTACAAGTATGATGTGTCAAAAGTATCAAGGATTAGGACCCCAAGGCCAGTGTGTGCTGAATTTTTTGGATAGCCAAAGTTAGAATTCTCCCATAATTATTAAAGGCTAGTACCTGAACAAAAAATTAGAAGCTTGTTCTAAACCTATCAGATTTGAAAACTTCCCACTGCTTAATCTCCCTGTACTTTGCTCTATTTCTTACAACATCATTTGCAAGTTTGGCCAGAGGAAGCTTAAGAGAGCTGAACTGTGTGTTACAGTCATGAGGAGCTCAGCCACACATGAGAACCAAAGATGTTTTGGGGTTTCTCCCAAATTAAAAATCAAAATCAAGATTCAGGAATTAATAAGGTCTAAATTTTTTAGATAAATACTTTGCTTTTACAAGACAAGTCAGCAAACAAGGAAGTGAGAATATTCTCCACATATGTGCACTGTGTCTGTGTGGTCCAGTCTGCCCTTCTTTCTCTGTCCAGTCTTTCTCCAGAGAAAAAATGCATCTGCAGGTGCACCTTACATGTAGATCCCAATCCTCTGATCCAGGTGTTGAGTCTAGGACTGTCCTTCCTCCTGTTTGGAATCTATTGATCATTATTACAGCTTTCTCTGCTTAGGTCAGGCCAGCAGATCAGCCTTCAGCTCCTTGCAGTGGGCAGTTCTTCTCAGTCAGATGCAAGGCAGAAAGGACTGGAGAGGGGGAGGGTAAGGAGAATTTTATGATACAGTCATCTGGGGCTTGCAAGAGCTGTAAATTGGGATTTAGAGTGATATCACCGTTCTTTCATTTATTTCACCAAGTAACAAGGGAAACAGCACTTTGAATGTAGTACTAATGAATAAATAATGCACTCATTTGAAAGCTGGAGTTGAGATTGAGAAATATATCCAGTATTTTTTAGTGGGCCTGAAGATCCATTACTGTGCCAGCTCAGAGGGAGGACCCATGCAGGGGGATAAGGTGATGCCAGCGTGGCCCTGCCACCTGCCCCAGCCACAGGGAGGCAAGCCCAGCTGTTCCTCCTTCGTTTCTGCCAGCAGTTCCTATGCTCCCCAGCCACTGTTGAACTTTTTTCACCTAAGGGATGTGACAAAAGGAGAATGTTAGGTTAAAATTTGTTTGAATCTGTGATTCCTTTTATTTAGCATCCACACACCACTTGCCTCAGGCTCGGGTTTGGTTGTATCCTGTGGGGTCCTTGGCCTGCTGGAACAAAGCACAGTCAGGGATCACCAGTCCCTCTGGAGAAGCTCTGAGCGCTTTCAGTGCCCTGTGGCCATGTCCTTGGGCTGTTTGATAAACTTTGCGTAGATATCTGTGGTCCATCTGGTTGTCAACCAACAGTACTGTCACTGCAGTAATGTGTAAAGTTTCTGGATTGGATGAAATATTGTCTGGTACTCTAAACATCAAAGATGATCAAGGAGCAAAGCACTAAAAAATTTTCTGTCCTAACAATTTCTCCTTACTTGGTTCTGTCCATGTTCCTTTGCAGTTCTTTCCAAGCAATCATCCTGGGATTGTGCAGATCTGCTTACAACCATCCCTTGGTTGCCCAGTGTTTCTCTCTTGGTTCAATAACAGCATGAACAACCTATAATTTATTGCCTCGTACAGCTCCAAATACACTGTTGCTGATTATTTTTCCTAAATTTTAAAAAAAGGGTGGAAATCTGTCATGTGCATCTCTTCTGTCTTGAATATACCTTGCTAACAGAATCTGTAAAGGTCTACAAGCTGTGATGAATATTTCTGTTGTTTTGGAGGAGGAGTGCCTTCCACAAATAGGAGTTTGTGGAATTTCCCCTCCCTGCTTATGTGGATTGTAAATTCTTGATGAGTGTCTGAGATCAGGTCACAATGGGATGAAATCTGTGAAAGATTATTGATTTCTTTAAGAAATGAGGGAATCTGTAAGCCATGACATGCACTTTAATATTGGTGCTGTCTGGCAGATCACCTGCTTAGACCAGTGGTTCTCTATGGATGCACTCATTTAGGATCCCTATCATCATTCAGACAGAAAAAATTATTTTTAAATGGGTATGTAATAGACTTAATTTTTATAAAATTCATATTTGCAGTTAGCATCAACAAATACATTTCATTTCATTTCATGTTTGTGTTTTTCCTTGTTCCTAACTATTAGATAGATGAAAAGCTTTGAATCCAGCTTGAAATATGGTATTATATATCCTACATTAGGTATCTTTGAAATAGCATGTGTGGGTGTTTATGACAGTTTTGAAGATTGGTGATTGACAGTCACTCCCATAAAAAGTAGTAATATGAAGAATCACTTGTTTCAAGAATGCTGAGAACATTCCTTACTTTGATCTTTATTCCTTTTTCTCTGAAACCTGAAAAGTAGTTTTATTTTTTAAGAATAGAAAAATATGAACAAAAGGCTCTTCATTAGGCTAATCTACTATTTTTATTTTTTTTTTTACTGCCTGATCTAAAAAATCAGCTTATGTTCTGCCTCCTAATGTCATACAGAATCCTTTTCCAGGTCTTGTTTATTGTAAGTTCAATACTACATGATCCTTACTACTCCACAAAACCTTGGAAAGGCAAAGCAACTAGAAAATCAATGTAAGGAAAAGGTGATTTTGTAAAGCAATCCCTTCCACAGTGAGAGTGAAACCCAGCAGAAAACAATGTCCTCAGAAGTGAAAAGCAGCTTTGGCTTCTAACCACACTTTACTATTCTCGGGATAAATGTCACTGAGTTTTGGACTCTGAGGAAGCCACACCACCGGAGCTGCTGCCTGGACAGCCACCTCCTCTGGGAGTGCAGCAGCTGCTGGGGCAAAGCTCAGCCCTGCAGGATCCTCCTCTCCCCTTTCAGTGGTGACACAACCCCCTGACTACCCTGCCATTACATGTGATGATATAGATCGTGGTTCATACTGCTTAAGATTGACTGGAATCTTATAACGCTTTTTCATTTATTACATTTTCAGGTTTGTGGCAGCAATTCCCCTTCATTCCCCACCTCTGAATTTGTTGTTTTTTAGGTTTCAGGTCTGTAGGCAGGAGAGGAGTTTATTAAGGATCACCAGCCACAGGGATGATGGTGGATGCATAAAATACCTTTGTTATCCATTGCAGGACTTGTACAGGTAAAATGAGTTTTAAATGAGTTTTTATGGTAACATTTAAATTTCAGTTCCTCTAATGTTTAGACTAAGTCCTTTTGTTTACTCCTCGAGTTTTCAGTGGATTCAACTGGCTTTGATACAAAACAGTCATAAATTCTATCTTGTCTGTTCCAGGTTAATCTTCATTATAGACTTTTTTTGACTGGTTAGATAGCCCAAAATTATATAATTTTAAAAACCCACCATATAGCTTATTAAAAATGTTAAATGATGTGCTCTAATTTATAAAAATAAGTTCCTTCCCCGTGGGCTTTTCTGTGAAGATGTGGATCTTGTCCATCAGTGTTTCACTTAAATTGCATCGTACAACATCGATGGAACTCACTCAGCCTTTGAGGAGCACTGGCTCATGATACCACAGGAGCCTTGCAGGGAGGCCAGGTAATTTTCATTCTGTGAGTATGGAGGGGACAGAACACCTATCTGCAGGCTGCTCCTGTTCAGAATGCTGACAAGTGAGATATTTAGCTAGTGCAAATAAATACAGCTCCCTCGTGCTTCCTTACAATGGCTTAGCTTGTAACATATCAGATTTTTTAAAAAAGCGACAAGACAGATTCCAGGGCTTGAAAACTGTTTTCATCAGTGAATCATATGTGTTTAGCACCTTTTTAAAGATATACAGCTGTATTTCTGTAAAGAGATAGAAGACTGCACCTGCTTTATAGGAGGATGTAATAAAAATGTAGGTAAACTTCAAGCTCTGTCTTTGCCCTGCTTAAACTGCAGTCCCTATTCAACCTCTAAGGGCCTGACTAGAACCTTCACCTTCCTCAGGAAGTGCTTTATTTTACACCTGATGAAAAAAGAGGATCTCTAGGATCACAAAAAAAAAAATCATCAGCATAAGAACAGCAGAGATATTTTCTTGTTGTCTTACAGGACAGATCACTTCTCCAATTGTGCATCCAGGCAGAGAAATAAAAGGTAAGATCCTATTGTATATCTGTCTCTTAGCCTAAAATCTTTTCATGTTTAAAGCAGGGGCAATGATAGCACTGCAAATAATACGTTATTTTTAAGGCTTTCCAAGACCTGTTTCTCAATTGACTTGGACATACGTAGTTGCTAATTAGAGGGAAATTCTGTGTAGGGCTCCTTATGTTACACAGCTCACAAATAATAATCAGGCTCTGCAGAAATGAAACATTTCTACTCATTTTGTGATGAAGCAATTGTGCATCTTGCAATCTGAAACTCTTTATGCTTTATATATACAGTAGAAAGCACTATCTATTTCTAGGTCACCAGGACTTTAGCCCACATTTTGTGAACAGGAACAAAACGCCACGATTTTTGCTAGCTCCTAGGTGATAGCTCTGTGTGCTTTAACAGGAAAAATGTGGTAATGTGTTGAAAGATTGATAAATAACTTGTGAAAAAACTTAGTTACTGGCATACTCTGAATGGTCTGTTGTCCTCCCATCATAGTAAGACTTCATCATAGTATGAATCACTCAGCTGTCCTGAAACAACATATCTCAGGTAGCATATACCTTTACATTTCAGAAGAGTGACAAACATGGTATTTTACAGTGCTGTGCATGACTGATGATGCAGGAATAAGTAGGAGTAGGAAGTACACTGGAGTTATAAAGAGTTTTAAATGAAACCTAAAAAGCACTCAGCTAGTGAATTTTATTTTTTGGTTGTTTTGTACTTGAGAGAGTGGGAGCAAAAACCAGGCATCATTTCAGTCCTCATGACTGTACTTTCCTGGCATGCATTTACAGGAGGAAACAATCTACTTTTGCTTCTGTGTTTGAAAACTAGGGACTTAGGTTTACCTGGCTCATCTGCATATGTTTTTATGAACCAATGCCAGTGTAAGGTTTCCTTTTGGAAAGACTGTTCACTGGTAAGGCTCAAGCTCTGCAACTCTTTTCCCATCAGCTTCTGTGACATGTTTGTGAATTTAGTGACATAAGATACACAAAAGTTGGTGGGGAAAAGATAGCCTTAGATAAAGTTCCACTATCTTTCATGTGGCACAACTGATTTAGGAGACTGTTGCCAACTTCACATCTGCCACCAGCATTTCACAAAAGCTTTTGAACCCAGATCAGTTTACAACAAACTTTATAATATGACTTCACAAACACTTCCAGTGGTACAACTCAGAATGAAACAAATTGCAGCAGGAGATGGGAACAGTGTCCCAATGGAGGAGACTTCCTTTTGGGAAATTGAGCTGGGATGTGCTCCCACCCATCCTGTTGGTTACTCCCACTGACAGCAGAAACAGGGGAAGGATGCTGGAGCTGTTTCTGCAGTGCTGGACCAAGGGCTGGTGTGTAAGAGCACCTACCTGTAGGCTGAACACGGGTTATCTTATGCACACTGGTCTTTGATCTGCTGTACTCCCTCTCTGAGTGTCCATGCAAGCCAGTCCTGGTGTGTCAGGAGCAGTTGTGTGTTTGGTAACAGAGCTAAAGTTACATCTCTGTATTCAAACGGGTGATCAGATACTGCCAGGGAGGGAGACAATCACTGACACAAGGAAATCCTACCAGGCACATTGTTTTAATACTGATCATTCACATGCTCATGTGAAATGGCTCAGTCCAGTTCTTAGAGAGACATCTTTAAATGCTCCCAGCTTAATTTTTCATACTATATTACTGGGCAAGATAGACTTGGCATTCTTTGAAACAGGAATTTTCCTAAAGTAGCTGTTAGGACTTTACATGTACTTTAACTAAAACGAGTTCAGAACCTGATCAGAGATGAAGTCTGTTGCTGATGCAGGATCTATTTTCTCTCTAGAGGTGGAGGAAACTGCAAAGGTTCTCTAATTTCTGGGTCCCAGACCTCACCTTTACTGTGCTTCTACAGGTTTTTGTGAGGCCCCTTCTGTAGATTTCAGCACAGAAAAGAGGGTTAACCACAGCACAGGAACAGAAATGAAGAGTCAGCTTTTAAAGTAAATACAAGAATTTCTCTGCCTTACTGTCAGAGAAAAATGTCATGTAATTACACCATGAGCAACAGTAAGATTGCATTTCAGTGATTATTAAGACAACACATATCTTTGAATTTGTTTCTCAACTGTCTCTTGCCTGTAACAGAGGGAGTTTATTGTTGGATTCACTAATGACTTTAAACAGCCTTTATGCTGTTTTATAAATCAGCTATAACTGCAGGAAAACTGGGACCTTAACTAATGCCCAAGTGAGAACTTTTTGAGTTTGGGTGTGGACAGAGAACTTAAAAATATTTATGTATGATATCTAGGGAAGAGATATCTGTGGGCAGGTGTTGGGACCTGGGCTTCAGCAAAATCCTTCATTGAGACAGTGTGAGCAATGCACAGTGTGCCTGTAGCACAGAAACTGTTCTTTGAGTGGTCAAAGCCTTTTGTTTTGGGGTGAGGGGTTCGGTTTGGGGGTGTTTTTTGATAACAAGCATCCAGTTCAAGTGTGTACCTCATACATTAGCAGTGTCTGAGCTAGAATATCTTATGACTCTCCAGAGACGTTTCCCCCCCAAAAAGGAAAGACCCAGATTTTAGAGTCTGCCAGAGGTCAGAATGCAAAATTAATATCCTCTAATGGCATTTATGACCACTCTTTTGAAACAAACTGAGCAAACTAAACATTTTTCCTTCCTTCTAGCTGGGAAGATCTGGCATTAGCATGGGTAAATAACATTCACAAGTTATAGGAAAGGATTTCTTAGGAGCTGTCCTTTTCTCGTTCATACATATGTACATATGCACTGTTGTACCTTGGCTTTCAAGCATCATGTGTTTGTTTAAAAGAAAAGGACACACACCTTGAAAATCAGTTGTCAAACAAAGTCTTGAATTCCAGCTGAGCAGGATTCCCAAAAGAGCAATCCTTGCCAGTGTGTATTATGGAAAGCCTAATTCTGACACACTGTTCTGTGTAGCCTTGTCCACACACTAAAGCAGCCTGAATTAATTCTCATGTTAGAGTCAATCAGCTTGGGAGTTTTCCTGAAGGCAGGTGTTTCAAAGTGCATGCAGTTTTAATGAAAAGTGAAGATAGCTGTTTTCAAACATGTAGACCTAGAAAGAGAATTTCCCAGAGGCTGCTGTACATATACTAATCCATTAATAGTTTAAAAAGTAAGATTCTCTCCAGTGTCAAGCACGTCTGGCAAACCAGCTTTACAAAGGCTCAAAGCTTGTCTCTGATCAGCTCTCTTTTCCCCTTTGTCTGATGTTGTCATGCAGGCTCAACACTAAAATATTGTACTTTGTGGTTTGCGGTGACATCGTTTGTCATTTTGGTGTTATGTCATTACTCCTTGACTCTTTGTTCTCAGTGAATGTTGTTTCTCATTGTGATGAATTTGGTCTTCTTCATTAAGAAATTAGGAAAGTACCTAAATGGGATTAGACTGGTAACCATAAAACAAGGAATTTTCAAATCTTGGAAGCTTGGTGTGCGTGGTTCACTAACACTGAGTATTAGTATCTGCATTGTGCTTGTTTAGCTAAGAGAGTAATGAGGGAATGTTTGAGAGAGGTAAGATTCTATGGGGACAGACTGTCCTTAGACTTTGTTTATATTTATTTAGTTAATAAACTCACATAATAAACCAGTTTCATTCTACATAAACTGTTTTTGATAATTACTTTAAGAACATCCATGTAAGGTGAGTTTGGGTGAAGATGGGGACAAATCTGTACCTCAAGCACGCCATTTATGTTCTAAGATTAATAGGAAAATCTTTCGGTGTGGTCTGATTGCATCATCGATGCACGCTGCCTATTGAGGCAACTTGCTTTTGCAGCTGTTTGATATAAATTCCTCGCATATGTCTTAGTCCAGTTGGTTTATTTTTATAAACAATAAATAGCCCAACATTCCTGCAGTGTTTCCCTTCCCTCGGACAATCCCATGGAGCCATTTGCCATGAGGACGGTGGCTGAGATTAGTGGCGTTTGCACAGATGGCGGTCATGGTTTGGGAAATCTCATAAATAGTGGAACACGTGGACTTTTTCCTCCCCCTTCAACATGATCACAATAGATTATGAGGGCCTACAAATCACTACCAGATGATATTAAGTTGCTTTGATAACACTCTGGGTCCCTTCCGGTGTGATATTTTTCTTCATTAGAAAGGATAGCTCAAGCACACCAAATCCTCTTACTCTTTTCTCAAAATTTATAGATCTCAGTCTCTAAACTAATTGTTAGTTGCACAGCATGCCTTAAGCTGTGCCCAGACAGAGCAATTACATCCCCCAGCCCTGATTAAAGGCACAGAGGAAACAGAAGTGCAAAGAAAATGAAACACTCTTGGCTGTTTGGGCAGAATGTCATTGCTGTTGTTTGCCTTTTTTGACATTTGTTGATAAAAGTGAGAAAGGAGGTCAGTTATCCATCACTGACCCTTGTTCAGTGCCAAAGATGTGACAGGCTTGTCTCAGGCTACTGACTCCGTTTATGAAATTATAAACAAAAAGGGGCTACTAGGCCAACATGCTTCTTTTCTATTAGCAAGAATTTCTCCATTTTCCCCCTGCTAAATTATATTGCCTTCTGTCTTTTAAACTCATTTGCTTCTGTGTGTCGCCTGAAACCACAAATATCTTTGTTTGTGAATGAGCAGAGCTGTACTATCATAAAAGCTCTGCAAATTACCTTGAACAAGAGAAAACTCATATTCAAATGTTTCTGCATATTCAGGCATTTCTTATAAAATGTTTCGCACCTGTAAACTGCAGCTTCTAAAAGTTGTGCTTTCCTTTTGTGATTTACAGTAACTTTATGGCTGACTGTATGCTTAAACAGTCAAAATCAAGATTTTCAAAGGAAAATGGGAAAGTACTATTTGCTTTCACCCGATATCTGAGGTCATCATGCCCAAGTTTGTAAATGTGAAGTAGAAGTACTTGTTCTTAAAGTGCTGAAGTGACTTAAAAGTCATACACAGGCATCTAAAAATCAAATGGCAGAGAGCAGCAACTTTCTTGCATTAAATGTATCTTGTGTTTTCAGTGATGTCTCTGCTAATGTTTCCAGTCTGCTGGGAGTTATCTATTTCATAGAGCAGTTTGTGGAAAAGGCACTGTATTGTATTTTAAATATTTTAGCCAGGACTGCCAGACACTTCACAATTTGAAGTCTTTGTTTAGCCTGTTTCTCTAATTGCTTTACGTGATACACTAACACTGCTTAGTGTGAACTAAACAGATGGGTTGTACAAAGGATCAAACCATAATCTCATGGTGTCTATGAGGCGACAGAAACAAACAGCTTAAATATTTTTGAAAGTAAAAATAGATTTCTTTTCCCTAAATTTTTTCACTTCATATTCTGTTTTCTCCCTTTTTAAGACACAGAGGTATTTTCTATTAAATGACCACACCCAGTCCCAATGTTTAGCTATCTGATAAAGTCAGATGTACACGATAGTCCATAAGTAACTGTGGTGGTTGTTGCTGTCCTTTGTGTCCCATGCACCACAACTGAGCGGAAGAGAAGCTTTCAGCAGTCACTGTCTCTTAAAATGACCAAACATCAAAGAAGTTCAGTGAACTTGAAATTATATCAGGAAGTAGATCAGACAAAACCTTACTTGTGTGCATCTGTAGTTTCCCCAGTTCTGTGCTTTTAAGTGGATTTAGTTTCAGATATTCTGTCTGTGGAAACTGTACACTTGCAAAACTACGGGTCACTCCCCCATGAGCCTTGGTCCCGTGGACAGTTTTATTATTGCTGTTGAAGGCTGACTGATCAGGTATTAGTAGAATAATACAGTAAATAAACAGCATGTAATAAATTAGAGCTTCTCACTTTGAAGTCTTTGTTTAACCAGTTTTTAAATTGCTTTATGTGATACCCTGGCACAGATGGCTTAATGGTACAAAGATTGGTTGCACCATGGATCAAATCTATAATCTCATGCTGGTTGTAAAAAGTAAATACCTAAATAAATAAAAGCAAGCAAAACAAACTAACAAACTATTTAAGGAAAGTGCTTATGGCCTAAGATCCCCACAAAACTGCTGTAAGTAATGACTGAACACTGCCAGCATGGGAGTCAGTGTGTTAAGACCCTGCAGAGGAAAGCAAGCATGAAACCTTGTATTACATTCCCACAAGAAGCAGTGATGAGCAGAAACCTATTTTCAGGTGCAGTGAGTTTCTATCCTTCTCAGATAATCAGAATTATAAAGACTGATTTAAGATGATATTTTCTAAATGCAGATTGCCTCATGCTTGAAGTCTTCCTTAAGCCAGATCCCTTGCAGAACAGATATATCCCTGTCCCACTATCTTTTTACCAGTCATCACTAACCAGTGTTGCTGGAGAAGCCCGGCAAAAAGAAAAATTCCAGTAGCTTTTTTTCCAACCTTAGCTGACAAATAGAGCTGTTGAGAGATATGAAGGGGTGACTCCTCTTCTCTTGGCCAAAGCCCCCACAGATTTTCCCTGTATTCCTTTCTATAGCATGCCTATGTATGTGTTGATCTGTGTAGTTCAGAAATCACAGAGGGGGTTTTTTGCTAGACAGAGGGAGTGAAAAACTCTGGTTTTTCTGTTCCCTTGTTGTTTAAGAACCTTGCAAGGAAAAGGAAATCCACTTTGACATTCTATTTTCAAGCTATCTATAAATTATTTTCTGGAACATTTCCTGAAATAAACAGAATGCACAAGGTCTGACAGCTCTCCACATGTGCTTTTGGTGCAATGGGTGAATGTAACTACTGTTCCTGTAAGACAAGGCAGAAGTGAGACATTACATGCCATGTGGGAGAGGCTGTTAACAAATTGGTGGAAATGGTTACGGTTTTCAACTTGTCAAGCATCATTTTCTTAGCTTGATGACACCTTGTAAGACCAATAAATAATTTATGGGGTATCTAAATGTTTCAAATAGGAGTTTAAGGACTGGAGGAAAGAGGTCTAGGGTCTCATAGTTAATCCTATTCGAGCAGCTTCTTATTAAAACAGCCCTCCACAAATTGATTACAGCTGCAATCCCTTTTAAGAAGGATTATTTAAAAATCCCAATTATAAAGACTATTTGTAAAGAGTAAAATACTTAGTGTCAGTTTTGCATAGAGACTGTGGCTTGACTCAGTTGGCAAAGTGGGTTATCCTTTTCCTGCCTTTCTTTTCAGGAGAATCTGCTCAGAGTGGGCATTTCAAGCAGTGGCTTTAACACAGCTGCTGCAAAGGAGTTCAGATTCTTTTCTTACCACTTGTGTTCCCTGGCTGCCTCTGCTGGCCCACCTCTGCTAGGCTGTGGCTTGGCCTTTGCCTGCTTTTGGCTCTTCTGCTCAATTTCATCTGACATAAAGAACTGATATTTAAAGTCCAACCTAATTCAGGACTTGATCCTCAGATCTGTTAATAGTGTTTCCCCCAAAGGTTGGATCTTCATTCTTAGAATTCTTATATACAACCTACAGTAAATGTGAGTGAATCAGATGGAAGCAAGGGTTAATATCGCAGTGTTTTGTCTCATTTTAGGTGCCTAAGACCACTTCTAAAAAGCTTCTTTGCACCATTCTGATGACATAAGCAGTAATAAACTCACTGATGAAAACAGTTTCACAACTGTTTTGCAACTCTGGAACCATGCAAAGGAACAAGGACAGGTCAGTGGATTTGATTCTGTGGTCGACATCCAGAAACATTTCTAAAAATCTGACTATGCCATTTTATTTTAAAATATTCTGTGATTTCAGAGGGCTTTATATAACACACTGTGACTCTAAGACTAGTTTTCTTACAGCTGACCAATATAATACATCATGTTTGCATTTTCAACTAGGATGACTTCAGTTGTACTCTCTCAAACAAGTAATGCCTCTTCTGAAACTTTAGGCACCAGAGACTGTTGCTTGAACTGCTGTGACAAAGCTTATTTTCTTACGGCAGTCATGTTTGAAAGAGTGTATATTAAATAAATATTTAAGAACAGTCTTATAAAGAGAGTTGTAAATTTGTAAACATGAGTACTTAATCAAGAAACTGAACACTTGGAGATTTAGTCAGGGACAGAAACATGCCCTATAGCCATTTATCTAATCAAAATTAACCAAGTACTTAAAGAGTGAACACTTGTAATGAGCTGCTTGAGAGTAAGCTGGCAACCACAAATAATTCTCTGAATAAAAATACTCTTTCAAGGAAAAGCTAAACTGCTTCTGAGCAGCTAGTGAATAGAAAAACAAAAACAGGTGGCATTTACCAAATAAACTCTGTATCTCACCCAATTTTGCTGACCATGATGAGAGTGATAAAGACAATACTTCCTTTCATAGATAGAGAAAAAGGATAGCTGAGTAAGAAAGATGATAGATTGGGCAACTTATATTCAGGTCTCCATTTAATTACACACTCACCGTTTTGTTCTAGTCTCACTGCTTTACCCTCATGTTTTATTCTGAGATCTTAGAGTTGCATTTTTCAAGGCTGAAATCAGCTCCAGTTAATTTTAGCGAGAGTTAAATGCAAACCTTACCATTCCTGTCTGTGCTTATATTTACACACTGGTTTATGTAGGTAGTAGCAGTTCCTACTTCAGATAGGCATTGGGAGGGGACACGTATTGATGGTGGGGAAGCATGGGAGTAAAATATTTCAGATCTGGCACATGGGGTATTGGCATCTCTCCTACTAGGCAGGTATGATTAGTACTGTGTCAGGTTGTTCATGCTTGTGCCTATGCCCTCATTTTTGTTTAATTACTGTATGGATATAGCAACATCTTTTTCATCAAACTACAGGAAGGTCTGACTGTCGGAAGTCTTTTGAAGTGTGCATTTCACTTTGGTATCATTTTCCAAGTAGGGTTAGGGGAAGAAACATATTTAAAAGGTTATTTATATTTGTAACATTTTTTTACTTTCTGAGGTTTAGCCTGTTAGTTTCAGAGAAGATGAGAAGACAGTCTGCTAATAAACCTTTTAGTCCAGCATCTCACTACTCTGTGGGCTGTTCTGTGGGCTTCTTTCTACATAGACATACATATCTGCACACGTGTATGTATCTATTTCACGGGAATATCTAGTCATCATTCCTTTTACAGTAGTTCCAACTTTCTGCTACATGTGCTGAGCTGTAAAGTATTAAGCCTTGTAATCCCTCAACCCCTTAGATGTGGTTTGCTGGAGGGGGAGGGCTGTAAATCCATGGTGGCAAACAAGAAAAGCCTGAAGCTGTGAGCAAACAGGAAACAAATGATCTCAATCCCAGAATGTAAACTGTCATTGACAGAGATGCATGAAAGAATCATAACAGGGAAACCTGCTGCAATTTTTCATCCAGTTACCAGCTGAATCACTGCCATTACACTGAAGAAGAAAGCTGCCAGCCCACCACTGACATGGCAGAGTTCTTTACATGTTGTGTGCACAAAGCAACCATATAGCCTGACTGGCATTTACTCCTTTTCATGCTTGCAGACTGATAATTACTGTGCACTGCCTCAAGCTTGCAATTAGGGGCCACCAAGAAACAAAAAATAGCTGAATTTCAAGATAAAGCCTTTTCCATGACGAGTCATATTTTCCCAGCAGGAAATATGTTGTTGCCAGTAAAAACAGAATTCACCTATGCTGTACTAGTACCAGATTAAAGGCCATATTAGCTGCAGGAACAAATAGAGAATTTGCATATAATAAAAAGTAATAATAACTGTCATTGTTACTGGTGACACAATTGGAGTTGATGCTGGCTCCTGTGTCACAATGCAGCTTTTAAGGGGGATGAGACAAAACACTGAGCAACCAAGAACTTGTAATTATATATTCTATAGTAATTTTGCAGTATGGATATTCACTCTGTGTTTTAAGCATATTCTCATTCCACTTTCCCAGACTTTTCTCCTATCTCCCAAAGCCTGCAGTTTAATCTCATAGGAGATACTTCACTTCCTTTATTGCATAAAAAATGTGCCCTGCTAAGCACGTGCCCTGTTTGGCTCACTTTCCATGGTAGGCAGAGGATAGCAAGTTCCTAAGGCATTAGAGAAACACTTAGGACAAAGTGGAATACATAAAGAAGACGTTGTCAAAGAGGAATGTTAAAGAGAAGGTTTTGAGTTTCTTTTTTACTTTCTCATTTTATGACTTTTTCTGTGTTGTATAGTGATGACTAAGATAAGTTGCCCTCGAAAAATCAGAGCTGCTCTGCAATAATAATCAAATCAGTCTATATATGGATGTGTTTAGTGGTATGTTTATTGTAAAAATACATTGTTTTCACTTAATGGAGGATTTGAAAGGGGGAAGTAGAAGAAGAAGGAATGGTCCAAGTTGAAACTTCTTGGCACACCATTAGGAATCATTTAGGAAAGTTCTATCAACTCTGAAGGTTCCTCTTCAGCTGTTTTAACCAAGGCAAGAAAAGTCCCACAAACACAGGAGAAAAAAGAAAATAAGTAGATGATAGATTTCAAAGGATGATCTGTTTAGAGATGGGATTTTATGGCTCAGGAGAATTTGACTGAGGCAGAGCTGCTCTCTGGGAAGAATCAGGATCATTTGCTCAGCTCACACTGCCAGAAATGGCACACATGTAAATAGCATTATAAATAATACTTATTTTTCAGAGGGCAGTGGGATCACTATTCATTGCTGGATGAAGTCTGGAAAGACGAGTCATGACTGCCTGGGCTCACTGGGCTTTCTGAACAAGAGAGATTTTGAAACTTATCATATAGGTCCAGTTCTGCTGTGAGGGTGTTGTTTTTGCCTTGTGGATCATTTACAGTAATTAAAAGCTTGCAGAAAATTAAAACATCTCATTGGGAGGTTTGAATAAGTGTCTAACTGGATGCTCAGCTGAGATTGGTAAGGTGGGATGGTGCAAGCCCACTCTTCTGAAGCTGCTCTGAAACTCCCATGAGTGAAGGGAAATGCAGAAAGTGAAGGGCAAACTTCCAAACCTTGTGCCATAAAGATATTTTGTACTTCAGTTGCTTCTGTGACTGCGGGTTTAATGTAGCCCAGAAATCATCCTTGTCCAACCATGAGACCACTGCCTAGGCTTTCAGATGGGTTTTGTAGCTACTCTGAAGGTGCACCAGGGATGAACACAGGGTTCAAATACAATGTGGATACTGCCAAGAAATTAGACTGAGGCAGAAACACCTGCTTTCTGTGATATTTGTTCCCTGCAGCTTTCTGTCCTGCTTGCTTTCATAATTTTATGAGAGCACTCTCACATCATCTTTATTAATACAAAAATAGCTATTTATGGTCATTCTGGAATTTGGGGGAGAGAGGTCTGTGTGTGTAGATAGGGTGTATGAAAGGAAGCAGCGTTTGGTCCTCCAGGGTAACCTCACCTCCTTACCTCTACCATGTCTATACCCTAACCCTTGTAGCATAGCTTCCATTGTTTGAGGAGCTTATATGTACATATTTTATTTATCATCAAGTATTTTAATACATGGCTATTAAAACATTTTGAGAAGCAGCTGTATCTGGGGGACAGTAGACATGGATGCAGTTTGAAGCAGCTGTTGTACATCTGCAAAGACAAACTTTTCCCTCACTGATGACTTACACTCTCCTTCCATCCTGACTGCATGCTCCTTTTCCCATTTAATCACAGGAATACAGCCAAGCATTGTCCTTTAAGATGCCAGCTTGGGAGAGGGTTCATCTGCTCTGTTTGCTAAGAATGCCTCACATTCAGCACGCTGAAGATTTTACCCCTGTCACTTGGGACAGCAGGATTCCTAATTTCCCCCCAGGTCGTTTTGTATGTTCAGTGAGAACTTTTTCTGCTCCTAGTCTTCAATTCAGTCTATTATTACTTATTTTAAAGTCATTGAAGTTGCCTTTGAAGTCATGATTTTGTGTCATCAATTCATTGTAATGCCCTGATGTCATTTGCCATAAAATCTGGGCATGGACTTAGTAAAGTGTACTCTATAACAAAAAACTTACATGAAGTATTGATGATGGACACACGAGGCAGGATTGATTCCTCACATAGCTGCCTGTACACATAAAGATATGCAATAATATGTACATATACAAACATACATGTTATTTACAAATAATCCTAGACTGGACCAAATAATCCTAGACTGGACCAAATATAAGGTTTTTTGCATAAATCTTAACTTTGACTCTTAAAATATCCAGCAAGTTTTTCCCATGGCTTCTTCCTACCTCTTGCAAGTCACTTTTTTGCTCATCTCCTGTTCTCACGAAGACAGTGTATAGCAGAGTCAGCTATTACAAGGCTCATCAGCTTCCTGTCTCGACATCAGGCTTTTCCTTCTCCCTTTAGTCTTAAAAATGCACATTTCACTGTCATCCTGAAACTGCTTAGGGTATGGTCACAATTATAGTATCACAGCACTCAGCAGCAGATGGGAAACTGCCTCCCAGAATGAGGTAAAATCAGTATATTTTCTATATGGGAGAGAGATTGGAACAAAATTTGTTATTTCCCACTTAAGAGTGCTGTCCAGGAGATCCTGCTAGTCTGAGTCTTTCAGAATCAGATGATGGTCTCTCTTCAAAATCCCTGCCGTGCACTCTAGGAAAAAAAAAAAAACAAACAAGATACCCACCACCTTTTTCTTGATGGACTCAAGAGATCTGCTGTGAGGGCAAACAGGACATAGCTCCTGACTGGGACCTGTATTTTATAATCAATTTGGGAAGCCAGTGTGTAAAACCAGTAATGCTGGTGTGCAAGTGGCTCGGCAGAATTGGAAGCCCCAAATGGTGGAACTGCCAACTTTGAGTTGGTTGATGAAATGTAACCCATTAGAGTAGAACTTTTCAGGTTTTTCTCAGCTTTTCCATGTCAGGAAGAATTCTTGCTGAGGATGCCTCGTGTCCCAGCACAGATGTCCATGCTTTGTGACCACAATTCACTTTACTGACTATTGTGTGCAACCACAGCTGAACCATGTGACAGGTTCACACAAAAACCACACGTTTCAGGCTCAGGAGAAATGGGAATGATGGTAGCACCGTGCTTTGCTTTGAGGTGCTTGAATGGAAGTGGGACAGATCACAAAAACATCTTACAGAACATAATACTCTTACTGTATTTATTTAATTAATCATAGTGGTTTATAGGATAGCAAATGGATTCTTCAATTCTTCCTTCCCTCACTCCATGAGTAGTGGCTGATGCATTGTTTGTCACTAAATTTAGCCAATATATAATATATTAAGGTTGGGTCCCTAAAAATAACTTTGTAATTCTACATCTGTGTTAGGAAAAATATACATGTGTATATATTTACACACATGGAGACCTAATTTTCATTTCAATTTATACCAAGATAGCTCCCACTGGAGCTGTAAAAGGAAGTTGGTTTGGGCCTGAGTGCTTACTGGAAAAGAAAACATTTTTTGTGAGAGCCTAGCCTATTCAGTGGGATTTTGCATAAAATTAAAATTTCACCCACGCCAGAGCAAAAAATGTCTTTGATATGAAAAAGAATCAGGCACATACAGTTACAATGTATTTACTTGCATCATTAGACTTACCTTCGGCATAATAATATTTCGGCTCTACTGAATTGCTGTATCTCTAAACTGAATTTTTTAAACTGTTTGGAGTAAATTGCAAGGTTCTTCTCCATGGCACTGACTTTATTGTTCTGCCCGGGGTTTCTTCTTTTGCCATAAAAACAATAACTTAGTGTAAGTAGTACTTTTTAGGTTTACTAATCAGACCGAGTAATTGTATCTTTTAATCTGGGTCAATCTGCTCTTGTTTATTATAATTTGGCTCCAAATCCCCCCACCAAAAGAAGAACATTTGCAGATAATTTAGTGTCAGAAGCACTCTTACATAAACACTACAAGAATTGCTGAAAGGCCCATCAAAAACTCTCTATAATTTTGAATCCAAGTGTCTCATATATTTTGTAAAAGGAATATATTGCTTTTCTTAAACGGTGGAGTGAACTTAGATGTGTGTGGGTCTGTGTCTTCAGGTGAACACATAAAAGGACTGGATAAACAGTTAAGGAACTTTATTTACAAAGCTGAGACTGTCTAGACAGGGCACTTCTCCTGATTCAATCTGCCAACTAAACTTAGAAAGACCATACTAATATTCGATTTTAGCTTCATCATCATGTCTGTACAATCCCTGCTTAGATTGCTAACCAGGGTGATTATTGCTTACTGAAACTGTTAATGTTTTGGTTGGATGTTTGTCTTCTCAAAAATGGACTGAAAGATTTTTCCCTGTAGGCTACTGAATTTTC
This sequence comes from Platysteira castanea, assembly GCA_013397175.1. Taxonomy (NCBI): domain Eukaryota; kingdom Metazoa; phylum Chordata; class Aves; order Passeriformes; genus Platysteira; species Platysteira castanea. Next base: position 596,604 of record VYXC01004205.1, on the reverse strand, counting down.
ATTGCATGTTAACTGTTTAGGTTATTTTCCAACTCCACCACCACCCAGTGTGAGAGAAAGCAGCTGCCACAGGAAGAAAGAATATTCAAATTTCTCATGGAAACTTGATGAAATTGACTTGATACCTGGAGTATTTTTTATGTCACAGGAGGCCCTTTGTTTACGAAGAAAGTCTGAAAGTGGCTATACCTTATGACAGTACCAGGCAGCTGCTCTCAGGAAGCAGTGACTTTGTAGTATCAACATAGGAAAGCTTCAAAATAAGGTTGCAAAAATGTCTGTTCTTCTCAGCAGGTTGGAAGTGCAATGATAGCTGTGTGAGGAAATATTTGTCTTCAGGTTGAAGGGTGGTTTATCATCCACCTGCATAAAGAAGTGCTTCAGTAAAACAGACTAAACTCTTTGTTATCAAGAAGGCAAAAGACAGTCCAAAATTATGCCCACAGTTTCACATATGTCCTCCTGATAAGGAAAGGTCTTGAGAAAATGTGCTTTGCCATAAATTATTCCTTCAGAGGGAAAAAGAATATTTCAAGGGTTTTTTTGACAAGTACAATATAAGAGATTTGTTCATTTGAGTAGAGAGAGTGCTTAAAAATGCAGCTGCGTGCAGATTTCTTAAGAAACTACAACTGACAATTGAAGAGGAAACCTAAAACAAGATTACAAAAATTAATCAGTTGGCACAGAACGGCTGACATTAATGTGTGTACTTCTTTGTTTTGAAACTAGACTGTGGAGGAGTTTTCTTATACGGAAAATTTCATCTACTTGTACTTGTCTCCTCACATAGTCAAATATTTTGTGAGACAGATCAAAAACCCTCTTTGACAAGCTCATTCCCACGCTTCTCCTTTTTAACCTGTTTTTTTTTTTTATTGGGTTTCTCCTCTTTTCCTAGAGACTTGTTCAGATAAAGAAAACTTTACTTGAAATCTATCTCAGTAGCTCTACATCTCCTGGGCAATCAGTATTTGAATGAAATATGGAAATGGAATTTTTAAAAATATTAAAGGATGGAATAAAGTAAGTTCCACCAGCCTGTTGGAGGAGTTTGGGAGCATGGAAAGAGTGTTGGGGCTGGCACTGGGCAAGGCAGTCAGGAGGAGGAGGTTCTTTGACAATTTATTGCTGTAGAAACTCTGAGCTCTACCCTGAAATGCTCTCAGAGATTTCTCTCATATTCCAGGTTCTATTTGTTGTTGTTGTTGTTGTTGTTGTTGTTGTTGCTTTACATAGAATGCAATATTTCTTGGAAAAACCTTTGGTCACATTACAAAAAATGTGAAGTGACTGGGTGTGTGTAATTTTCCTTCCACAAGAGAATAAAGAAAAATGATATAATTGAGCATAAAGTTTGAATGGGTACACTTTCTCAGTTAAGCAATGGGCTACATGGAGAGCTGTGCAAGGGGCTAATGTGCTGTCTGCTTTATGAAGTGCTGTGATAATTGACAATAGTTACATAGAAAGAGTGCAGGGAGTTGCAAGACTGCATTAATTAATATGCACTGCGTGCAGCACCCATCACTCTGGGTTGAATATTTATGAAATTTTCTTTGCATGTTTTTTTTTTCCTATCCACCTTTGCATTTATAGCATTTCTTTTATCTGCTGATCTCAAGGAACTTCTTTTGAAGCCTTTTCTCGTGCTGATTAGTTCCTTACAAGTGGTACACTTGCAGCTGGCAGGTGAGGCATCACCAGGTGAATACTGGTGCCCACTGAGCAGCCCACAGAATTCCAAGTAACGTGCAATGTAAGTGCAATCAGTGTGATTTCTCTGATTGAGAAACAGACTCCAAACAATTGATTGTCTCATTCTCCAGAAGGGATGTCTTCCAAAAAATGTAGGAGTTTGTAGAATACCCCCAGTTTCTTCCCTCCTGTTTTGTTTTCCAGTCCTAGACCTCAAATTCACTGGAAGGGTTTCAAACATGGAAGTTTGCCCAGGTAAGTGGTGGAGTCACCATCCCTGGAGGTATTTAAAACACATGTGGGTGTGGCATTTAGGGACATGGTGTGGTGGTGGACTTGACAGTGCTGGGGTAATGATTGGACTTGGTCATCTTAGAGGTCTTGTCCAAATTAAACAGTTCTGTGATTCTAATTTGGCTGTTGTCACTTCTCTTACACTGACACAGAAGTTATGCACCCCTATTTGTGAACATACTGACAAACAGGGTTATTTTACAGTTGGGTTTTAATTGTCCTGCTTGGTTGCTAATGGTGTTTAAATGAATTAGAAAAAACGGAGTTCATGGGCTTGGTTTGATATATTCCGTAAAGCCAAGTATGATGCATCTCTAATTTATGCATCTGCACCATATAAATGGCCATTTTGTAAAGAAGTAAATATGTATGGGACATGTATAAACTCTTCTTTTGGACGAGTCTTATCATTAATTTCATGGCCCCATTTTGAAAATAAACACCTGGATTATTGTTAGTACTTATTATAAACTATAGTGATTTGAGACAGAAAACTATTTATATCATAACCAGAGGCTGCTGTGGTTTTTAAACACAGCTCCCATTGACTTCTGTGGAGTTTCAAATTTTTAAATGTCATTTTTCTGCCCTATCATGGTTATTTATTGTCTTTAGGAACTCAGAAGGACGTAACCAAGTGATTCAAAGTCAAATCAGATAAATATTCATGGAAAATGTGTCTAAATCTTAAAGAATTTCTTCTAAAACTTACTTTGTATATTTGAGTTTCAAAATACTAAATATGATAAGAAAGCTAATTAAAATATTTTATAGGGGTTTTTAAAATTTATTCTGTAATTCCTTTGGGGCTAGGCATGACTGAATATAAAGTTCAGACAGAAGACACACTCTTCTTTGCTGATCCAATTTCAAACTCTCTGCCTAACCGGCCTTTTATTCCCAGGCACAGATAATGAAAAGGGAGCATAATGTAGATGGGAATGGCTGAAGTGAGCCACGCATCATAGTGATGAGGTATGCCTTTCCTCCAGAGCCCTTTTTCTCTAAGGAGCACAATAATCTGGTGATTACACAATAATGTCATCTTTGACACAGGGTTGTTTTAAGCTCTTCTGATAATGTTAATCTTTTCTTTTTCTTTTTCTTTTTGTTTTTTTTACTTTTTACCTATGTCTGCTGCAGGCCTGTGTTTTCCCCTCAGAGTATCATTCTCATTTGCTTTTAACATAAGGAAATCTGGGTTTCTTTAAAGAGAAGTCTGTGCTGATAGAATCTCAGGATGGCATAAATCTGTCAGTTGTATCAGCTCCTCTTTCTATAGTACAGTGTACATAGAGCAAATGCAGAAGTAGTACAGTTCTCCTCAAAGCCTGAAAAAACTATTTCTAGGATCTTTGACTTCTGTAGTTGTCCCACCTAATACCTCCTTCAAAGTTTTGATTACTGTGCTGTGATAGGCTGCTTAGAAAAACCCAAGACAGATAAGATAGATCTAATTTCTAACCCTGACATCTCTGCCACCCATTCATTACTCTCTCTTACATTTCTTGCTATGCCCTGTGAAAGCAAATGTGTCACTTACATCTGCAATTTCTATCAGAGGGGGAAAATAGTTCTATATTAACATCAGAGCTTTTAAAAAGCGGAGTAAATTGTGTACAGTTCAGAATCTCCTCACTTCAGGTGAATAATCAGCCTGGCAGGAGAGGATCATTCTCCCCATTTGTCAGTAAGTGCAGGCAAGTGGTGTCTGCTCCTTGTGCTGTTGTTTGTTTCAAGCACATTATTTCATAACCATTGTGTGAAAAGGCGTCCTTTGCCTCTTCAGCCAGCTTAGGGATGTTTGAAATCAAGCAGCTTTTGTTTTATAATGCAAAAACTGTGTGTCCCTGCACTTTTGCACCACTCCGATTCTCCACAGTGACTCTCAGTGGGTAACTTACAAATGTACAAGAGTGTTCGGAACACATTTTGAAGAAAGAAGAGAATGAGAGAGAGGGGGAGAGAGAGAAAAAAAAAAAAGAGAAGAGAAAAAGCGACTCATCTAAAGTTACACCATCATCTTTAACAGCTGTGCACATATTAAAGGAAGTAATGGGGGAGTGAAGGTACTGCATATTTCAAAGCTGAACTGTTGCAGTAACAATAAGAAAGGGGGGATGTTGTACAGAGTTAGCCAAGTGTTTGAAGTACATTACCGTAAGCCAAACCAATGAAGTGGACAAGATTTCTAGCATGCTGCAGTGGTGCCTCTGCGTACTTAATAACAGATGTTTGGTCTCTCTAGGCAGATAATTGTCCTGCTGTAAGGTTGGCTTGACCTGTGTGAGCAATACTGTGTACAGCACTGAAGCAGTAACAAATGATCATAGCTTTTCTCGTTTTACTGGTAGAATGCTTAGCCACGCTTCCTTTTAAGCACATAATTACTCCAAAGCAACTGGAGCCCATACATCCTCCTTGCCTAATGGCTCTGAAGCCATTTTGCTATAATTTATGGGGACAGGGTTCAAAGTTTTAATAATATTTGGATAATATCATTGCCAAAATGTCTTTGAGCTGTGATGAATAGAATGAGAGTGGGCACATTTTGATTCTGTGCATGACAGTGCGAGTGTTAACAGCACCATACTTTGTTCAACCTTTATGGAAACATTCACGAGCCAATTTGCTCATGAATTGTAGATATGAGCATGAAGAATTATAAACAGCAGTGGAAAACATACAGGGTTGCTTGTTCATAAGGCACTGTCCTGTTAGTGGCTCTTCTTTATGCAGATAAATGAATTGCAGAGAATACAAAAATGGTTTAAATAAACCCTTAGCAGATAATGTATTAGCACATCAACATAAAATACGCATGCACTGTGGCATGCTTTTGGATATTTATGTTTATACTCTCTGCTCAAGTGGCTCACTGATTTTTTGGCTTCCTATCATTCACCTAATAATTTCAGGATCCTAACTGCACCTCTGGGTATGTTTATCTGACAATCCAAGCTGTTCTTTGCTTTATGTGGCTTGCTGAAATTGGCTTACCAATTTGCTTTGCAAGTCGCTCCAGTGCATGATAGGTTAATGATGTTAATCAAAGCTAAATAAGAGTACAGACATGATCCTTTCATTGGAGTCACAGCCCAGCCCAGACCAGAAAGTGCAAACAAGCCTGGTGGGTAGGTGGCATGAGACCACAAAAATACCACCAAAGTAATGTGTCCCTAAAGCTGATGTACACCTAGAGCTTCACTCAGAGACTACTGAAGTCTGTAGGAATCTCTACTGATTTCAGCAAGATTTAGACCAGATGAATAAAATTCTTCATCCTTTGGCTAAGAATATTTTTTTCCTAGTTTGCTTGATAGAATATGAAACTTACTGTGAACAAACTGTGGCTAAATTCTGTGGATAATTCATCAATCAGAGGTTAAAGATTTGTTAGGCAAAGAGCACAAGTATTTTTCCTTACACAAATTACATAAAAATGCTGACTTGTCCAGGCATGGCAGCTGCTCTCAATGATAAATGAAAAAAAACCAAACAGATATGAACAAGACTTGCTTTAAATGTTCCCAACAGTGATGGTAGCTAAAAACACTTTAATAAATACTCTCTGTTCAATTCCACTGAATGATAGTCAAGCGATGCTTCATTTAATCAAAGGGGTGTTTGATTACAGAAATAATCAGCTGACACAGTCCCAATTCACTCTGGCCACTAAGTATGCATGTAGATGGCTGGATGTGACATATGTGAGGGTTGGCAATTATTTCTGAAAAACTGCTAGGATGGCCTTAATTACAATGGTCTGATTTTGTATTTGATAGCCTTACTTGAAAATCTTAATGCTTATTATGAAATTTTAATGTTAATTTCTTGAAGATTCTTTTAAATATAAGCCTTAATTGGCTTGTGTAAATAGGGATTTTTTTCCTCAATAGGTTGAACAGAGTTCACCAACTAAAATTATTTCTTCTGACTATGCTGAGGTCTACAAACACCATGAGCTTACATGTTTGCTAAAAATAAAGAGAACTAATATTTGTGGGATTTAATTAATTTTTCATTTTTCAAAGAATATCATGCACTCATATAAAAATGGGATTGGTAACTCCTGTGGTTATCTTAAAATAATACCTGGACTATTTTATTTCTGTTTTAAGTTGTTGACTAAGTCTTTAAAAACAGGTATATTTCAATATTGGCTTATCACTAGAAGATGAAATATATACTTTATTCTTCCTCCTCCTTATTCTTTTTCTCCTTCAACTACAAAGCGAGTCTGGAAATCTTCAGCCTTAGAAGTTAAAAATACAACATCTCTGTATTTTTCTTAATTGTTTTCTGGAAAATCTATGATCTCTAAGGATGAATTGAGAGACAGGAATGATAAAGGCAGAAATAGTTTTACATTTTGAACAATTCCAACAAGGGGCTGAATATTCAACAACTGATAGGCCAAATAACAAGTTGTTAACTTCACAATGCACAGTCACAGAGTACATATGTGTCACTTTGAGCAAAGATTGAAAAGACATTAGAATTAGAGATTTAACAGCCAGTTTTGATTAAATCAAAACAAGCAGAGTAGTTACATTTGCAACAGAATTAGGTTTAAAAAATCCAGACTCTGAATACCTTGCCAGACCTCACATTTCAATCTTATTCAAAGATAAATTTTTCAGGTGATACCTCTGAAAAATATATGTTACAGAATACTTGAGGACTCTTCTGGCAAACAACAATGTATGTTTGATTATTTTACCTCCTGTCTATGACTTAGAACAGTCAATAGAGTCAGAGAAATGCTGCTGCTTGCTTTATTGTAGAGAGAATTCCACCATATTTAAGTGAGGTAATAGGAAGTCCTGATTGTTTAGGTTATGTTTGATGGTTATGCTCAATGGATTAAAAAAGGAACACAGATAAAGCCATATTGTCCATTTCTATAAATTGAAAATATTTGAGTTGACATCTGTAGAAACCAGCTCCATTTCACTAATTCACATACAGTTTGTGAGTACTTGCTTTGATCAAAAATGTCCATTCCTCACATGCACCAAAAAACAGGGATCCATCCCAGGACAGAGTATGGGAAATAGAGGATGTTATAAACGGAGTCAGAAACCTCTATGAAAAGGTTAACTCGTTTATTCCTAATTGCAGCCGAAAACCAGAGACTCCTGGGCAGTCCAGGGTCTAACATGGCAATCCAGGCAAAATCCATCCACACAGCACCAAAACCTCCCTCCCTGCTCCCTGGCCACCTCCGTAAAAAGAAATGTGTGTTTTTCCCCAGAAAAGCAGTCCCTTTATCCCCCCAGAGGGATATTGCCCAACCCCCCGAGTCCAGATCCTTGCTCTTGGAAGCCAGTCATTTACCCCGGTCTAGCTTCTGGATGGCCCACAATTGTGGGCTGATTGTCCTGGGCGTTGCCTTGGGAAGACTCCGCTGTTTCTTATCTAAAAATAAGAAACCCCAGCGCCGCTTCCCGTACATTCAAATGCTTTTAACAACTTAGTAACTTTACATTACATTACTGGCCCAAGAAAGCCAAAATTGTCCATAACAGAGGACATGGCAGTGTAGGAGCCTGAAAGCCTCAAAAACTGCATTATGCCACAGGGAGAGGATGGGTTTATACACAAATAACTGTGTCATTTCTAGCAATAGTTGCAGAATGGTATTTCCAATTTATTTGCATCCCTGGACCAACTGCATTATTGCCCTTTGGAGAACTGCTGATATCTGTATCCAAATCACATCTTGTGAATGTCCCAGAGATGCACTTTAATATCATCACGTCAGGAGACATTAACTCCTCCCTGGCTGTGACACCAACCCTTTACCCTTCGATCTGTGCTGTTGTAACCAGGAAAGGTGCACTCCACACCCCACAGAGGGATCTCTTGGTACATACATCAAATAAATAGCCTGAGAGAACTCCCCAGAGTGCAGAGGACATGTCCATAAGACTCCTCAAAAGGTGTGATCACTAAATTAGCTCAGGAGCTCCATAACTCAGTAGATTGTGGACCAAAAAATCCCAGCCCATCTTCCTGGAAGACAAGTGCATGCTGCTATCCCCAGATCCCACAGAGTTTAGGGAAAGCTAATGAAGAATGCTTGGCAAACTCTCGGGAGCTCTGTGGATGCGACAGTTTTAGATTCACATTCAAAGCCTATTCAAAACCCCCATGCCCAAGAAAATTTGGGTTGAAATCTTATGAGAATGGTCATTCTTATGAAATGTCTGGAACCTGCCATTTTTTATTTGCTAGAAAATGCATTCTGAAATACAGCCGTGATTCTCAGTGGTTTCCCTCACTGGGGGATCCCAGCAACCCCTGTGTTAGCCTGAAAGTTCTACACAGTCAGACTTCTCTCTGTGCTTATTTATGAAACGGCAATCTGATTTGGCTGGCATGAGCACACTGGAGATTATCCCAAAACTGTGCACAAAAAATCAAGGTGGGGTTTTTCTTTTTTTTTCCCCATTTATCTTTTTTCATCTTCCCATTAGGCTTCACTTCGGGCCCTAAAAATTCGTGTTGTAAATTGATGGCAAAAGGAAAACTTCAGAGATTTACACTGTTTCGTGCTAAAAGATGCTGAACATTTGGGAAGACTACAAAGTATTTACATTTAACCTTCGTTAAAATTAGGCTGTTTTGCCTCCTTCTAAATAGTACACCTCTCCAGGTATGCTTCTAATTCCTGCTTATCACCTCATTGTGCAGCAGAATTTGCGGTGACCTGCTTCCTCTAATTGAATGGAAGCTCTATTCGATCGCCCTGTCCTTTAATTTAGCTCTCCCACCTAGAACAATGGGTGATTAACACAAGTCAAAACAAGAGCATAAAGGAAAAAGGCAGCACAACCCGCCTTGGTGCAGCTGCTCGACTCCAGTGTTTGCCTGCTGTGTAGCAGCATGTTACGGTCACTGCCAAGCCTTGATCTTCTCTCTCTGTGTCAGTACTCCAAGGATCCATCCTTTAAGCAGCACAGATCACACAATCAGACATTGTTGGAGAACTTCAGTGTCACTTCTAAGCAATACAGATTCTGCAACTTGAAACAAAAGTGAATTAAACAGAAATACACAAACGATGTTTTAAGTATCATTCGAGTTTTAGATTTTAATTCAGATTGCTGCTTCTGTTGCCACCAATGCTCTTTTTTCCTTTAAGTTATCGAAATGCTTCTCTGCCTATTTGTCAGATATTTCAGTTTTAAGGTTTTGGGGTTTTTCTTTTTCATATTGGTCCGTATGCCAGCATAATATCTCATCAAACTGTACCCTACTCAGATCAGCATAGGTTTGAAATTTCGTTTTAAGAGGTTGGCATCTTGATTCTGGAAATTATCCTTTAACTGTATATAATTCATAGAAAGTTGTTTTGATGCAGTTCATTTTGGTGCTGACCCAAAGTAATATAATAGCAATGAAATGAAACTCAATGGTTTAAATTACTTTGCTTCAGGCTCAGGAAAGTGCATATAAAGTGTTAGCGTTGATAGTGACCTTTCTAAAAACAAATGGAAAAAATATTTCAGAGGGATGAAGCCATTAAAGCTGTGCAGAATTTACTTTTAAAAGCTTATAAAGCTTATAAAATATAATTAAGAACAAGAACATTTAAGTTGATGCAAACTACAAAAGGTTGTAAGCTGCTGTCCGGGTGCCTGAGCAGATCTCTGCATAGACAATAAGGTGCAGCCTGTCCCACAAACTTTACAATCCCAATCATGCAAAGATTTAAACACTAATTCTATTGCACTTCTGAATAACAAAGATATTAAATCTATCAGCAAGGACAGTCTGCTGCTTTTAAAGTATGCTGGATAAATGTCATGGTTTTCTTTCCAGTCTCTGAGAGAGCACATAGTGCTGTTACTCGGGCCCGGGCCAAAGACCTCTAAGGGCAGTAAATGTATTTTCCTTGCATTAATAATCTTTGCTCCAAACCCTTGATTTTTCCTTCAAAATCCGACAAGCAATTTCATATACACAAAATATGACTCCTTGAAAAAAAAAACCAAAACTCTTTTATCTCTATAGATAAATCACCAGATTTCTGAAAGGACAGAGGTACTTGATAGTCCCTACTTAAAATGAGACTCTGCATACCTGCTATGATTCAGTGTTTAGAAAACAAACAGATAGGGTTAGATCCAAACAAAGGATTCATTTTAATAGTAAATATATTTAAGAGGGTGCCTGCCTAAATGTGAATTGTTTAGGGGATGGATTACCATTTTGCATACATTTTAGAGCTCTGAGAGAAGCCATTAAGGGATTAACACCTCCGATTTATGAAAATGCAAGGATGATAAAGAAACAATAGGGGTGACAACATTGTGTAAACGACATTGATTCATTTCAGAACAGGGCTGTTAACTGCTGGAAATGAAGAAATAAATGGAACAATGGATAGATGCTTTTACCAGCTTGTCATTAATTAGCAGTGAGCACAATTCTTTTATTGTCCTTTTTGAAAAATACAAAATTGGTAGGAAAATACAAGCACTGAGCAAATAGATTACTCTGTGTCACTAGGCTGACATCTGCATTTTCTTTCTTCTCTAATATATTTTGGTTTTCAAATGATATCGAACTTTTAGCCTGGCAGCAAGCCCAAATTTTGCCTCCTTTGAAATTCCTAAAAAGATGTGTTTTCATCCTTGAAACCTTCCTGCTTTATAAAAGCATAACAAAAGCCATGATTTGAGAAAGGGTTAATAAATGTTAGTGAATCCCCTGTAACACAGCTTGGAAGCACAAACAGCAGTTCAGTGCACTATTCTGCTGACCTATTGCATCCGATCAACCGCGGTTTTATTTCTAGCAATGCCAGCAGGTGGGAACTGACAACATGTTTCTTTGGAATCGTAAAGAAAGATCGTCTCAGATGGAGAATTAGCTGGAAGTAAGCGAGGTTGTTTGGCACAGATCTAAGCAGGGACAATGCTTGATTATGGCTATCACTCTCCAGCTGCTGTCAGAATGTTAAGTTTGCTTTCTTGAGGCCTGACATCTAACACATTTCTTTTTCTAATTAGTATCTGGTACTGTAAGCTGCTGATATTTTACTGCGTGTCAGATGTGCAGGGCTGAAATACATCACTGAACTCAGGCAGGTGTGGGTGCTAGGAATTAGTTTTTTACCTCTCATAGTGAATTCAAGGCATCTCTCCACTTTAAAAAAAGGAATGTGGATGGAGAAGTTAGTGTGGATAAACCTCCAGTGCTGCTGCCCGAGAAAGGATGCAGAGTGAAGCAGACAAATCAAACATCAGCGAGGCAAAGTACCCTGAGCACTGCCTGCATTTTCATCAGTATATCCAGGCAATATTCTGTTCACGAATTTTTCGTCGCCCCGGCAGCAGGGCAAGGTGCTTCCCAGCTGCAGATGGAAGGGCACAGGGTATTTACACCATGCTAAAGGAGCAGCAGCCCTGCCCACACATTGAGGTAAATTAATTAAGCTCGGCATTGTTAAAGATTTGCCATTTTGCCCCCCATATAATGGCACTGTAGGTAAGGAGGGTCAGGGCTTTCACCTGCATTGAGTCTCACTCAGTGCCCGGCAGGAGCAGTCCAGGAGCTGATGTGTGATGCAGGTGTGACTGGAAATATTAAAATAACAGGTACTAACCCAGCCAATGCTCAGCAGAAACCTGCTCCCACCTCTTCACTGCAAAAATCTGGGATTTGCTGTATGGCTGCAAGTGAGAGTGTATGTGTGTGTGTGTGTGTGTGTGTGTGTCTGTCTGTTTTTGGGGTTTTTTGGGGGGGAGGATGTTGAGTATCATTTTTCAGGCTGACACCACAAGCACTAGCTCATAAAGCACTTCAGCATCCTGAGGTAAAGCTGAGAGTGGCTTCTCACCCAAGGTGAAGGCAGTAGTTTCTCACCCTAAATGCACAGAACAGGTTTCATCAGAAACTGATTTCTTCTAGGAGAGGGCTCTTCAGCCAGCAACAAGTAGGTCTGAATCTTTGGGTTTTGTTGCACAAAAAAAAAAGGGGGGATTGTAAGTCAGAATTTTTCTTGTTAAAGAGGTGCCATTTGTTAGATATTGGCTAGGCAAGTCATAAAAAACATTGAGGAAAAATATTGCAAATTTAAATCCTATCTTTTGTTTGAAAGTGTCTTGCAGCTTTGTGCTTTTAAGATTGAGTCTATCCAAATTTCAATTATTTTGTCCCAGAGAAAACAGATGTCATTATTTTGTAAAACTCTCAACCTTAGCGATATAGGTCCTGGTGTTCCAAAGGTGTTTACAGTAATTTGGGGTATTTGCAGTATTCCAAGTCAAACTGTTGATCACCCACCCCATGCAAACAGTCAGGCTGCACCTTGCTCCCAGCTTTCCACAGTGCTTGATCTCTGAAGTGTTGCTTATGGTTTGTAGAGCAAATAAAAGTATTTAATGCAGCTTTCATGAATGAAATTCTGTACCCCAAATAGCTTCTTTGAAGACAGTCTTGCAAAAATACAAGCCTTTTGCTCTTTGGGAAAAAACAACCCAAACTCTTTTCACCATCAAAGCTAAAGGAGCCCTTTATTTGTTGCACTTATAATTTACATATCTACAATTATTTTATTATATATGTCTAACTTCCTTTCTTTTCTTGCCAGGAAAGGCCTCCCTTTTACAAATGCATCGAACTCCCTCTGCTCCTGCCTAATCTATGTCTCCAACAAGGTTTAATTTCTGGTACCAGGTGGACAAAGAAATGGAACATAAAGCTATAAAGCTGTAAAAAGAGGTGTTTAGCAAGGTTTCCTCCTACCTATAGCAGAGATTCTTCATCATCTGTGAAAGTCATTGAGGCTCTGTGAGGGTTCCTAGAATTATCTGTACAGAAGAAAACAATTGTAAAAGTCTTATTGTGGTGGAGCACTGAAGCACATGATTTACTCTCAGGCTGCAAGCAGTCCCATTGATTTCAGAAACCAGTGACATGCAGAAGGTTAAACATGTGCTTTGCTGGGCTGGGGCCAAACCTGGTATCATTCTTCTGAATACTTTACAAAAAAAAAAAAAAAAAAACAAAAACACGGCAAAAACAACAGCAACAAACTGTTATAAAGATATGTTGTATTTTGAGTCAGGACATAAAAGAACCAGCTCTGGCTCAAAAATAAGCTAGTTATTTTTGCAAACACAGTAGGATTTTTTGGCTCTGTTGCTGCTGTAAGCACAGCAGGGCCCCTGTGCACCATCCCTTGCACGGCCAGACAAGTGCTGTGGTTATATTAACTTTACTTCATAGGCTGCCTCTTCAGTGGGATTTACCCTTCAAAGGACAGCTGTAGAAAAAGCTCCAAGTGCATGGAGCTGCACTGTCAAATACAGGATGGAGATTCAAAGGCATCACAGTTGGCTTTGGATTCTGAGCAGGTGCAAGTGAACATCTTCCGTAAGAGTCATGTTAAACTCAGGTTTGAGGAATATGTTGTTTCTGAGCTGTTTGTTCTCTGCCACATTCTCAGAGGAAAATCGTTTCATGCCAGTGGAATGATATGCCATATATTTAATGTGTAGGACTGAAGTTTTCTACAGAATAAAAATTCTAGTTCTGTGTGAGTTATAGAACTTATACTTTGACTGGAAAGAAACCACCAAACTCCTAAAAGTGTAAAATTTAATCCATAAAAGGGAAAATTAAGTGAGATAATGAGCTGTCGTTGTTTATCCCTTTAATTTCTGTTTCAGTGTAATCTTTTACCTTGAATATAACTCATGAGCACTAATAGTCTTTATAGTTAATTCACCATCTTTAATTTCTTTTGTATTGATTTTGGTGAGATTTCAGTCTCCCATACTGACTCACTCCTAATTTCTAGGAGGATCTGAAAGGAAAAGTGTAATATATAAAGGTCAAGTGACATTCTCATTCTGTTCTTCATTGCTGTGCATTCATCAGTTCTATCTCAGCAACACTTGGGCTGTATGAGACTCTTGTTCTGAGAAACCATATAGTGCAACTTCAGTATTTTCTCCCTGTGTTCTCTTCCCTTTACTGAGAAATTAATGCCATGTAACTCCCCAAATACATTAAACATGGCAGGTTTGGCCAGGATTTTGGACTATTTGCTGCTTCTCTTCTGTAATAAGAACAGATCTCTTGTTTAGTGTGATAGTGGGGAGGTACTTCAGGCTATGAAAAATGTTTGAGAGGTCTATCCCAAAATAAAGGAAAGGTTGATGGAGTGATGCAGTCACTCCCTCAGCTATTTTTTCTTACTATACAGTGCAAGTAGATTAAAAACATTTGTAAATGAAGTTACTAAGGATAGCTCTTCTGAAACAACTGCTTTCAGGAGTAATGTCCGTGCAGTCACCCACGGGCTGAGAAGACCTGCTCATTTCTGATGAGACTCACACGTCTGAGCTTGTCAAGGGCTTGTTTCCATAACATGAAAGTTCTGGGTGAATGCCAGAACACAGCGAATTTTGGAAGAGCCTCTCTTCTACTTGCTTTGATTTTCTCATTGAATAACAGAACTTCCAATGTCGTATGCAGTTAATATAGGGATGGAGAGAAACATAAGGGGAGAGAAAACTTTCAAAGAGCCTTGTTGAATTTTTCATGATGGAAAAGGGAAAAAAAATCCATGTCTGACATTTTCCAATCTATGAAATGAAGGAAAAGAATTCTGAAAGTTTTGGGCATATTTACATTCAAACACGTAGAGTTTTATTCATGTCCTTATAAATAAGTTATCTTTAACTGCAACCAAAAAAAGATCTTGTACAGTTTAGTACCCCTTTATGGTTGACATTGATTTAAAACACTCCATAAGGGGCCCAGTACTGCAGGATCAATTAAAAGTAAATGCAGTCATGAAAGTTACATGAAGTACTGTGTGCCTGAGCCTTGCAGACATTGTTCTTCATACAGAAACTTGTCACCTTAGCTAGACAGAAAAAGCAAATGTAGTTATAGATGGAGTTTATTTCATATTAATCAGTGGCCTTGTGACAGGAAAGCAAAAGTCCCTGACCAAACCAAGTCTTCACAGATAAAAATCTTATGCAATTTTAGGAGGATTTTAACATTGTTTGTTGAAACATTCAGTCATCTCTTCCAGAACAGCCCCCAAACAGGTAGGCTTGCTGCCGGGTCTCACCAAGGCAGATGCCTAAAACATTATTGTTAATCACTACATTTGTGCTCAGAAAATCAACAGGAACAAAAAAAATCCAAACTCCCAGTAGTGTGTTCTGCTCTACTAGCTCCAACTTCTTTTGCTTATGACCTTAAATATAAAAAGAGATGAGTGTAAATTAGACCATGTGTTAGATGGGAAGCATTACATGATCTTCAGTGGGGAGAAGCATTCATGATGAGTTTTCTCTTGCCCCTGCATGAAAAGCCAGCTTTGGTGAGCTCAGGAGCTGCACTAATTTGTCATTCCAGCATAATGCTCAAAGGTAGCAAGTAGGAAACAGGGACTGTTCCCATTCTAGCCCAGCCGACCACAAGGGAGCTCCCATGGTGTAGACCAGGGTGTGTTTTTAAGCACAGGTACTTTCTAGAACCCTCCCCAATAAAGTAGCAGTATGAAACCTATTGCAAGTTCTTTGAACGACAGGAGCATGTCTTCTTCCTGTTGCCCAAAGGGCTGCCTGTGTGGAAAAAATGACATTTCTTGCTATCATAATTAACCACAGGGCCTCCTGTGGCCCCTGTAATCCTACTTTTTTGTGTATATATTAACATTTGAACGAAACAGGAAATCTATATTAGATAATGCAAGATATTGCCATCAGTATTTGAAGGACGAGCTTTTAGAATTTATGTACTTCTCATCCTGACATTTTTTTTCTAATCTAAGGACTTATCTGTGCAGAAAGTGGAGACCAATTTACACAATTTCTATGCAGATGCTGCTTTGCCCTAGCTTTTTAATCAGTATGTGTGTTTTAGAGACATGAAAAATTTTTTTTACTTAGCCTCCCAGATGAAATTTTGTTCATTAATAAAATCTTTCTTTTAGTCCCTCCAATGGTAGATGAAAGGGAAAACTGGATTTCTGAAGAATTAATGTTGGTTAATGTGAAAATCATTCCTTACCTATTCACTCAGCTCTGATCTGTCAATATTTCTATTGACATTTCATCATAACTCTTTCATCCATTTCTTGAGAACATAAGAGGATTGTCTGTGAAAGACAGTTTGTTGGCAAGCTGTTTGTTTATACACATCCAGATAGTTTTTATTTTCTTGCTCTTTTTCAACTTGACAAAACAATTACAGCCGTGTCAGTCTATCAGTTTGACATTGCTTTCTCCAATGAAAGCTAGTCCAAGTTTTGGATATCTTTTGGCAAGAGTGGGAACTTTTGTCCAGACCGGCACTGGCCAAACAGACCTGGCTGTAAATAACAAATCAAAGTACTGTGTTCAGTCACCAAGTGACAGAGTTGCTCCTCTTATATTTATAATTTTGTGGTTATGGTGTCAAAATTCTCAAATTAATTTAGATAATTAAAAAAAAAAAACCACACAAAAACCTGCAAAAAAACTTTAATGGTTCATACCAATCTGATTTGGGGGAAATGCTTCACTGACCTCACATGTGAGGCTTGATTTAATATGAGGAAGACACCCCAGCTGGGCACTCTGGTATAAGAGCAACAGCATGTCAGTCTGACATCCTCTACCAGCTCCAGTCATGTTCAGTCATCAGTGCTCTAAGGAAAGCAAAGCAAAAAACAGAAGCCAAATTATACATCAAAAGGGAAACTGTATTTTCTCCTGCACTGCAGGCAACCAGCAGACCACCTCAGAATGGGATTCATAGACTGTGTCAGAGAGAAACAGTCAACAAACAGTCCTTTCAGCCCACACCACCCCGGATCTGCAACAACACGCTGTGCAGCCAAGAACTCATATTACAATTTATTTTTAATACCAGGTTTATCCTGATTTCAGGCATAGAGTTCTTTCCAGAAATTACATTAAACTTGCATTTTTTAACCAAGTGGTATATATACAGAAATAATTTCTTCTCCCTTTGATATTTTGTACATTATTTGAGTGGTGCATTATAAAGCCAAAGTAGAAGGTGAAGACTTTAAAGTTTTTTTGGGTTTTGGGGGGATTTTTTTTTTTTTTTTTAATTGGGAAGAAGGGGAAAGCTGATGACTTGGGCACTTAAAATAGGATTTTGGTTCTGTGGAAGAGCAGTCCCAAAAGCAATTTCAAACAGGCAAGCTTAAACCACATCAGGAGTGTTGAAATGCTCTAGACAATCTTTCTTCCCCCAACTTGATCAAGTAAAACATCATCATTGTGTGTATGCATGTGAGGGGAGAAGAAGCTCTTTACTTAGTATTAATATATTTGCAGCATGTGGTGTCTTAATTCCACCTGCCCAAATTTTTACAGGGGAAAAAATGGAAATATTTTCTATTAACTATACTTCTGCTATGATAGAATGAAAATATAGCATAATTTTTAAAAGACTGAGTTTAACATAGTAATAAAAAGAGTTTCTGGCTAAATCATGGGTTACAGAGAGTTACTATAAATATGGGATACTATTCTTAAGGAGCAGTTATGAAGTGATGCTCTGGCATTCTTACATTAGTCTTATGCTTACTGAGGTTTGGAGATCCAGCATGAGTTTTGTGATCAGCTGAAGGGCTGGTGCAGCATAGATCAAATCACATATTTTATAGTCTGGTCTTCAGTAGATCTAAATTTGTGAACAGGTGCTTAAATTGTCTATGATTTCATTATTGTTCTGAAAAAATGGTGATGAAATAAAGTACTTTTGTAGTAGTAACAGTGTTAAAAATATTAGAAATATTTAGAAGTAGTGATAACGTTGTTCATGTCCATGTAGAACAAATGGGTAGGTAAAAAGGAGTAATCTGTGATGCTGGCAGTTTTCTGTTCTCTGCTGAGCAGCTCTCTATGAATGATGATTCCGATGGTGTAATCAGGTAGTTCATAGCACAGTACAGATTTAGACTCAGTTATAGTGTGAATTTAGCTGGATGATTGTACCTTTGCTGGAGCATAGTTTTACTTTTGTAAAACCTAATTTTGTTTGCTTTCAGCTTGGCACAATTAATTTAAAAGCCTGGTGGATGTAAGAGAATCAGCAAGTCCAACTGTCAGTTGAAGTGCTCTATCAAATTAATGCCATATGACAGCAACACTTTTGTAAATTTGACCTGATTTGCCTCTGAAGGAGTTTATGCCAAAAACATTTAATACAGGCACATACCGACCATTTTTATCAAGCCCACATGCAAGTTATCCCCAAGTCTTAGTGTAGGAAAACAACTTGGAAAGATTAGGAAGTTTTGCTCAATAAAGAGTCTCGTTCTGGCTGCCAAACCAGCCAGTTCCAGAATCAAATTTTTTACACTTAGTATAATATATTATCATCTTCCTCTACTACTGATGTCAGTAATGTTAAGGATAGTCCCTAATCTCCTTCTCTTTTACTAGGTGTAGGGAATATTTGTAATTGTTTCACACAAGTAGAAGCTTGAGGTCATGGATCAGCTAGCCCATTGCAATGGAAGTGCATTAACTCACGGGCTAAATTTCTCATCTAAGAGCAAACCAGTTCTAAACTTTTTTTCAAGTGACATTTCCATATTTATTAGAATACTTGATTCCTGCTAAGGGAAAACATTTTTCTATTAAGAGGAATGAGTGTCATCATAAAATCGGTACATTTTTTTCATGGAAGCTAAAAAAACTACACACTATTATTAAAAATAATATATGGTCATTAATGAGAAAGTCATTGTCTGTCCCTAATGCCAGACTTCTTTCTTGACAAGAAAGAGGGAGAAATCTTGCATATTAAAAGAAGCTGTTTATTGAAAAATATTAGATTATTCTAGAAGTTTCATTTTTGTACATTGTATGATTTTATAATCCTAACAATGCAAAGAAAAAAATGCATTTATACCTTTTTTGAGTCATTATGGTGAAAGAAAGAAGCAGGAATGGTTTGGCAGATATTTTAGATTGTTTGTTTTAAAGCTGGGTTTTGAGCTGGTTTTTAACTGGGAACTATAATGAATAAGAAACAGTTGTTTCTCTGTGTCTTTTCCTGGAGGATCCCTTTGTCTCAAGAGGACTAGAAAGGAATCTTTCACAAAGATTTTCTCTCAGTTGTGGTATTGCTGATGTCAAGCATGCAAAAACCATGAGTCAGCACTCCAAAAGTCACGAGACTGCATTAAAAAGAAAGTAATCTTTTAAAATACCTACATGACTCTCTTGTTTAAGCCTTTATGGTAAACTGATGGCACATTTTTATACTTTTTCTGCAAATTAAAATCTTATTTTTCAAAACAAAAGAAGAAAAAAGAAGAAACAGCTGAATTTTCTCAAAAGCTTGGAGGACTCCCAGAAATGACTTTCTGAAGAACATCTGAAGCATTACAAACATTGCATTATAATTGCAGGTGTTGGAAATGAGGCATTTGTTTGTAAGAACTTTGATCTAAATTTTAGTCAATAAAAACATTTGGGAAAAAACCTGCTTGAAAGAAAAGCAGAGAAACCTTCCTCTGCATTTCAGAAGCTCAGGCTGCTGTAGCAACTTTTATTCTGCAGTCCTTCCAACCCAAATCCAGAAGAACAGGCCTCATGTCTTTAAGGTTAAATAAAAGCCTTATAAACATCTGATTACCCTGCAGAAGATACAGACAGGTAATAGCAACACTTTGATTTTGGCAAACGGAATAGGCAAAGTAATGTAGATGCTGGTGTTACAAAGATACGAGACCTTTACCACAGTTTAAAAGACAAAGACTATTTGAATCTAACAACGTGGTGTTTGGCCAGAAAAAGCTACAATTATTTTTAAAAATGTCACCTCATTCACATTCAGTGATCAGAGAAAATGGAAACATTTTAAGGAGTAATTGTAAACATCTGCTAAAGAAAAAACAAAAACATGACTAAGACAGAAATGAGCTGCCAACATAAAGTATTGTGTGAACAAATCCACCGGAAAAACACCAGGTCTGTGGATGGATTCTATCTGGAATGTGAAAAAAAATTGATGATAATAAAAAGACTAGAATGTACCTAAAGCTATTTTACTCTTAGTCAGTCTGGCCCTCTATGCAATCTCATGGAATGTGGCTACACTTGTGTTTCTGCAGCAGCTTTGGCCCCTGCTGCTTCTCCTGCCCTGTTCCAAGAGAAGCATTTGCACAGGCACAGGGAATTGGACTCAAACTGATCTGACAATTTTTTTCTTTCTTTTTCAGCTGGATCAGTTAAGAAAAAGTCAGTGGTGGTGCAGATGGTGATGACAGCTCATACAGAAATGCTGCTAGATTTCTAACCATCGCCTCAAAATACTGATTTCAAACTGCAGTGCTATAATGACAACATAAATGAAGGTAAATCAGATCCTTATGGTTTCTAGAAAGTGCTCTCTAAGGCATCTACAGATCTGCATCTCAGCACAGCATTTAAATGTGCTGAGCAACTTCCAGGGTCCAGGGCTGCTTTGTAAGATCTGTTGACTCCAGCTTGGAGTAACAGAATGACAGAGTTAACACAGAAGAGAAAGTAAAGGTGTGAATCACCCAGTTTTCCAGGCATAACTGTGCCAGTTAAAGATGTTCCCATGGACAGCTCATCTCTCTCATTGTAGGGGTATAATACACGGTGTCCTCTGGCACAAGGGAGCATGTGCACGTTTTCTAAAATACAGCAGGTAGCCTGTGTTGGCTCGAGTCACCTTTTCCTAATGCCAAACATTACACCTAAAAGCAGCTGTTCCGATTGAAAATGTTTTATCACCATCCTTTGGTAGAAGCTTGTAATTCCTCCAGCTCTACTGGCTGACCAGTTCATTTGAGCTATTCCTAATCTATCCCTTTCTGCAGCAGAGGGAAATCAGGCAGGTTACAGGTGGCTGTGGGCAGACAGGCTGTGCTGGGCTCGAAGGTCAGTGGGCACAGGTGCCTTGTGTTGCCTTCCCGTGCTGCAGCTTTCCCTGCCCGGTCTCTGATCCAACAGCTGACACTTAGCCACCTTTTTTGTTCCCCTTTCACTTTGGTTTTTGGCTTTCTGTTTCTTTTCTTTTTTTCTTTTTTTTAACTGGATTAACCTCTGGTTTGAATTAACCACATTGTCATAGGAATGCCTGTCCTTCTTCAGCACAGTGAGCAACACTGGGGGAACAAATACCTGCTGGCAAGGTAGGTGTCATTCTTTGCTCCAGTAGCAATGCCAGTTGGAGTAAAAGGCAAACCACCAATTAAAAAAAAATAGGCCTACAATCTTCAAAATAGAGAATCTGAATAAGGACTTCTGGGAAATGGAAGTGTCAGGAGAAGAATCCTAGAGACTTTGCTGATTTGCTCTCTAAAAAAACCCTGAAATTATAAGAACATCAAAGTAGCTTGGTGGCTGTGACTTGTTCTAGTCCATCCTCAGGCTGAATTACAGAGACTGGAACCCTGAAGGAAGACTGTTTGCAGAGGGTGGGTGGTATTTAATGTCGTGTGCACCACATGCTCTTGATATGTATGTTAGTGGTGTTTGTGGAGGTTTATCTCTCCTGCTCAATATCTAGAAATGAGCTGTGTGGAGAAATGATGGCTCAGTGCAGATTGCCTGATTTGGGTGACAGTTGAGCCTGTGCTCTGTAAATACAGCATAAAGACCAGTATCTTTAAACTCCTGAGTGTTCAATGCCACGTGCTCATGAAAAGCATCTTTTAAGGGATTTTCTTGGAATATGGCACATGTTTTCAGAAGATCTATGATAAGTCTTTTTGAAGAAAACATTTGAAATATTTAATGTGTACTTTCAAACTGGATTTTTTTGTAGTTTGGTAATGGAGAACTGGCTGCTGGTCTAGCCTGTGGCCAGGAAGACAGTAGCAGTAGTTATATAATAAATCAGTGAAAACAAGCTTCTGACATCCTCACAATGAACTGCAAGCAAGCTAATATTTTCAGAGAAAATTATTTCATTCTTTTTTATCTAGGCTGAAGAATCCAAAATGAACCCTCTTTCCAAGCTGTGGAATCCTCCCTATTGATAGATTTTGCAAAAAGATTACAGGTTAAATTAACATTTTTGCTTATCTTTAAGGAAATTAGAGCTTCCAGATGTGTCGTGAGAGTAGAAAATCTGTTTAAACTGGATTATCATCCTGAATGCTTGTAGACAAAAGGAGAAGAAACAGTGTTCAAACCTATCATTATAACTAGGTACCAGCCCTCCAGGGTCATGATGTGCTGCCTTCACCAAAGCCACAGGTCACAAGCCATGGGTTCCATGGTGCTTTCAGCCTGGCTTTAGGCTCCTGGTACTGGATCAAAATAGTTTCATGAAATTATAGGAAGTATCGAAGTGCTCTAAAGTCACCCTGTTGATTCAAAATTTAAGAAATTTTGACCTTTTGCTTGAAGGCTTTATGTGTGGCTAGAAACTAACCTTCCAACATCTAATTTTAATCCTTTTAAAGTATTACTCATCATTTTAATCATAGAAGGAAAACAGTAGAGCTGTCAAACATACATATAGAGTATGCTTTTGCTTTTTTCATTGTCACTGTAAGCCTATGACTAAGAATTAGTGATGATACCTACTGAGGAAGTACTGGGCATGGCAGACTTGTTGTTAACAGTCATGGAACCACAGCTGTCTAAAGATGTCTTTGTTTTTCTGCTGAGTCAGTTATACCAATCTGAAACGTTGGCCATAGCTCTGTCTCCTCCTGGTATATTTGATCATAATACATTAAATACCAAAAACTAGAGAAAGAAATTTCATAAGTATGAAGGCTAAAATTCTCCCATGGTCTTTGTATTTTGAGTATAACACGTGTCAAACAGGAGTACAGGCTTTTTTTCCAACTTACAAATATTTGCAGTGCAGAAGCTGATTTAAAGAAAAGGGACTAGTTAAATACAGGTTGGATTTGTTGGTGCTATTATGTTTTTCTCCATTGTCTCTCCACTTTGAGCGCTGCTCTTATCAGATGGAAACCAGAAGAATGTTGGTTTTAATTGCTGATTGTAAATGTGACAACATGTACTTTCAGCAGTGGTGTTTGTTAGCTTTAGGGAACAGAGGTACAGAGATGTTGGAGGACAAAATAAGTTACCTGTATTCCTGCATGGACTTCAGTGGGAGTCCCAGACAATGTACCTGAGGGTACAACTTTTTTATTTTTTAATCATTAAATTTATCTGTGCTTTATGAGCCAACTACTTCCGTAAAACCAAAACTAATTTGGAATAACTGTGCGCATCAGAGGTGTTGTTCAGATATGCACGAGCCCAGTGAATGTGGAACTGTGCTGCTGGACAGAGCTGTCACTAGGGCATTGCCCCCTTTCAGACACAGTTTAGGAACTCAGCTCAGTGCAGATTACATACTGACTTCATATGCAGACACTTTGCTGAAAATATACAAAATTAATGAGACAGAAAATTTTTCTTTGGGGCCATGATTCACTTTTTTCAAGTAGAATGGAAATTAAAACCTTCAGCTCTGAAGAATCAGACGAACATTAGTCTTTGTTACTGGCTCAAAAAGCTTGGAAGTAGAAAAAGTGACACCAGTATACAACATTTTATTTTCAGTACTGCAACTTAGTTTGTGTCTGAAGAGACAGATTTTGGTTTTTCTTTTACTATCTTGGTTCATCTGCACCGGACTGCAAAACTGGTTAATTCAAAAAAGTGTCATTAATGTGCCTTCCTGTTCCCCAGTAACTACCACAGCATCTCACTTACCCTGGCAATGTTTTGCCAGTTTCAGTGGGCAGTTTTAGGTCATGTGAGGAGAAGTCATTGAGGTTTTCTACTCTGAGCTCTCTGCAGAGTGCTAAAATCCTGCGTGAGACGCAATATCACCACAACAGTGAGGGTCAAAGTCCATCAGTCAGCACAGGGCTGTGCATGGAACCTCAGCACCTTCCCGAGGGTTCTCCAGATGCACGTGGGGCTCCCAGGATTTCTGGTGCTCCTGTTATTCCCATTCAGCTGTAGCATGCTCATGACACGGGTATCAATGGCTTGAACTCACCACTCTGCTTTTGCTTTAGAAAAAACAGATAAAGGAAAATGACATTTCACAAACAAAGCTGACATCCAGCTGCAAAAAGTGTCCTTAGGTTTGTTTAGGAACAAGACTAAGCCTAGAGTTTGGCTCTATCCTGATGCTGCAGTTGTTTGTTTGGGGGTTAGTTTTAGGTTGCTTTGGTTCCATTGTTGTTGGTTTGGGTTTTTTTAACAGTTACCTTTAAGGGGAAATAATTATAAAAGGTCTACATGTTTACTTTTAAACACAGCATTTTTTCCACTCTGCCCCCAGTCTGACATTTTAATGACCTGCTTTGCTTTGGTTTTTACTGGCAGTGTATATTGAAGGAGTATTTTATGTACAGTTTTAACATTTGAACAACGCAGCTCCGTGTTCTGTTACTCTTTTATGTTGTGGATAATGTCTTTTAAGTTTTTATTTCTTTTAAGTGCTTACTAATTTGTGGGCATTTTTGCAAATACCTTTAGAAACTTTTAGATTAATTATCAGCGAGGGTTATTAATTTAAGAAGAGCATGCAAAATAAAGGCTGCATATATTTTCACTCAAATTACTATCCTAAATGACTCCGTGGGGGGTTTCTTATAGGGGTCACTGAAAGGCAGAAAGGAATGTTTTTACTTCTTTGCTTTGTCACAAAAATTAGGTTACAAGGGCTATAAATGCAGGTAATACTTTTTATTACTAGATTTTCCTCTGTAATGAATATAACATTTCTTCTTTTCCGATACCCACTGAATGTCTTAGTACTTAGCCTGTTTACTCTTACCTTTAACAAGCTCTAAAGTAATTCCCCTTTAAAAGTCTTGCAAGCAAATTTGAAGGCAAAAAAGAAGCCCTGTATGGCAGGATCCCTGCTGGAAGTGGAAGGTTGGAGGGGGACACTGTCTTGCCAGCTGCCCACGAGCTCACTGATAACACCAGTCCTTGAGTAGCTGAAGTAGGGAGAAATAAAAACTAAAACTGGAGAAGTCAAAAGTGCGAACTAGAAAGACCAGAATTTTTTTGCGATGCAAAATACAAAATTGGTCACATATTTTCCTGCTATAAAACAAATTGTTCTGTGCCAATCTGCCAGAATCCAGATTTACACAGTTCTCCAGTCCCAAAAGAGACCTGGGCTCAGTATTGCTTTGAGATTTGGGCCATGTGGTTAAGTTGGGGTGAGCAGCTGCCCTCAGCTGAGCTGTGCTGTGTCCCCAGTGGTGGCCTGGTGTGGCTGGGCTGGCAGAGCTCTCCCATCAGGGGAATCCACCTCCTCCCCAGATGGGCCCTTCAGGAGGGCATTAATATTCCCTGAAAGGCGGCCACTCATCTGCAGCTCTGTGAGGCCCATCTACTTTGATCTCAGCCTCAGAAACAGAGTGATGGGGGATAAGAGTTCAAAGTATAAGAAGAAATTCAATATGCAAAGAATGTACCACATCTTAATAAGTAATGAGAATTCCCTCCATTTGTTGCTATTGTAAGGAAAAATAGTTTAATATCTTTATGGGATTAGGACTCCATGGTACTTTGCTAATGAGTGGTCAGAGCTATTAAGATTTTCCCTATGTCTCCAGATAGGCTGGCAAACAAACATCAATAAACAATGGCGAGTCTAAGGCTGGCTATTAAGAGTTTGATCTGGTGAGTATTTTATTAATGTGGCTAACATGTTGAGTTATTTTGTTTGTAGACCCAGTAGAGCAAATATAGAACACAGAATTTCTATCCTTTCCTTACAAGAGACTTGAAGATTAAGGAAATTACCAGTAATGAATAACATTAATAAAGTTAACCGCAAATTTTAACAAAGTTTATCACAAATTACCCTGGATTGTGAAGTGTTCACTATTCAGGCAGCTGTGGATAGATGGGAGATTGAGAAAATTACCAGTGAGGACAAAACTCTGTTTTTTACGGGTTTGCTCAGAACTGTGGAGATATCATTCACATGAACACTTAGCCTGCATAGCAATGGCAAATACCAGCAAATTTAGCTTTCATAAGTGTATTTGAGAAAGATTAGCACACACCATTCAGTTCAAGTTTTAGTTTTTAGGTTAGCTGCCTTTCATATTAATCAGCTTTGGTTTTTTCAGAGCTGCCTTTTCTGTGTAAGAGCAGTGGGTGAATGCCATGTTTAATAACCCCTTACATCCACTAATTCCTTTTGCAGCAATTGTGTGGTTTCGAGAAAAAATTAAATTTGTATAATTGGAAGAAGAAATGTAGAAATTAAAGTCCAAGAGAAGTTTGTTTTGAGGAATTGCGTAGCCCTTTCAGAACCATTTACTGTTCCTCAAAGGCCTTTCTATTTATTTTTCCAGATCCTGTAAATATAGTAGGATTTAAGATCAGCACAAGATACTTTTTCACTTGATCAGCTGAGGTGCTAATTGTCACAATGAAGTACAGCATACAAAGGATAGTGAGATATTTCACATGCAAACTCTGATTTCCTGAGTGTGATGGCAGGGGTTATTAGCAAGGATTTTCATCAGGTCCCTGTTGAAACCGCATTTCCTTAATTCACTTTTCCTGACTGATAAACAGCCATGCCATATCTCTAGCATCAATCTGACTGCCCAGAAAGAAGTTACTAAATTCTCTTACTCACAGACAGGGATTTCATTTCCCTTTCGGAAAATGTTTGAGAAGTATCAGAGGTTTGTACAATAGAGAGGCCAAGCATGAAAAACTTGTCAGTCAAGTGAATGTCACCCCATAAATGTCCCTAACAGCTCTTTCCTCCCTTCTATTTTGAGAGGAGAATAGCTTTAATTAATTTATTGGTTGGCATCTGTTTAATAGGCATATGTGTGATGGGTTTCTGAACACACCTGGTCTATTTTTTTAATGTAACCTCCAAAAAGATTTTGATCTTATTTTTAGCTTTAACCTTATAAAAATGTAGCAGCACAAAGAATTCTTACAGTGACTAAACTCTTCTTTTTCTTTTTTTTTTTTTTTTAAATTTAAATCCCAGTTTCAAAGGAATTTAGCTATGACCTGGATTTTAATTTTCTTAGGGATTTTACTAATGCTTGAAGGGGGAAATCTGGTACATTTTCAGCATATTAAATACCTGTTTGTGTCAAAGTAGTCATTAGATTTCTAATTGATTTGATTACAGTACAGTGATACAGCAAAGGGTATATCTGAATATTTATCATCTTTAGTTATGCTATCATTGGAATATGATTTCTGCATTTTCATTAGTGGGGCACACTACCTAAATATTGCTCAATTTTGAAACCACTTAATTATCCTGTCATTGGTGCAACATCATTCAATTTTACATTAAAATTATTTTCCTGGAGACCTAAGCTAGATTCAAATAAACTGTTCATTTTTGGCAACCAGGAAGAAGTGGAGTCCTTGTAAAAATCAGACTTTGGAGTGAGGAAGTTGGCAATTTTTTTCATTAGTTTCATAGGGCTCATTGTTCCTATTCTGGAAACTTTATAGCTGCAATCACCTACGGCTAGAGCCTGATTTTTAGTGAGGTGCTATAATAATTATACTAAGTACTTTCTGTTTGTCACTGACAAACAACAATCCTTGAATGTCACTTAAGGAAAATAGAAACTTTTATATTGTAGCTTAGTTTCCAAAACTTCATGGTTTGAGTTCTCAGAAATAAGTACAAGTTCTTCATTAAATAAAACCAGATCAAACAAAAAAAAACCTACCCTGGGTTTTGCCTATGACCAGGAGATCTCTCAAACTTTTAGGCACACTCACAGAGATGTGATAAAATATTTTGCTAAGAAACTTAAGTATGACTTACTGAGAACTGAAGGTTGACAAGTTTAAATACTGTAATAGCAAAACAAACAAACAAAAACCTTTCAGTTCACTTGTGGATTAGTAGTTAATACTCTGAAATCCGCAAGCTACGGCTATCTGTGCTGTTATAATCCAAAAGAAGAACTCTATTTTTTCTGTTTTTTCAAAGGAAGATCTTAATCACCTCTTTGTAAGCCACCAAACCCCTTATTAAAAGTCTGGGCCCAATCCTCCCTTGAAAGCATGGCCCCAGCAAACTATGGGCTTTGATCCTAAATTGAGAACAACAGCTACTGAAGGTAACAGTATGTGATTAAGGACTGCAAAATTTGGGCCACTGACATTAGTGAGACTGACTGCTCATGTGAGTAAAAGACAATTTCATAAGATCACGGACCATTATTATGTTTGGTAGCTGTATTCTTATTAACTCCTCCTCATTACTTATTCAGCTTAAATAAGTTGAGCAACACTAATATGTTGTCAATATCAACTTTAATCAGTGGAATCTAGAGTAAAAAGTGACTGCAGTAATTTTTTTTCTTTTTTAATTATTAAAACTACTGTTTATAGCATAAATACTATATACTGTAAAAACAGTAGATCACTGGTACAGTTGCTAGTCTTGCTCTTTGACATCATATTTTTAAATAACTTACTGACAATCTGAATAATTAAACATAGTTTTCTGTTAACATTAAATTGTTCTCATACAGCTACACATTGTTTTCCTGCTGTTCTAGATGTGTCCCAGCAAGAGCCTCCAGCAAGGGGACCTGGAGAGCTGGGACCAGCCACCTGCTGGGGCCTGGCACAGCGTGCTCCAGTCAGGGGGGAAGGAGAGAGTGGAACGTTCTCCCCCACTTCTCATGTACAATCAAGGGCAAAATCAATATAACATTAACAGCGGGGCTCTTCAGTAAATTCTACAACCAAGCGAGAGTAAGAGCCATTCTCCTCAGAGCATTCGGGTTGTTCCCATCTTTAGGAACTGTAAGGTCCCTCAGATGACCCGTAAGTTCTCTCTGTAAGAATGTAGGTAGAAGTGCTACCCTGAAGCTTTGGGATGGTAACTTTTCTGTCAGAGGGGGATGGGTTCTGAACTGGAGTGTTAACTGTAATTTCACTTCACCTGCAGAATTGTGACAGCTGTGACACTGAGGAACTAGAAATATCATTTGACCATTAAAAAAAGAAGAAAAAGGCAGACATTTAACTTGCTTTGCCTGAACTTTGTAAAAGCCTTGCAGTGGTACATCTCTGATTTCAGATTTTTGTGTTTGTCGCAAATAGGAAATGTTGAAAGAACCTGGAGCTTAACAGCTTAGCTCTTTCCTTTGAGAGGAAATAGAATTAGAAACTGCATGTGCTTGGCTTATACTTCATAATACATTTTATTATTACGATTATAAATTAGGCCCCTGGGCGCAAAAATACAGCATAACTAAAAACATAACTAACCAAGGTAAATTGATGCCTGCCATAATGTATTTTACCATCACAGAATACTAGGCTGCCTCTCACTCTGGGCCCTTCACTCTTAAGTGGGTCTGTTGGCACAGTATTACAGTGCTGTAACTAGTCTGTGCCTTGAATCTGAGCCACACTTTGGTTTCCATCCATTCATCACAACTGGAGAGTCTTGTGGGCTTTTGGCCGACTTTCACCTTCTACAGGTTGTGGAAGGCCAGCTGCAAATGTGTTTGTTCTCATTAGCTGTACAGTAAGGCCTGAGCTTTTCAGTGCTAGTGAGGAAGAGAGATTATCCTGTGTGCGTGTGATTGCACATCCTTCCATGCTGGTATGTAGCAGTGCTGTGATTCAGTGGTGCAGGAATCAGTCCTTTGCTTACCATTTTCCATAGGATCAGCAGTCAGAAAGCCTGTGATGGTGATACAGTCCTGTTCCCTTGATATTATGCAGTTATCCAAATTTTTCGAAATGGGAGTAGTAATACTACCCCACCAACTTGTGCCTGATGACTGCAATCATGAATGTTTCTGAGGAGAGACAGTTATTTGAATCAAATTGGTTGTCTTTGTAACTTCAGCTTATCTTGAGAAAATACTGTCAGAATAATATATGCTTCCTTTATAACCAAGAAGTTCTACTCTTGATCGATAGGATTTACTTTTCATTTGTCAGCTTAATGAATTATTAGTCTTCCAGGATTTTTTAGTACATTTCAGACTCTTTTTATGCAGCAGACAGCTGTGACAAGCTGAGATGGAAAACTAGCCTAAGCCCTGGTGCTAAATAGGGACTGGTACTCTTAGATCTCACTGGGTGCTCCTTATTTCTATAACTGAGGTGGGAGTACTTGGACTAAGTAGCTGTAGGCAGAGGTGATGCTGGGAGAGTGCCCTGGTGCTTGGGCTTGACACTGACACAGTGATTATACCTGGGAGCTCGCTGCAGTGTAGCCCTGACAGGAGGGTCAAGGGCTGGGAAGTATCTCCTTTGCTAAAGGGAAGGCTCCAGCAGTTGGCCAAAGAACCCTAGGGACTGGTGTCCTCAGAGGTTTCAGCTGATGGGGTTTCCAAGCTGCAGTTTGTGACCTCTGTCCCTGCACGTCAGGGTTGTTGCTGCAAACCAACCCACGCAGCTCTGGAGCTCCACAGACACTGGAGCTCGTGGGGGCTGGGATTGGACTTTCCAGGTTGGGCTGCTATTCCAGTTGTGTGCAGCAAGATGTATACGACTGGAGAATAAAATCATCAGAAAGTGCTGCTTCTTCTGTTCAGTTTTTCTGCCTTTGAGTGACAACATTAAGTGCTTTTGCATTGTTGCCTCAGGATTTTACCAAGCAAGTTTTTTGGTTTGTGTTTTGATTTGGTTTTTTGCGTTTTTCTGTGAGTTTACCTTTACTTTGGGTGCAAATGAGGAAAATGAAGATTTCACATTGAGTAAGTTGGTTTTGTTCCATAAACATTAACCATGCATGTTAAAGCTGTCCTAGGGCAACCCTGATGTGCACACAGTAGTGTTTTCATCTTTTCTATAAATATTTGTAGTTGGCCATGCATTACAATAAAGCATTCCTCTCTTTTGACTTTGCCCTTTTATTTTTTTAGCTTGTTCAACTTATTTGCACAGAAGGGGGAAGAAGTTTTTATGGAAAGGATAAACTGCAGACTCAATTCTGTGTGTAGATTTGTGTGTATGCAGTAAATCTGCTGAAAAGCTGTTCATGGATTTTGGTGAGAAGGCATTGTCTCCATCTTTATGAAGATTATGAAATCCGTGGGGTTTTGTTTATCTCCATACAAAGTTCTGTGGGAAAAAAAAAATGTGAGAATGACAAGGAAACATCAGAAGTAAAAAGTTAGCTTCAGTTCTATTATTGCATTCTAAATGTCATATTCATCTTCTTTCATTTCCTCAGTGAACACTTCCTTCCATTTTTGTATGCTACTATATTTCAAAACTTTTTTGCCAATAAAAGGAAGTGTTCTGATGTCATTCATGCTTGAAATACTTTGCTGCTGGTATTCCAAAATGCCAGGGGTCTTGTGTGTTTCTGAGTGCCCTAGAGTTTTGGAATAGACAGAAAAATTCTGTGAACTGCAGGAAAAGATTGTTCAGTAGTAGTGAAATAAAAACTTACAGGAATGAAGGTTAATATTTTCAAATTCCTTCTAGTATATGACTTTATACCACAATATCATTTCTGGTTTTGTTCAAGTACTGGGTAAGCCAGCAGTCAGAGCACCCTAAACCAGGAAGTCCCAAATCTTGGCACGCATTTTGGCAACATTCTTTAACTGGATCCTAAGTACAATCCTCCTATTTGTTTACTAGTAAAACAACAAAAGTTCTTCAGTGAAAACAAAAATTGTAATTGTTTTTAATTAGTGGCAGGTCTACTTAAAAGCTTAAAATGATTTGACATTTGCATAGGTTCCTTGCCTGATCCTAACTTCACGCTAGGCTTTGCAAAATAACTCAAATTTGACATACAAAATAGTACCCTCTGTAAGGTTATGGCAATTTTGTGTCTGGATTCAGGTCTCTAATATTTTTAATTGAGCTAAGTTCTAGAATGCTAATCTCTCTGTATTTTAATAGCTACTATTGCATTTATTATGTGAAAAGTCTGTACATTTCAAACAATTGTTTTAGACATAAGCCTAGGAAAGCTTCAGTTATGTGTGGAGAATGTACTGCTGTAGTATTCCCTTTTTTAAAGGAATAATTGAACATTAGTGGTCTCGTATCACTGTCTTTTCATTTGTCTTTCATCACTGTGCCTTTCAATACCATTCATCTATGGACTAATGCAATGCCTGCTGAAGTCAATAGAAGTCATTCAGTTGACATCAACGAACAATGAATCAGGCCCTTTAAAAAGAACGAACTAGAGTTTACAAGGGTTAAGCAGAGCACTGAGGAAAAACACTCTGAGGCAGGAATTGTGACTTCTCCTGTGTCCATACAGCACCTGGCCCTTCCCTGACATTCAGAACAGCGACAGAATGACCAATTCTCAGTCTCCACTGGTAGCTCTGATAAGGGAAGGCAGTTTTGCCAGTCAACATCTGAATTGTTTTTCTGTGCAAAGCCTTAGCAGGTATCAATAATTGTAATACACAGTAAAAATCTGTTCAGATAGGTGTCATTGATGCAGATGTTGAGAATCTTTTTGTTTACGTGCTTCTGCCCAGTCTTTCCAAAGAACTCACTTTGCTATCAGTCTTTCTTTGTTCTGATTAAGTTGTAATCACTCAAAAGCAGATTCAGAAGCTCCCCCTCCTTCCCTCAAAGAGACGGTGTTTGCTTTATACCCAAATGTGACATTGCACACTGGTGCAATCGAAAGAGGCTGCAATGATCAATTGAGGGCCCAATCAAAGCCTCACAGATAGGCAGCCATTCGTCGCTGTTTGATATAAAAGGTGTTTTATTTCTCATCACTTTTTTGTCACTGAAAGAATGCTTCCTACGTGCAGATTAATTAAAGTGTAAACATTAAATATTGATTGATGCATTATCAGC
Source organism: Platysteira castanea (assembly GCA_013397175.1). Taxonomy (NCBI): domain Eukaryota; kingdom Metazoa; phylum Chordata; class Aves; order Passeriformes; genus Platysteira; species Platysteira castanea. Next base: position 563,809 of record VYXC01004205.1, on the reverse strand, counting down.
ATGGAGCAGTTGCCTCCACTCAGATTGATTCCTGCAGTGATTTATTGTCATATTTGTGGAGTCATTTCACTCGATAACAAAGAGAAATAGCCTGCTCCCTCTACCTTTCAGGCTTGCTTTCTGGCACTTGCAGTGCACCTCCTCATCCTCAGTGACTCCCATTTTTCGTCTTCTAGAACTAACAGAGTGCCACCACATTTTCAGTAAAAAACCTTAGCTCTTTTTATTTTGGCATTTGCAGAGTAAATTATAGTTCAGTGGGAAGCTTGCGGACCTGTGCTCTCAAATGGAACATCTCTGGTTAACACTTCCACCCCGTGCCCCACACAGCTGCTTTCTGTGACCCTGCTCAGGCACAACTTTACAAGGACAGTTTCAAATCATTCAAATTCACTCACTGCCAACTTGACAGAAAGGTGAACTTTCAAGAGAGTAACATTGTTCGGGTCAGTTCTATGGCTAAATTATCCAGTTAGTTACTCTGAGTAGGAGCATGGCCATACAATAGAATATCAGTTTAAAGAATTTCAGGTTTTTACTCTCATTTTTGAACAAATGCGTAAAAGAGGCCTCCATTCAAATTTTTGGAGTATTTAAAATAAAGCTAAGTTTTGTGGGGTGTTATTGAGCATCTAGATTAGATTTTTTTTTTTTTTAATAGTATTCAATATCTGTAGTTTTTTGAAGTGGATTGAAATGAGATAGTACTCCAAACCCCTTCCTCTTCTCCCCAAAAGTCTTCAAAGTTCTTATTCCATGGTCATCTGTGCCACGAATGGCTATGGCACAGCACCACACATTGTGATACCTGCTGCACACAGCCATCTGTGCCAAAAGAAGCTGTAGCCCTGAAGTCAGGTATTTGTTCCAGACTGCTGCAGTCCCTCCTTCTCCGTGTTTTCACCAGGCTGATGGTCACCCAGCATGTTGCAGCCAGAAGCTGCCTGTGCTGGCTGGAGCTACCCTCAGTGACCCAATCAGCTACAAGAGAAAAACATTTGTGGAATTGCTTTGTTCTGCAGTAACAAAACTTAATCTCTTACATACATGGGTTTCATTTACCACTCAGAGAATTAGACTACTCAAAGTCTACTGAAGTCAAACATGTGAGCAAGACCACAGAAATATGTAATAGGCAACTGGTGATTTTGATTCAGTCAAGCAGCAAAACATTAACCTTTGGTCACAGTAGCAAGGAATGCTAAACTTGTGAATTTACTGCAGCAGATAATTTCACTCCTATACCTCCAGGAGATCATAGGAGTGGTTTCCTACATAAGGAGAGGCTGTGCCAAACTGGCTCTCTAAGGATGGTGTGCTATGATTTCTCTAAAGGGCTGTTGCAAAAACGGTGTGAGACTTCATTAAGATAGGTATGCACTTGTACTGCTGCCATTCCTGCCCATCCCTGTCACTCCCAAGCAACAGCACTTTATTTAGGATGCTTTGATATTTTACAGATGGAACCAAACCTGAGAGAAAATGCTGCTGTTCTAGGTCCTTCCTCCTTATGCTTTTCCTACCAGATGCTCTTCCAGTCCTCCTGCTCTGTCATTTTCCATTCCAAACCAAAATTTTTCTTCTTTGTATCAGCTTGCTGATATCTGGGCAGTCACACCTGAATTTGACACTCCTGAAATTAAAAAGCAAACACACCAACCTTGAGGTATTGCAACAGTGTGCTCATCTGCGTCCCTTCAAAAGAGTGCTCTTGCAAATCACTTTTCCCCTGATCTTCATTTGCTGTTGCCCTTCGTACCCTCTGAGCGCCACCGCTGTCACTCTGTGTTAGATTGTCACCCTGATTGAAGTTGTCAGCTCTGCCAGGCGAGGACCTTGCCTTCCTGTTTGTCCCTACCCAGCTGTGCAAACCAGCACGGCTGCACAACCACCACTGTTGCAAATTCAGTGCCACAAGCCTCCTGCTTGCAAGACTGCTCTAAACAAAATCTGCTGTAATTTTTGTAGATTACTTTTACATTTTTATAAAGTTTGTTTTTCAAAGATCCTAGTGTGTTTCATGCAGATATATTCTTAAAGATCTCTTTTCAGATGAAAGCTTATATCAGCTATGAAAAGAAACTTTAATACTTTTTATATGACAGACCTTTCAACAAATACTATTCAGCTGGAATTGCATTATCATTGTTTAGATAGGGCCAGACAAAAACAAAATAACAGAGATCTCAGTTGCAAAGGATCTGTTTTGCAGATCAAATGTGGACCTGAGAAACATGCGAAGAACTGTTCCCTCTGGGGACATCAGAGCATCTTTGAAAACAAATGGAAAGCTTCTGTTGGCTTCAGTGGGCCCAGGCTTTCCTGGCTGGCTTACAGAGGTGCTTGCGCTCAACTCGGACTGAACTGCAGCTTACATGCAACGGAATGGTTCCCAGCCCCAAGGAGGCCACCAGCTTAGGAAGAACTGAGGGCTGGGACTCTGGTATGGTTTGTCTCAGTGTAAGTTACCCCAAAGGGCTCCGCAGTTGCAGGCACCTTCTCAGCTGTTTGTGTGGATCTTTCTGTTATTTTTCAGCAAGGTGTCTCCCTGGGCTTGGTACCAGAGTGGTGCAGCCCCACAGCTGGAGTTACCCTGGTTGTGCTGCTGCTGGGAAGAAGCAGAGCAGGGCAGTGCACAGCAAGCCTGTGCTTCTCTCAGCCCCCACGAACGGTCCTGACCAGCTGTGGTGGGCAGCTACAGAGAGTGAACAGATATTAGGAATATTTGGGGGAAACATGGAACAGAGAATAGAAAACAGATCTTTTTCAAAAGTACTGAAATAATTTTGTGAAAGCAGTGTATTATTTAATACTTCTCAAATACCATCCTCCCAGGCCAGATTCTGAATGGGATGAGGTATTTGTGAAGTGAGCTTTTCCTTCAATGTGCCTCAGTGCACCTCACTCTTATAGAGCTGTTGAATAAAAGCCAAACAGTAGTTAATAATGAAAATTTTAAATTAATTTGATTTGTTTTGATTTTTTAAATAAGATGAAAACTTGCTTTTTTCCTTATATGCTTTCCCAGGATTGTAGGATAGTTCAGGTTGGAAAGATACATGTCTTAGAGTACTTCTCTTGAATTCTGATTAGTGTTTCCTTTCACCATGGACAATTAAATCTGACATGAGGGGATACAAAAAGATGTTTGTTAAGTATTTAGAAAGCTCAGTACTGACCTAGATGCTGGCATTTTAGATATTTTCATATACACAGGATTGTAAACCTGTCCTAAGGACTCAAACTCAAAAGAAGCTCACCCTGAAAAATTAAAAAAGAAAAAAAAAAAGAAAATCAAAAATAGAAAAAGAAAAGATAAAGAAACAAAGTTGTGATGGTAAATACAAGCTGTAGAAGGCTGCAGCCCTCCCCATTTTACTGAAGAGACTGTCCGCTCTACAGTAGGGGTTGGATATTATTTCAAACCAGGCTGATAATTTTCCATATGAAGTTACAGTCATATGACCATTTTAACCAAGCAGACTCTACTATGAATTTAGATTAGCTTATTGATGCAAATTACCCAACTGTTTTCTTGTATCTCTACAAGACCTGCCAGATGAATACTGTTGCCCTAAATTGTGATATTTCCCCTACAAAAATGAGTTTACTATTTTTGAGGCAACAATTACAGGTTGCATGAGAATAGTGTGTTATTTCCTGAAATTGTATGTAATTTATTTTTAAGAGTTTCAAACATATTTTTGAAGTTAAATGTGTATCATCTTTGCTCAAATCATGTTATTTTACATTTCCTGAAATACTTGTGAAGTTGAATGCAAATAAGGAGAAAATAAATTACAACTTGTGGAGTGACCAGTGTCTGATTACATGCAGTGTAATTAACTCTATCCTTCACATAATGTTTGTCTTAATACTTATCCCATGTACTTCAGAATCATTGAAGTGATTGGTAATTCTTTGCTTGGGGGAAACAGTTAAGTTTGTTCATAAGCTGGATCTTTTTATTCACTTTCGGTTATCATGAGGATTTAACATTTTAAAAATACTAATTAAAAATTTCTTTAATGTTAATAATAAGCAGCTACAGCTCAAATAGTCAAACTGCTCAAAATAGTCTTTTATTATCATCTCTAATTCTTATTTACCTACGGTACTTTGCCTTTGGTAAAATTGATGGGATTTGGTATTTTAATTTGAATATTATTATATTTAGAACCATGAAATAGATTGATAAGGCACATTTATCCTTTTTTAGCCTGTTCTGTAGTCTGCAAAGAGAGATGGTTTTTCAAATTAACAGATTTCTATTAGAGGAAACCATTTTGGTACAAAAAGAAGCTTTTTCATTCTTAGACTATAACTTGTATTATGACAGAAATTAACATTTTTGTGACCTGTAATTAACTGTGTCTCCTGGTGCTGCAAATAAGATTTGGCAGCTACAGCTGGAGTTAACTGTATCTTGAGGTCTAAGTTTTTTATTTATAGCTTTTTGTATTTGCTAATGACACTGTGGAGTTCAGGGATGCAGACAATAAGACTACAAATAAAATCTGTGCCCAGTGTCTGCAGCCCTGTTCCATTTCATTCCTGCGGTGGCATCAGAGTTTCCTCAAATTTTTCCTGTGCTTGGAAATCTCCGGGGTTAGTGTGTGAGTCTTTGGCTCTGTTAACAATTTCAATCTGCACCATTAAAGCTGCATTTTCTCACCGTCCCCTGGTAATTGGTGCAAGGACTTAGACAAGTAAGACTATCCAAAGGCATCAGTAAGGTCAAACCGTGGTAGAAAGTGCTCTGATTTTATCCTGGAGATTGATGCTTGTATCACCTTTTTTTCGATTCAGCAGCTGGGGTTATAAAATGTACTTGCAATCACTGATAACATGTTAGATCAGACAACAAGTGGAGTAACACAGTATTTTATACACTCTGTGTAGTTTTACCTAATGCAACAATAAATCAGTGAAGGCAGAGGTCTTTTGTAAATTTTAATGAAAATTCAACTGCTAAAAATATAGTTACTTCTGGCTGAAGTTCTAGAAATATGAATTTGCTTCCATTCGTTAAAGCTGTAAAAATTGTTCTAACTACAAACTTTCTATTAAGGCAGTAAAGAAGAAAGCAATAAAAGAAGAGATAGCACATCCAATATATTATCATTAGTTTGTCACTGTCCATAAGCAAACTGAGGGGAGGGGGCCAGACAGTAAAATGTACTTTGTTAGCTGCAAAGAATTCCCTTTCTGAACACAATCTAAAAAAAAAATCTCTGTACATGAATGAGACAAAAGTTGGTTGAGCGGGCCCATTGTGCCATTTCATAGAAATAAAATCGTGATAAAATTTAAAAATATTTACCAGCTAATCAATAAACCACATTTTTATGCAAGTCCAGGAGGTTTAGTAAGGAACTTTTTCTTGCACTAATTAATACAGCAACTAAAAAATATGCTTTTTTATTGTTGCAAAATTAGTTATATATAACAAACCTAATTGAAATTTATTAGATGAGTGTCACAAGAGGGAAATGAGGGTTTAGAAATAAAGAACACTAAAGAATACAAATATGCTGCTAAACTTCTACAGCATCTTTCTTTCTTGTAAGTTTAAAGCAATGTTTCTGTAAAATTAGCCTTATTCTTTCCTAAAACCTGTCAGCCTACAGAAACAGACCCAAGGTCTGTACTGAGTGACCATCCTCATTAGAACACTGAAGACTTGAACAGCATTAAGGAGAATTTACACTTGTTTAGAAGTCACACAAAAAGTGAAATGTATTCAGTTTTTCACTTCCCCAAGATAGATTTTTCCTTGATTCCTTTTTGACAGATTATGTCAAACACAGGATTTTTAAATTTTTTTTGTTTATATAAACTAAGGTATGATATTCATTATTGCTTGTGGGTTTCTTATTTTTCTTCTTTACTTTGGGTACTTCTCTTTCATTTCATCCATTTTTGAGTACCTTGTCTGGTTAATGGAAAGTTGGTTGAACTTTGATACTTTCATGATTGATTCAGAGCAGAACTAGTAAGATCAAAATTAATATTAAAAAAACCAGTTTTAACAGATAACATTTTAAATGTAACATCTTTTAAAAACTTTAAAAGTCATACTTTTTCCCTTTTTACTAGTGTTTCCACACAGAAATTATGAATTATACATATTGAGTTATTTCTTGGTAGCTTTCTTACAAACTTAAAATGATTGTCAGAATTGCATAGGAAAAGATAGAAAAACTGATTGTTTGCTCTCATTTTTATGAATCTCCCTGTACAGTTTTGTTGACTTCAAGGGGTTCTTCCCAAATTACATTGGTGTCATGCTGGAATGAGATCACCTCAGTTCAACCATTGCACAAAACATCACTTTTACCCACAAAACATCACTGGCTTCCACCACTCTCAAAGGTACAAAAGGTGAGCTGCAGGTTCTTACCTTCCATTGCTTCTGGTGGTTCTATATCTGCATAAACAAAGAATTTTTCTCAAACTAGTACATACTATAAATAGCTAGCCTGTATTTCCTAATTTTTTTTTTCTGTTACATAAATTGCATGTTAGGAGCTAATTTCTGATCTCTACCTGAAGAATACTTGAGTAACTTTCAATTTACTGTCTAGTTTTCAAACCCCACCATGCAAACTCTTATTAAAATAATAATAATAATGACAGTAAGAGCTGTGGCCAAGAGATTTATATTTAGGCAGTGAATAGGAGCTTTCAGAAACCCTGTAGTAGTTTTGAAAAACATTCTATCCAGAGTGACAGAAATGAAAATTATTTAGAAGTTACCAGCCAAGGAGTGATGCTGTATATCCTTTAGAACCTCCCTGGGCTTCCACAGACTGCTTGGGAAAAGTCAGCATCAGTTTTGGGAAAGTGTAGTCCCTCATGCATTGTGATGTATTTCTGCAAACTTCCTATCAAGCAGAACAAGTTTTCCAGTGGTTCTGCATCTGTTCCTGCTCAGCCAAGGTGCCTCTGGGAATATATTTCCCCTTGCAGCAGCAGGTGGCGTTGAACAGCTCACGTTATTCTCACTCTCATAATCATTTTGTCTTACGTGTAGTAAAAACTTCTCTCCCAAAAGAGAGAATCTGCAAGAGAAATTCAACAAGTTTTATAGATGCAGCAGACTTCCTACCTGACTAAAGTAGGGGTAAGTTCTTCCAACTTTAATCACACTGAGGAGGAAGACTACAAATAATGTATTTAAGTGACAGCAAAAACAGGTGTGGTAGAGTAATATCTTAATTGTATTTTGTTTTCCTATCCACAAAAATCTCTTGAAACGCCACAGAGTTCATGTTGTGATAAGGTCGAGTTGTCGTGTGCCAGCTCATTCGCTCTACAGCAGACACACAAAGCTGAGCTCGTCTGTGGCATGCTTTGCACACTCTGCTTCCACAGGCAAAGGAAATGGTTCTCCTCCCAAATACACTGTCACTGTGTGTTCACAGGACACAGAGCAGCGCTGCAGATTTACCCTGTGGTAAGTGAGGTCAGAGTGAGAATTACCATCTTCTGAACTTTTCTGAAACGGCTTCCAAAAATCAAGGGGTGTTGCAGAAGAAACACACCTCCAAATGATTTCTGAAGTTTATTTCTGAAATAACATGCACATAAAACAAAACAAAAATTACTTTTACCTGCACACAGGTAAAATTTAAGAACAGAAATCTTTTACAAGCAAATAACTATACATCAGTTTATATAGTTGGTCTTTGCACTAATTATGAGTATTTAAGAAATCCATCCATCTTTCTTTCATCAACAGTCAGAGTTTTCCATTTGCATATCTAATAATTTATGGCATGTCCTGACCCCAAGCAGTAATTGAACCAATAGATCTTCAGCCTAGATTTACTCGTCTGGCTGCCACAGTAATGTAACTCTGCAGGAGTTTTGGATTACTCCAAATGCCATCTCCTCTTCTTAGGGGTTGACAGTCACAGGCAAAATTTGACCTCCCAAATGTCAAGGCAAAAACTCCATTGCCTAATTTACACTACCTGACTCTCCTTTTGGAATACTTCAGACAAAAACAAGAGGGCACAGTGATTACTCCCAACATTGCCCCAGGAAAATGGTTTTTAATGTAAGACTCTGTAACAATAAATTAATTCTCCTTAGAGTTTAAAACCATGTGAGAGCCTAAATACTAAAGGTAAAAATTTATGTACCAGAGCTTGTAAGTAGTAATGTAAAAATTAAGGGGGGAAAGAAAAAAAAGAGAGAGAAACTGTTACATTAGAGAGGAATCTCGTGATCAGAGCCAGACTGATGAGACCTGAGCTGAGAGATTTGGAAGGGGGAAATGGGGTGCTTTTCTGCCTCAAGCAAGCCATGGCACTGGGCAAAAACACCCAGCCAAGAGCCTGTGTTTCATCTTCTCAAAATGTGGTTTAGAAGCCAATTTCAAGGCAGCATTATATGCCTCAGTAAAGTCTTGTCAAAAGCTTTGAACAAGAAAAATGCCAGCAAACACACAGCCCTGCACTGTTGCAGTCTCTTAGCTGAATACTAACTATAGAGAGAATGCAGCCACGGGAGCTGTGGGTTTCCAGCAGGTATTACTTGGGAAACTCTCTGCTGTTCAGACACTTGTGGCTGCAGGTGAAGGGGCGGGTGCAGAGCGGGTACACTGCTGCTGCTTCCAAACCAGGTACCAGGTATTATGAAAAAGCACTGGGTTTGAAATTTTGTAACCCTCATCTGTTGGCTGTTTTGTTTCTCTGGAAAGGAGCTCGATTGAAAAAGCCCTGGCAGACACACAGAGCTGTGCTGTTGCTACTGACACGAGTCCCAAAACAACACATACAGGCTGTGAGAAAATGCTACTGTCTCACAACCGTGGAGCTAAAAAAAAAAAAAAAAGAGCAACAAAGGTACAAACATGGAAAATCTGACCCAGTTCCCAATTAATGGCATAAACAGTATTTATCTATTGATGATTAAGTGCTGCCCTTGTTCCTTGGCAGAGAAGTTCAATGATGATAGACATCTTGGAGAACAGGGAGATAGGCAGAAAGATAGATATCCTCAGCCACCTCAGCCATCCATAATATGCCATGTGCTGCCATCACTGCTTTAGCCTGACCAATTGCCTCAGTAACATGTTCCATCTTGCCTGATCAATATTAGCACTTCAGTAACTCTGCAGAGCTGCAGCTATCTGCTAGCACAGGAAGAACCTCATCTTGCCTTCTTGTATAGAAAGACAGTCATACGGAAGAAGAAAAACCATTAGCTATTTAAATACTTTCATTTAATTGCTTTCATTGACTTGTTTTTTTGCTCCAATACCTTTTGTACCTGTTCTGCAAATACTTTGGAGCAAAAAGAAAAAACTGAAGTATCAGAAAATGAAGGAACATCGAAGAGTTTAACAGGAAATTTGAGTCTGGTGCCCACCCTCCTGTCCAAGCAATTACTGTGTGCCTTAGTTCTCTAGAATTAAAATGGGATTAATGACACCATTAAATCACCTGCTGTAAGGCTAAGGATACCTATGTGATTAGCAGACCTACATGAAAATAAGATCCAGAGACAGAATTGCTGCCGTTTCCTCCTGAGCTGACTGAGATACTGAATGATGACATGATACAGAGGTGGAGATCAAAAAGTCCATGTGCATTATGGGAATAACAGCACTGGAAAAAAAAAAAAAAAGATCTGGTTTTTACCTCACAAAATCTTTCATTAACTGGCAAACAAGGACAGAGTAGAATAAAATGTTATTCTCCCACCCAGCTGCTGCTGAGTGAGTGAGTGTTCCTGGTAAGTTTCTGGGAAAATAGCAAATACAAGTGAGAGACAGAAATTGGATCATCTTCCTGGGCACCCTGAGGACATACAGAATGATGGGAAGTTTCCTGTGCTGTCCGTATGATCCTTGAAAGTCCTCCTTACCTCACTGCACAGGGCAATAGGGGCTAAATCCTGTTTTGTTAAAGTGAAACCAAGCTCTGTTGGAATGATCTGCAAAAATATAAGGAGACAAAATATCCCTTCCCTACAACTTGTTGATCTCTCACATTTCTGGTTTCTCTATTAACATTGGCCAGCCACCATGTCTGTCCTCTTCTCTTTGTTTTTTTTTCCCTTTTCCTGTCAGGTTCCTTCAGCCATGCTTCTTTTCCAGGTGGAAGATGAAACAAAGGTACAGAGAGAGAGTCAGCCACCTAAGCATCATAAGGCTAAGTATTTGTTCACTTGCTTCAGATGCAGTAAGTCCTGGAGTGCTCTCTGTTTACCCAAGAGGATTTCAGCACAGAGGCTTGCTCCAGAAAGGTATTTGTTTAGAAAAGAGAAAAATCCTGCAGATCAGTGTAATCTCTGTTACTGTAAGAATTACTGAGAGTGTAATGTGGTGTGGGTGGGTGGGGTTTTTCTCCTTAGTAAAGCAGCAGCTCATGGGAAAGACTAAGTACTGTAAAATCTGCGTCCTAGGAGAGTCAGAATATCAATATCAAATGTCAGGAACTCTAAAGGTTGAGGCTTTCCAATTGATATTTTAAGTTGTTGCTGAGCAAAGTTTTCATTTAAGTCAAAAAAATGGGTTTGATCCTTCAGGTTTTTCCCTTATAAATTTCCAGGATAGGACAGCAGCCACACGACAGGGTCAAAATCCCATTATGTTCTTCAGGACAAATGCCTCTTCCAGAGATGGGGGAGTAAAGAGAATGGTGCTGAGAACTTAGTTGCTCATTTACAGCTCTGAATTTTGCTCTACAGAGGGAACATATTGAGGACTGTTCACCCCAGCTCAGGTTTTATCATGGTGAGGACAGCACAGTATAACAGATGAAGTTACTGCAAGAGGCGGTACAAGAAAACCTGCCTTTAGAAGGAGAATAAAATATAAGAAAGCTCAAGCAAATAATAGGTTTGTTTCACATTGAAAGTTAGTTTTCCTTTTTACATCCTGTTTTTCAGGTTAAAGTCACTAGACAAAAAACGCTTTTGGTGGACAGTTGTTCTGCAAAGCTGATTGACACAGGAAAGGAAAACATGGCAGCAGCAGAAACCAACTCTCTGGAGATGGCAGATGGACAGAACACTAGTAGTTAGGGTTAATTTAATATTTTTGCCATTGTTTTGTTCATTAAAGATTTAAAAGTCATTTGAACAATTGTACCAGTGAGACTGTGATTTGCTGTAAGATTTAAAGTATACCTTTGGATAATTTCACATTGTTTTATGTCTTTATTTGAGTGAATTTGCCACACTGAAATTGAATCAAACCATTGATTTATCAGAAGTGTTTTATTCTTCATTCTAGATCTGTGCAGATCTAAGTTATAAACCGGAAAAGCAGTAGAAAGTTGCATTTGTAAATATTTTAGAGGAAACTGCTGTTCTGTGGAGTTTTATGCTGTTTTTCTCTGGTCCTATTGAGTGCTTTACAGAAGCTCATTTGGGAAATGTATTCTTTGATTTTGGTAATCAATTGATCAACATTTGAAGCTTTGCTCAGACACACAGCTATTGTGAAGAGCAGTTCTTTCAAATATCCATTTGATTGTGTTTGTGATGCTTGCTTTATTCAACTCTGCTCCAGGCAAATTAAAATGTAGTGCTATATAATAAGTATGGGAAGGTTAGCATTCACAATTTAGGGATAAAACATTTTGACAGTTCTATTCTACATTTGCATTTAAAAATCGTAATGCTTTTGATTAGACCCTATGTTTATCCTAGGATCTCTTGTAGGCATTACTCCTGTGAGATTGTTACCTTTCAGGATTTGTCCTGGACTGTGTGTCTGTGGGGAAGCACAAAAGCCCGCTGGTTCCACAGGCATGTTATTTTCTGGTCCACGCTATGTCTCATTTTCTTTAGTTTCTGATGGGGCTCCACCTGCACTGCTGCTGCTTGTTGCAGTCAGGTGCAACCTTCCAAAGACAGTTTGGCCCGTGGAAAGAATCAGGGAACAATATGTGTGTGGATGTTCAGAGATTTTTTATTCTCCCAGCCACATAGTTGGGGGTGCAAGCACAGACTGAAGATCCATGGGAAAACCAGAGTATTCTCGGAGCAGGGGAACATGAATAGCCAGTAGTGCACAGAACCTGGGAGCAGGGGAAAACCCCATGTGTCTCAGAGTATGCTTTCACCCCAGGGCCCTCCCCCCAGGGGGAACCTCCACACCTCACCTGTTTGTTTTTATTAAGAAGGTTTTTCCCAAGGGTTTTAAGGCTTAAAATTTGAATCAACAGAATAAACACAAAAACAATTTCAAAAGAATGCAAACCATCCTCCGAGTCCCAAAAAGTCCAAACAGAGCATTTCTGGAGCATCCCAGAGCTGGCAGGAGAGAGATGGAGACTCTCTGAGCACACTTTGTGGGGAAACTGAGGCAGGAGAGCGTCTCCTTCATCTGTACCTGTTGGGACTCCAAACAACGATAGTTAATTCCTTCTCTCCCCCCTTTTCATCCCCCCCTAGGTATTGGAGAGGAATTGTGGGGAAAGGGAATTGCATAGGGAAACCATGGGGTAAAAAAACTGATTAGGAACAAACTGGGGATAAAAGGATATAGGGTAAAAGGGAAAAGTTTGATAGGGGTAAGCAAGTTGCTGGCATGGATATGGTTTGGAATAACTGTGATTTCATGCATATTCATTGCCTTTCACAGGATTACCATCAGGCCCGGTAACATTAGCTGCCTGTGGGCCTTTCCTTCCTTGTACAATGTCAAACTCCACTATTTTCCCATCTCCTACACTCTGGAGGTATTTTTTGGGGTTATTCTTCTTAATGGCAGTTNTATGGATGAACACATCTTCTTTTGTGTCATCTCGTGTTATAAAACCGTAATTGTTTGTGACATTGTACCATTTCACAAATCCTGTAACTTTTGTTGCTAGAACTTCTCCTATCACGTGCTCGCATCTTTGTCGTGGCTGCTGGTCCCGCGCGGCCGCTGCTCCGCTGACCCCAGTGTCTCGGCCAGGCCCCCGCGCCGCCGCCGTCTGCGCAGGGTCGCTCAGGCCGCTCCATCGCGCCGGCCCCACCACGCCTGCTCCACCGCTTTTGTCCGCGCTGGGTCCGGCCGTGTCAGCCCCACGGCTGCTCCGCGCCGGCCGCACCGTGCCAGCTTCATGGCTGCTCCGAGCCGGCCACGGCGCGCCCTGCGAGCGGCTGCGCTTCGGCGCCTGCCTGGGTGCGGCGTGGCTCCCCTCCGCCATTTCCACCCCACGGAGCCCGCAGCGCTGGCAGCGCCACTTCACCGCTCACGGTCGCGTGGCAGGGGACCCCATGGCCACACCCACGCACTCTTGTGACTGCCACGTGGCCTCGAGCGGGCTGTGGCCACCGTCTTCTGCCATAGGGGCAGGGACAGGAGAACCGGGAGAAGAAGAAGCATTCTCCATACGTAACCAATGATTTTGAGCAGCTTGTTGGGTCATAAGATATTCATAGAAAAATTTTCCCATATTTACACCTTTACTCAATTGCTCACGTACCTCTGTCCAAGCGTCCAAATGAAAATCTGTCAAAATAAGTCCCAGGAGATATGAGGAAAATTCTCAAACAACCAGTGAACATAGTGTTTCAATCCCTCCGGATTATAATGCAAGTTTTCCTGAATAAGGGCCTTTTCCATTTGGAGATAAAGTTCCCTTTGTGATTCTGGCATCTCCTCCATAGCCACAATTTTTCCCACTGCCTGGGAGGGAACAGCAAAAGAAAGACGAGAGAAGAGAGAGATCTAGAGGATTTTACCCACTAAAGTCCTGGGGATCGTCAGCTGGGGATCTTAATTTCGGCTGCTCTTCTTATTCAGAGTCACTGTCTTCAGGAATATTGTTAAGCTTGCCCACAGTCGCCACCATTTGTTGCGGTCAGGTGCAACCTTCAGAAGACAGTTTGGCCCATGGTAAGAATCAGGGAATGATATTTGCATGGATGTTCAGAGATTTTTTATTATCCCAGCTGCATGGCTGGGGGTCCAAGCACAGACTGAAGATCCATGGGAAAAACAGAGTATTCTCGGGGTGGGGGAACATGAATAGCCAATAGTGTACAGAACTTGAGTACATGTGGCCAGGGAGCAGGGAAAAACCCCGTATGTCTCAGGATATGGTTTCACTCCAGGGCCCCTCCCGCCAGGGGGGAACCTCCACAGCTGCTGAGTCGTTTGTGTTTGAGTCTGAGATATTTCTGGTGTGCAGAGTTAGGCAGGTACATGTGCATTGTTCTGCCTTATATGCTTGCCATGTTTTCCCACTGGTCCCCAAACTCTCAGCTTTTGGGGCACTGTAGAATTCCCATGGGGACAGAGGCATTGACTGGGGAGGGACGAGAGATCCTGCCACCACAACCATTGTCCTTCTTGCTGGTGAACAGGTGATGCTCAAGCACAGCTTGTGCACAGACAATGGGCAGCATTCTGAGCTCAGGAAAACGATCGCTGGCACAGGCTGATGTCTGAAGCACTGGTCACTAAAACTATCAGTATTAATTGCTCCCCTTTTATTTTATCTGTCATCTTTCTGCATTAGGAATGTTCAGGGGGGATTCAAGTAACCTGATATAACATCTGCAACATTGCTATCACCAAGAAAACATTCATTCAGATAATAAGGCTGTCTCAAGATACACAGTCTCTTGAGACAGTGTGTAAATTAGACCAAGTGATAAAAATAAAACCCCAAAACTGAGAGACACACTGGCTAGATATTTCAGACTTTTCAGAAGAGCAGAAATAAGGAAAAAACCATTGTAGGCTTTACAGGAAAATGTATTTGAGCTGAAGTAAGGCCTTCTCCCCGATCTTTTAGCCAATCTCTAGAGACTTTGTGTAATTATTATTAGATGTCCCTTGGGAAGGATTAGGTGATACAAGAAATCTTGTGCAGTCAATTCTTCAGGAACCCCTTTCTGCATTAGGCCCCATTACTCTGCCTCCAAAGCCCTGAAAACTCATGCACCCTCAAACTGCTGTGAACTGTCATTTTCCATACTTTCCTTTACATTTGGGAGCTGTTTCTTCTGACTCAGCAATAAATAGCAGAGAAGGGATGGACTCTGGGAATTCAGAGAGATGATGTGCACAAAGTCGTTTTCTGATTGTGAAGGGGACCACTGGTAAATCCTCTCTGTGCATCCAGATTGGTTCTTGCACTGAAAAACATCAAAATCTGAATTATAGAGGCTATGCAGCACTGTGGGTAAGTACTTTGGCCTTTCATGTCTTATTATGTTGTTAATTAGTTAATGTTTGTAAAGCACTTTGAAGATTAAAAGCCCTATATAAGTTCTAAGTGTTATTATCTCTAGAGACCTAGGTTCAATTCAAAGGTGCTTAATTACATATGCCATAAATTAGACTTAATGAGTTGTAGAATCATACATTTTATGCAATGCATGCAGGTTTCTCAGCCAGAGCTGGGTCTTATGGTCTGCTGCGGTACTTCTTTAGGTATTCAGAGTTCTTAAGAAAATTACACAAAAATAGAGCAGATAATTTCTAATAATAATTGGATTGCATTTCAGTACTATTCAGGGGTTGGTGGAGCAAATTACTGGGAGCTTTGCTCAGTTTTATCTAGGGATTTTCCAGTAACCAACTTCAAATTGCTGAAGGTAACAGTTTTGGGGTTATTTTAATTATGGTATAGACATAATTCTAATGCATACTTCTGTATTTTGGCTTAGCAGAAGGATGGTGAGAGGTATTGGTATGACTGACGTCCTTCCAGTAATACCCTGAAATGTCCCGTTAGGGGACCACTTCATGTTGGGTTATGTTCACAAGCATAAGAAAAGAATTTCCCATCTCTAGAGATACCACCGTGTAATTTACAAGCCCTTACGAGCGGGTAACCTGCAAAAAGGGGAAGCCACAGTTATAGGAAAATGTGGTTTCACTGGCTTTGCAGAGCTGAGAGTTTCCATGTTTTGTAACTTACATATTTTGTGGCCAGAAGGCTGCAGACTGCTCCAGCCCCAGCACCAGGGCAGATGTCCATGGTGAGCAGGTGGCTTGTCCTGGCTGTTGCCCAGCCAGCAGAGTTTAGAGGCACACAAAACCAGCAGGATTGCCCACCTGACCTAAAGCGGCTCCCATGTGTTCCTGCAGCAAAATATATCCATTTTACTTTGGGTCTCCCACAGGCATATAGAGGGAGGCAGGACTTATCCTGTGTATAAATATGATAGGAGTGATTGTATTCATTAGTATAACCCAAGTAGACTGGAAAAACTAATTATTAGCAATTTACTCTGAGTGTCGCTAACAGACTTACTTGAATGTATTTATCCCAAAGTGAAAGTCATTTGATTCAGTTAATGTTTATTGTAAGCATATGCAGACTGTCTTCCAGGGGAAAATGTATTTTTGAGTACTCCAGACAAGTGAAACTGGTGAGCCCGCAGTCCGGAGAAAGCCTCTGTAACCGCAGCCAAAAGGGGAACGAGAGTTCTGACATTCTTTCAAGACATGTGTTTGAAGCATGGGTTCCCATCACTTTCAGAGCCACTTGCAGGCCTTTTTCTTTATATAGATCTAGACAAGTCAGTGTGGGCCTAGATTCAGCATGATAAATGCCTCTGTGATTTCTCCCTCTTCCATCTTCTACTGTTATTTTAATGCTTATTTTGAACAGAAGTATTTTCTTTAAATGGGACAAAGCACAGTTCCTGACAGTGTTTATCACTAACTTTTCCATATTCCTAAGAAATGGATCTAGTTTTACACCATAATTATTGGAGTGCATCTCTTTCAAAAACGAGACTTAATTTTGGTGAATACTTTTTATATACTCTAATAAATAGGAACTTCACATGAATGCTGATTTGAGCTCCAGGCTGTGGTTAAACGTTTTAATAGTGCAGCAAACTTATCAACAAACTTTTTCTTCCCTACCCTTCCCCCTTCCCTTTTTACATTGAACAGATTTTTATCCGACTGGCTTGTGACTCGGGGACTTTTACAAGCAGGTTTAGGAACTTGTCAGATATTTAGACATTTGAGTCTGAAAACAAAACAGAAAAATTGCACAACTTAAAAGCCCAATATTTTATACAGTATGTATTAACTGGTTAAAATTTTGACTTGCTGAAGTACCTACACAACTCTATTTTCTGACCTAACTATCCGTACTTAACTAGAAGTTATCAGTCTGATGCCTTTTTTTAAATACTCCAAGACACCATCTATACTGGCATAACTCACTGAGGTACCAAAGCAGTGGAACCGCAAGACACTCTTTGTTTCTTTTGTCAAAAGGTGATAAGAATATTCATATTGGTTCTATTTAATCTTGGCTTTTCCAGCCTGTCTCCTTTCCTCCTCTGTTTCCAAGATGTCAGTGCTGACATACTCTGGCAGTGACATCACTGTTGCTCGAACACGAGTGAAGAATCTCTCTGAGCAAGTGGGAAAGTTGTGAGCTTGAGCAGCTGCACTGAAGTGCCTGTTCCAGAGACATCAGGCAGCAGGGATGAGTGTACAACAGAGAGCAAGCACTCTGATACAGCCAGGCCTCCAAGTCTGACCAAGAGACCAATGGCTGCAGAGGGTGCTCCTCCAGAAAACAGTTCATGGGCTACAAGAAGCAGTAAATATGCATGGAGAAACAATTTGGTAAGTTAATGTCCAGTACAGAACTCTGGTCACTTGGTGGTTGTGTCTGGTTGGGAGCTTTACAAAAACTAGCCATGCTTCTGGTTTGTGACTTCCCCAGTCATTTTCCGGTGTTAAGTCCCTAATTTAACAAAGCCCTGATCTCTCTCCTCTGACAATCTTTGTGAAAACATTGCCCCTGCAGGAGGTCTGGAAGACTTCTGGGTCATTACTGCTTCTGACTTCCTCTCTCTGTGAGCAGAGTTATCACAGGTCAGCTGCAGAGTGGAAAGTGTGACAGCAAATTGTGGGGTAAGCCCAGATTTAATACTGGTGTGGGTGAAGATCACCCATGCCTCCTAACAGAATATGGTGTAGAGTCATCACAAACTTGTTGGTGCCTGTTATTTCAGTGGACCTGTGGATTTTTTGTCAGCAGACTTGAAAAGTTTACTACTGGGCTGCTGCACAATTCTTGAATTCCTTTCTCTCTACAGTTGTGTTGCAGAAAGGAAGAAAATCACACGCAAAATGAAAAAAAAAAAAAGTGTCTGGTCTGAAAACGTTAAGAATTAGGTTCACAGATATTTAATTCCAAGAGTAGCATTATGACATCAAATATTCCAGTCTCGTGCACAGACCTACATATTACTTCGGCAAGAAGCTCTGTCCTCTGTCCTCTGTGGATTAGGAGCATGCCTTCAGTTTAATTCTCAATTCAGTAAAACATTTCTATTCTGAATGATACTTAAGTTTACGTTTAGACATGTCTGCAAGGCCACTGTATTTGATGTCTGAGGTTAATGAGGTTAACAACAGGCTGAAGTGTTGTCCTGAACCAGACTTAGATTTGACAATGTGTAACAAAGTACACCTGCACACCAACACTTTTATTTTAAAGTTTCCTCAGACAATAGACAATGAAATTATTTAATAAGTATTCATCAGGAGATCTGCATTATTATGACTATGTCTTTATAGTTAAGCCTAAACTTAGTCCTGCATTAGGTATTGATTGATATTTTGATTTAAGTAGGAGCACAGTCCATGACTATATGCATCTAGCAGGACAGATTTATGAACTGAGGTGGTCAAGTCAAGCTGTTGCCTGACAAAGGCTATCAGAAAGCTGTTAGACTTAAAAATGAACAACTCCATAAAGCTGGAGTTTGTCATGGAGACATCATCACATCAACTAATTGGTGTTATTTGTTCACCCCATTAGAGTAATTATTTGTAATTATTATTATAGCATATGTCCAGCATTCAAGCAGTGCATATTGCTGGGAAGAGCTGGATCATTCATCAGAGAAACTGAGAAACTGAGTTGAAAATGTCAAATCAGGCAGGCAGATGGAATTATTTCATTTGTTCTTAAACGGATTTATATTTTTTTCTCTTACTTCCTCATACAGGCAAACAGGGAAGCAAGCTAATGCTATCTCCTGGTTTCACAAGAAAAATGTCAGAAATACCGTAACTGCTAAAAGACATCTTGAATAAAGAAACACTTTGGTGGACCCAGTCTTCAGGGGTGCATTCAGTTTCCCTGACACAGGTACCTTTGAGCCAGCAAGGCACACTCAGGTGAGCTGTGAGTTTTGCCTCTGTGTCACTAAGAAAGGTAGAAATGGCCCTTCAGTCACCAACGAGCAAAGAGTAAATCCACAGATAACCTGTGTATGTCCCCTTTTTCTAGCAGACAAAATCAGCGTATTTACAGAAAACCTATCACAGTTGATTTATCTTGCACTGATAATGGGACTCATACTAATGTGATTTAAGAGTCAGAATTAAAAAATAATCTAAACCTGCAATTGCTTCATCTAGATTTCTGAGAGGAACCACTGAAACTTTGCTCAGAACTACCCACAATTATGAAAAAATGCTCTTTTGTTCTTACATTAGTTTGCTAACAGATGGATTTATAATATCCTTTTTAAAAATTGATGTTACACCCATCTGCATGTGCTTAAGCTCAGTCTGCTAAAATGTACTGCTTGAGCTCATGACTCAAAGCTACAACTATTGTTCGCCTGCACAATACAAAAGGAAATAAAATGAAGGGTTCAGAACGGATTGTTGCAAATCAAGACTGTTGTGGGCGACTTTGGCATTCTTGGGCCAGTGGTGTGATGTGGGGTTGCTGGGTTATTGAACTTGATAGCTTTGCATTGCATGGCTGGCCTGGGGGGCCGGGGCCGTTCATAACCAGCCCCTTTCCAGCTCCCTCAGCCGCTCCTGGGGCTGCAGCCCCTCCAGGGCTCCTGTCATGAGGGACCCAAACCTGGACACAGCCCTCGAGGGGCCTCACCAGTGCCCAGCACCGAGAGATCTCAAATCCTTATTACAGAAATATGGAATTAAACCCTGGAAACAAGGAAGGGACCTTAAAGATCATTTAGTTCCAGCCCCACTGTAGGGAACTAGTTTCCAGCGTAAGCCTCTGCACTGCCGAATTAGAATGTTAAAAGAGTCAATCACCAGTTAATTGTCCTATCCTTGTCTCCCTAACTGTTGTGAATTACTCTGATTGTACTCCCTTTTCCATCGACCTTACCCTTTGTCTTCGCTGCTTCCCGAAATGGTGCCTGAGAGGAGGCGGGCGTATGCAAACAAGAGAGACCCTCGGCACCATGGGACCGTTTTGAGAAGAAAAACCCCTCGGACAACGAGCCCTCACACAATCTAAAGACTTAAATGACACCCCAGGTTGGAAAAAAGGTTGATACATCTTCTAATCCTGACTTGGGCTTTTCGGCCCTGTCACCGTGACCTCCAGGGAACTGGCTAGTGTGTGGCCCTTGAGAAGCTAAAGTGAGAGCTAGGGTTACAGAGACTCATGTGGTGGTAGCAACGTTTTGTGTGCTAGAGCACAGGTCACTGGTTAGGGGTAGGTGCATTCTACTTCTCCGGGTTGCTGGTGGGAGCTGAGGCAGTGTGGGTGCACAGCTTTGAGCCCCCTGCCCAGCTGATTCCCTTAATAAGGAGCTGAGCATCATATAAGGCCTTAGCCCTGCTCGTTTCAAAGACTCCAAAATCTCAGTTGAACTGCTTTTTGTTCAGTATCTTATATTACAAGAAGAGGCACTTGTCATAAACATATGGGATATTGAGCAGCAAAACCGTAATACTGACTGTTCAGGTGATGATGAAGCAGCATTATTGTTTTCCAGTGCCACTGGAAAAGTCGAAGTTTCCATTTACATCAATTTTTTAGAATGGGGGTGTTTGATTCTTTTTCCACAAAGATCTCAAAGAGATAAGTTAAGCCTATTAGCCTGAATGTGGCAGTTAATACGCTGATGTTAAGAACATACTTAAAGCCAAGAGCTCTTGGCTAGGCATTTTGACTCATTAAAGGAGAAATAAATGTCAAAGTGAAGAAGGTAAAATTGTAATACAAAATCTATTAATAAAGCATTCTGAAGAAATTGCCTGATATTTGTTACTAAAGGAGTTGATATGCATTTCTGTAATGAACAAAAAGGTTATCTATAAGAAAATATTCTGTTCCCTTGCTTACACTGAAGGAATTTTATATCAAATAGATAGAAAGTTGCTCCTTCATTGTTCTAGTCATAAGATCAGTGTCCAGTGAATAGCAATTCGTGTAGTCCTATGATCTGACATCCTATGTGGGAAATGATGGAAAGAGCTTTTTAAATGCTGCGGAGAGGTGGCAGCCTGGAAAAAGCTAATTAAAGAATGTTTTAAAATTGTGTTCCTTAGGATCTTTCATTAAAAAACAAGCTCAATTGTAAAAAAAATAGACTAAAAGGGTGCTGATGTCACTGCAGCAGCAGCAGTCCAAGTGTAGATTGTATATTGCTTAAGTGATTCAGATATTTTGATATGATTTGGCAAATGAAAACCTTGTCTTACTATAAGTCATTTTCAGCACCTGGATTTGCATATATGTATTATATCTGTTATATTAATTACATCTATTTTCACAGGTATAGACAGACGTACCCCAGTCGTGTGGCACCCGTGAATAGATCCAGAGAGCCTGTGCAGCTGTGTTTTGATCAGCGGAGAGCTTTCCTGGCATCCGAGAACTGAAATCACCTTGTGGGTATGACAAGCACATCTAAGTATCTAGCAAGTGAAAATCAAGGGTTTCTGTAAGGAAGAAGTAAGGACACCTACCACAAAAAATTAAAAGTAAAATAACCTTTAATAATCGCAACAATGCAATCTCCATCCTATGTATTGCTCTAAACTGGCATTTAGCCATCCTCTGGAGCTCTATTTTGTAACATATGGGGTTAGGGGGAGCAGTGAGCAGCTTTCTTTCTTCTTCATTGTGTAATTAAATATAAACTCTGTCAATAGACACTTGTCTAAAATGTTAGACAAGGAAACAGGTATAATTCAGAGGAAACCTGACCTTGATTGAATAGGGTCAAAATGCCTCAACCACCTCTTTCATTCGGAACTCCTCATTTACAGACTCAGACTTCTTTCACTGTAGCTTAGAGTTGACAAATATATGTAGGGTCTGTGTTAGTCTGAAAGATAAGAAGTGTAAAGGAAACTTCCCAGCGTGCCCGTTCAGGAGCCTCCCTGGCAGTCGCAGTGCCAAGGACAGAGGCTGTGGCTGCTGGCACCGAAGCCCCTTCCCAGCAGCGGCCGCAGTGACCCGGCGGGTCCCACCCCCTGCGCACCCCACTCAGTCACACCAGGTCTCCTCAGCGGCTCGACCCCAGGTTTCCCACAGCAGAGTCTCGGATGTCTCATTCCGTAAAACCACTTATTCCCGGCGCAGTGACACAGGAGCAGCTCGACCTGGTGCACCCGACAAGGACCCCAACCAAGGAACCCCCGGACTTTTATACTTTTTATCCCCTCACCTTCTGTCCGAACGCAAATCTCGCTCTTCGGCTCCCGTCCCCCTCTCCGTATCCATCACCTGGCTGGCGTCACCCGCCTCCTTTGTTAACCAAAAGATCGGCGATTCCCGGCCCCTGCTGTGTCTCTCGGTGCCCATGCCTGGCATCCCCCATCTTCGTGCCTTTGTTATCCCAAGGGTTGGCACTTCACAGCCTCTTGTCTCGGGCTCCCACCCTCAGCTCAATCTGCATCTCAATCTCCAGCTTGCAAGCCGGGCTACCTGGACCAGCAGCATTCCTCAGCAGCAGTCCTTCTGGATTTAGGGAATTCTGGGGCTAACCAAGCTCCTTGTGGAGAACACACAATTTCCCTCACCTCAAAGAGTTGTAACACTAAAATTGTGGAGAGTACAAAAATTTGTTTTCAGGAACACTGTTTGGGTATCTCCAGGTATTAGCACCTAGAAGATGAGTTCAACTCATCTACTTCCTAATTCCCAGATCTAATGGTATATGTTAATTAAGCTCCCGAGGAAACAACAAAAAAAAGGACTGAGCTCTAAATTACGTGTCTAAGAGCTTGAATTTTCCTCTTGATGTTTAGAAATCTAAGGCTGTTAGAAACATTTAAAGGCTGTAAGCCACCAAAGGCTTTTAAACGAAATACTTGTGGTCATTTCCAGACGTGGTCACTACAGATATTTCTTGAGCTTCCTGGTGCAATCTGTTATCTCAGGTCCTCTTTGTTGGGTATTCTAAGAACGATTTACCAAAATAGTTGATGAAGTTTTATATAGAATGTATTCCAAGTATTTGTTTGCTATATTATGCACCTCTTTCAACCAGATTTTGTTGGTCATTATGGAAACCCTTTCTAGTAAAAAGCTGTTTGACCCAGGAGAGCGTTAGCCAGCCAACAAAGTTTGGAGCTTTCGAGTAATTATCAGTATTTTTGTTTTGATAGTTTTTGAACAACATCTTTCTCACTGACCAGAAACACAGATGGCACAGGCCTGACTTTCTCATCACTGAGGATAATTTATCTCATACCACAGTAAAAAGAGACCTGCAAAAAGTGTAGATGTAATTTGAAGCCCTTTAATATCCTTTCATATTGGAGTAGCAGACAGGAATTTTTAGCCTATGTTCTTATCCCTTCTGTTTCTTTGCTGGGAAGTGCTTCAACAAGGACTGGTGTGGATTGGGAACTGCCAATTCCTCCTTTCCTGTTCCTGACGACCTGCTGAGGAACAGCCACACCAACACGCTCAGCACAAGGGCGTTTCTTCACATTTATCTTAGGTTAGCACTTTCCTTTATTTAACTGTCTCTGATCTGACTATATCTGATCATTCCTTCATCTCATTTTCACTTAACCTTTTGCCCTCTACACAGACTAAGCATCCTATCAGATATCTCCCAGGGGACCTTCTTTTCCCCCCACTCCCCCTTTCTCCACTCTTTCTCCAATTCAGGTGCTTTATGCCACTCCTGCTAATTTACCTGATTACATGGAAGGAGCTGTAGATCTTTTTATAATTGCTGTTTTACTTAAAACATTGATTCTTTAGCTCTCGTCTGTTTTCAGGTCATCACACCTCACTGGAGGTTTCCCTGGCTTAATGAGCAATTCTGAAACCACAGAAAGTACCGGATGATGGGGGTCAGTGTGCATTCTGATATTTGAAAGCCACTCCGTAGCATCCACAAGAGGATTCTTGGCACCTGCCTAGTTACACTGAATGTCCAATGTTATCTCTCCAGGCAAGTAAGACTCTGGCAATCACTGTAGTCCTATTTCACTCGTTCTCAGTCTTTTTGACACCAACACATTAATTCTCTCAAGCTCCTTTGGCAGCTGTAAGAAGTTCTCTTTTTTTTTTTTCTAATATGATTGATAATATTGAATATTTCTTTTAACCTTTTACTGCCATTCTTGGGCTAGGTGATGGTTTTTGTGTTCGGATGTTAATCTCCAGTATGCAGTAGCACATCTTCCAATCACCTACTCATTATGGAGCTCATTTGTAAAATGCTGCTGCTTAATTTACAACTGCCTGTGAAGCCCCACTTACCATTGGCCCTCCAACACTCCCACTGTCAAAGGTCACATGAAGAAAATCTTTGCTTTATACAGAAAATCCTTCTAGTTTAACACAAGGAATGGCAGTCCTTGGACAAAATTTGTCTATATGGTTTCATATGATGCACTGGAAAGAAATACATTCTGCAAAGGGTGCAAATAATACAGGTTCTCTGGTTCAGTGCAGGAGAAGGCCCAACTGAAATGTAGTGGCAAAAAATGTTATAATTTTCTTCACTTCCAATTTTTCAGGGGAAAAAAAATGTTGTCTGAGGAGACACAAATTTGTAAAAACAAAAAGACCTCCCAGGATGACTTGAAATATGTTCAAATTACACATCTACTCCCTGCTCCCTAGAACACAGTAAATATTTCTTTGGCCCTACAAAGTATTTTAGTCTGAACCCAGGAAACCTCAGCTTGACCTTGAAAATAAGATTCCTCAGTTTTCAAAGTAAATGTCTCAGCCACATTACTGGAGGAGTTGCACTTTTCTGATTGAATGTATAAAACTTGTCTCTTTTGGCAAATGGGGTAGATTATACTGTGGGGAACTGGTTGTTTTCCCAATTAGCTGACCACAGGCACTCTCACACTAGATTTCTCAACTTCTACACCTCAGTACAATACTGGTGGCAAGGTTAAAATATCTGTTTTGGGCTCTTAGGGGCAGGGTTCAGCCAGTTAAAAGCAGTAGAGCCTGTCTCAATGGACATGCACTGACCTACCTTGCTGAGTTAGCACCCAGAGCATATCTCTATAGAGGTTTTGTCTTCTTTTCAGGTTGTAGTGGATGGTTTAACAGCATCTGATGCTGTAGCATCCTTCCAGCATACCTTGAATCCCATTTGAGATTTCAGATTGAATATGTCTGGATTTGATCAGTTTTATCAGTTTATTTTCTTCTGATGTTTTTCTCCTCTGCCAGCTGCATTAACTCTTCTTTCACCCAAGACTCACTCCATGGTATGTGTAATGAAAATACTCTTTTGAAACACTTTGACATCATCTTCTGACATCTGACTCATATTCACATATAAATTTCCCAAGTCTGGTTATCAGTTCTCTGTAGAAAAGTGTAAGCAAGTGTTCCACGTGGACTGTAAAAGGACAAGGAAGGTCTCAAATTCCTCTTCTGATGACTGGTCAATGTCTATCAACTGACGTTGAAAATCTCTGTGGCCAAGCCTTCGTTTAATATCATAGCTCAGATATAACTGCCTTTTGTCCAACAGCCTTGTTTAAAACAGACCAAAATAATAAAGACACTTTGATTGGCATCTACCATATTAATTGAATTAAACCTGTCTCTAATTTTAACAAAGAAACAAATGCAGTATTGGTTGTTAAATAAAATAAGGTGATGCTTTTTCAAAATGAGCCTTTCCGGTTTTGCTTCAGCCTGAGTTTCTCACTTGAGGCCAACTACACGTGTTGAGAGGCTGTCAGCTAGTGTTTCACAGAGATTTCTGGTTCAGGGCACCAGTGCAGACACCCAGCTGCCCAGGCTGTGGCCTTTGCACCCTCCCCAGGCCCTGCTGACTCCTGTGTGTGCTCAGGGTTTCATTAGGTTGCAAGTTGTAGCCACGTGGTGCAGATTTAAGAGCTCCGTGTAGCTCAGGTAATATCCACACATCTGAGAAGGACTGTACTGCTGTCCAAACAGAATGAACCTTTGAACTTTGTTAGCTTTTTAATATGACATTAAGCCTCAGATTTATAAAACCAAACCAGAACAAAACAAAAGCTTGCTTGCTTTCATTCTGTGTTTTGATTTTGCACTGGATTGTCAGCAAAGCAGACCTTTTATCTATAAACAGATGGCACACAATTCTGTGGGATTTTCCCACATTTGATGAACACACATCAAGTCCATTTACATGAGCATGGAAAATATTAAAATGACTACCAGGTCTGCATAGTGTAAGACACCTGGAGCACATTGCTGCCAGCAAGCTTCTGAGGTGGGGATATTCTGGCACACAGTCACGGTTCTGGGGACTGGGCCATTTTTGACTCAGGTTATTGCATCTTTTGACACCTAAAGACATGTTCACCTCTGACCCAGAAACATCTGCAACGTCAAACTATAAAAACGGGAATGGAAATGTAGCCTTTTTTCCCCTTACTGTTATTTTTATTTTCTATTGAAAAGAGTTTTAAAAGGCCTATGAAATGTAAAATTGCTTTTTTGCCATAGTTGCAAAACTCATTTCAATTTTTATCTGAGATGCACTTGTAGCAAACTTCCAGATTTGAAAAACAAATGCAATAGCCCACTCTGAGGCCCAGAGTCTGAAGCCCTGAGCAGAGCCTGGGCTGCATCTCTGAGGCAAACAGGGGGACTGTCACAGTGACCAGCCTTGTCCCCATTCCCACCATTCACCCCACCTTCCCCCAACAGTTTATATTGCTTGCAAAGTTCTTGCATGTTCTGACTTTGCTTCCTAAAGTAGCTCTGGCTGATCTTAACTCACTACTTTTGCTCCTTCTCTGCAGTCAGAATTGGTAAGCAGCTGGGCCATTACTCATGGCCCAAGCTCAGAGCACCAGCCCTTCTGGTGACTGCACCAGGGGCTGCAGGTTCTTGTGCTGTAAACTAATACCAGCTGGAGTCTCCCTTTCACCTCTTCTTCCTCCTGCAATTTCTATGCACAGATTTTATTTCTTTTTACTTAGTTTTGCCTAGTAATTTTTGGCCCTAAAAACTGAGCTGGTGTCTTTCTGTGTGTCAGTCTTCCCTCCTGTAGAAGGAATTGTGTGGTTTGTAGTCAAATGGGACTATCTTTGAATGAACAGCACTATGGAAATCCCCAGAACTGTTGCAGTCAATTTTTTGTTTCATTTAACGTGAGAGGTAGAATATGGGACAGAGCAACATATTATGTTGATAGATAAGTTATTGGTATGGTTGAATTTGCCAAAATTAACACATTTCCCACTGGAAAACAGCAACAACAACAATGGGGGAAAAAAGCCTCAATCAAGCAAAAAACTTTGGAAAAGTTTCTCTTTTCTGAATACAGGCATTTTATGTTAGAGCCTTAGAGCTGATTCTGTCTCTCCCAAGTTATAAACCCTTATGGATGTACCATAAAGATGTCCACCTAATGCAGAGAAAAGCAGATTAATTGATCACAGTAATATATTCTTATCCACTGAATAAGAGCATTCCACACATTGTTTCTTGTTTTGTTTCTGGCTTGTAAATCTTCATTGTAGGATACAAATGAAAATGACCCAAATATGTATTATTTATGAATAGGACTCTCAGATATTATGCTTTAGATTGATTGTGTTAGACAGGATATAACAAAAGCACAATAAGTCAATGAAAAATAAAAAGCAGCAAAAATGTTTCATGCTAAAAATGTAGTTCTAGTGACACCTCTTATATAAAGGACATTTCCAACACATTGACATTTATATTTATCATGGCTGTGTGTGTGATTTACAGTTGTCTAAGGTACTGAATATCAGGAATATCCATGCACATACACACCCCTTTGAATGATGGCAAGACATAGACTGCTGCATTGCCCCTTATACAGCAAGCTTTTCCTCCCCTTTTTATTTTTCTTCTCTAGCTTCAGGGACGCAGAGGAAGCAGTAGATCAATAGGGTGTCTTGACTGAAGTTGCCTGCAGCACTTCCATTTCTCAGACTGGACACTGATGCTAACTATCAATAGCAATAAGAGGCTGTCTCAGACAGAATTAAGGCTCCTTCTTCTGCATGGCTGTCTGGTGCTTACTGATAAACATCTTGTGCACAGGATTGCAACAAATAAACCATTTCAAGTGTGCAAACTAGCCACTGTCATTCTTCCTATTGATACTTGCTGTGGGCTGAAGGGACTGCTAGTTATTTTCATACAGCTGATAACATGTTAGATAAGGGTACAGATGGATAATAGTACAAAGGCATAATGCTATAAAGTGTAGAAACATCATTGATGAAATTCTCTTTGCTTCTGTAGAAACCCTGAGACAACAAAAGACGAAAATATTGACTTATGTTCAAACTACTTAAGAGAAGCTACAGCTAAATTTAACTATTTATTAACCCCTGATTTTTAGGTAATGTTAAAGATATCCTGCCAAGCTATTTTATTCAGAGGTTATTCATTTACCAGTCCTGGATTTGCTAGTTTATTCTGGAAATAAAAGTCACCAGGGGCTGGATGCAGGTATGATATGGATGGGGAGGTGTTGGGCAGCATCATTCACTTGTCATTTGGCCTGAGCTATACACCACACTAGCAGTTGCTAATTTTGGAATAACTGAGCCACTTTAGCCTCCCTCCCTGCAAATAATCAATTTCTTGACTGATCTATAGCTCTGTAGTGCATTCCTGGTTTTCAGCCTGAATAAGGATGAAGAATCAGGTTCTCACCCACCCACATGAAATCACCGTTAAAATACCCTGGCCCAGATCTTCTTGGTGGTAAGTCCTGATAGCTCTCCTAAGTCAGATATCCAGTGAAGTTATGCCAATTTGCATCCAACAAAGAGCTCACATGCTAACTGGGATTTATTTTTCTTTTAATTTTGCTTTAAACTGACTGGGGTGGGGGAAGTGGTTCAGATGCTCTGCTGTAAAATCAACAGAGCCTTATTTCATATCCCCCCTCTGTGGAGCTCTAACCATTTACAGGAGCAAACAATTTGGCTCTGAGACATCTCCAGCTTTATATGATGTGGGCTTTTCAGATCAGGAGGCTTGTTTTCAGAGAGAAATTTCAATGATATGATACATTTTGAGTTTCAGACCATCTCAAACAAAATGTATTATGTAACATTGTCTTCTTTCACAACAATGTTTTATAAATTTAGCAAAGGCTGATGTATTTTACAGGATGAGATTATTATGAAGATAGTTCTGTTGTTGCTAAATGCTTAAATTAGGATGTTTTATGAGAAAATAAATCAAAGCTCCCAAGATTTCAGGGATACCAGTTATGAGTAGCCCTATTAAAAATATTTGCATAAGAATACTCCTGAATATGTCTATGAATAAACGTATTCATTCAAAAGAAGTGAAATAAAATGTTAACTGGAATTTAATTTGGGAGAAGAAAGAACCGAAAAGAGCCGTACTACAGCTACACTTACTGATATATATATATTTTTTCACTTTTTTTTGTCTCTGTACCATATGCTGCAGTCAGACTTGCCCACCACACAAGAGCGGTTTGGGGGTGGAATAGTTAATGTCTGTCGACTGCTCAGAATCACTGCTGTTATTAATTGTCCTCCAGTATAGAACATGTACATTTTACATTAATACCCTGACTAACGAGACAGAGCATGCAGTTTCTAGCTAGGGAAGCTGGAATTTCAGAAATAGCTTGGCTCTTCACTTTGATTACTTTCTGGCTGGAGAGTTGGAGTCAAGCTAATTCATTTTGTAAACATTGCTGGTCATTCATGTACAGTGCATGGCATGAATCAGGGCCGGACACTCAGGCGGGTGCAAGTTCAAAAGTCCAGATGGAAATTCCTGTTCCACTGCACACAGAATAATCCACGCACACAGTAAGAAAGATCATACATGTACTCAGTCAAAATTCCCATCCCCAAAAAGGGGAAGGTTTCCTTAAGAAAGGTGAAAAGACAAGGGCCCTCACTATTTGCTGATGAGCAATCCACCCCTTGCACCCTAACAGTCAGCTTTCAACAAATATTTATACAGCTCAGGGATACAGCTATAGCTGCAACATTTCAGCACAAATATTAGGCCACAACCTCAGCTAGTCTAAATTGGCCTCAGTGGCATTACAGTGATTTACAATAGCTGAGCTTCTCCCTCCTTTTATTTTTTCCTCGGTGCCTCTGACACAGTATGCTCTACATGCTGCTTTCAGATGAAGAGTGTATTAATTTTAAAGTAAAAAATAATTTTAAACCAAGCTCTTCATCCTACTAAGGTTTCTCCCAAATTTTAAGAGGGCCTCAGCAAAAAAGGAAGATCTGTTACAAAGGCGACTGTGAGTTTTCTGTAGCACAGCCGCACTCAGTTGAGTTGGGGTGCTAAGGCAGAAAGCCATTCCAAAAAATTGATTCTTTTGTTAAAAAAAATATAGATATACACACACACACACACACAAACATAAAATCTGGCTTTACTGCTCCCACTGAAGAACTCCATTGTGTGTGTAGGTTTAACAGCAGTTATACGCAGATATAAGTACACAGTTGTGTATTATAATATTTGTTTCTTAATGTCACTAACCCAGAATTCTTCAAAAATGTACAAAGTCTTAATTTTCCCCCAGTTTTTCAAAACAGAAAACATTAGTACAGCAGTATTTTTTTCCAGTGTGACTTGAAGCTGGAGACAGAGAAGTGGATTACATTACATGTTTTCTACACAGGCTGAGGGATTAATTTAAATGATTCCCCTAAATCAAAATAACTAGACTTTTTGGCAGCCTTTGAAGTTTAATGAATGTTTATTCTTGCCATCAAGTGTAGGTTTTGGGACACCCTGCTGGACCTCTAAAACAAGATATCTAATGCTATTTATGTAAAATAAGCCAAACCCAAAATGTTTTTATTAACGTCATGAAGAAAATGCAAGAATTTAAAAGTAGCAAATATTTTGGTTTAAAAATTTTAAGTTAATGGTACAGAATTGTTCCCACTGTCCTGTCAGGGTCTATAGCTGAGGGTTTAAACATTAACTACAATTCTGATGATTTCAGAAGTAAGCATGATATAGAACAGGTCTGTTCTGTAGTCTCTCCTAAGTCTGGTTTCCACTCTTTTAGGGACACAGAAAAGCTGCTGTGCTCTTATCTTTCACAATACATTCGGTATTCCTTTCAAATGTCTCTTATCAAAGTTGACAACAAGTACCTATTACTTACAGACATTTCAATGTGGGTTTTCTGTAGAAGAAAATTAAATCAGGTCATGAGATGTAATAAACCAGACATAGGATTTCCAAATACATTCTATTTCTTTTATGGTTAATACTTTTTGAAGTGTGCTACTGAAATGCTGCATAAATGTAAGACCTGGTTTGCCTCTGATGACTGTGATTGATTAAAACAGTAGGTAATGTTCTTGGAGATATTTAGCTTCTGATAACTCAGCCATACAGACATTCTCTGATTTTTTTTTTCCCCCGCAGGGCCATTTTCACATGTACAAAAAACCTTCGAAAACTAGATATTTTTTTTATCTAAAATTCACAGCATGTCTTGCTGTTAAATTGCCACCTTAGAGGCCTTTTTTAAATTTCATTGAAAATGCATATTAAATCAAAGTGATAGACACATGTAATGTAAAATGTCTGTCAACAATTAGAAACCCATTTGGAAGTTTGTAAAGCATAACAATTTAAAATGAATTTAAATTGAGAAGGAAAGTTTTTAGATTGAGAAGAAAAGTTTTAGCCTGCAGTACTGCAATTCTGTTCAGAACAAATCCAGATTTTTTTACTCTTTTCCGAGCGAAAGAGAAATAAAAGAGCCAGAGCTTCTAATGTAATTAGCTCACTATCATGTGTCAGTCAAGCAATTTCATTCTTTCAGCAATAAAGCCCAAATTATATTGGTTATTTGATTTTGACATATATAATAAAGCATCAAGTGTGTGAATAATATAGTTCCATGTTGCCCTGTCGTGGAATCATAGAATGGCTGGGAGAGACCTCAAAAGACCATCTGATCCAACCTTTCCTTTTCCAGGAACCTAGAACACAGTGCAGCTGAGCCACTTGATGAATTTGTGCTCTATGCATTGAAAAGTGCAACTGGTTTTACTTGGATAGACTAAATCCCTATCCAGCAACATCCACAGGGCTTGAAAAAATGCTTTAAGGGAAACTTTACAAAATATCCTTTGTATTCTTCTAAGATTTTACAAGCTTTCCACACAAACCTCCTGGATATCCTGAAACCATGGGATCCACAAGTAAAACAGACCAGTGGCACACTGAGGCCAAGTTCCCTCCAAGGCAGTTTTGGCCCTTGACTGTGTGGCCACACCACTGAGGACTTGCCTACCTAAACGGGGGCTGGGAGTGGCAGCTAAAAGGGTACAAAATTTGGGATGACATCTGGATTTTCCAAAAATCTTGAACCTAGGAAAATCTGGGGTTAGATGAGGGTTTATGGCTAATATTTATTGAATAAAATGTAGACATCTACAATATGTTTTGCTATAAAATGAAAGTATTTTCAATTAAGTTTAAATTTTGTAGCTTTTTTCTCCAGTTTTACAACATGCACATTTCCAAGCAGTATCCAACAATGTCAGCTTTCTACACTGAAATTAATATAATCTTGTAGATATGTGCCAATGCTTCAAGTGCAGAATGCTGTATTCTCTGTAGTGATATATAACTTCTTTAAAAGCAGATACACTTCCAGGACTGATATATTTTGTGTAATTTGTCCAGATTAAATTCTGTCTGTTTCTGGACATTCCACTTATCACTTTGATTGATTTTATGAGAATGACAATAAGAAAGCAGAACAATAATAAATGCAAAGCATATTCTACAGGTAATTTCTGAAAGGAAAGTCAATCCCTTGACAACTTTACATAGTGTGTTATTGGTTGCAATTATTGCAAAAATGATAGCGTGACATCACAAAAAATGGATGCAAATTACCAGTAACAGTTTTTTTCTTTGGTTATTTAGTATTTTTACTGTCCTTGAGTAATCCCCTTGAAGAGCCAAGATTACCTGTGATTAGCAGATTTGAACAGGTGGTTTAAGGAGCTGTACTCCTAAAATGTCACAGTTGTTTTGCATCGAGAAGCAGTGAGTGCTTTCCCAGTCAGCAGCACGCAGCTCCTGCAGGCTCCCCTGAATGTGGCAACCAGCACCCGTTACCGGATTTTGTTGCTCTAGGCAAAACATTAAAGCCAGGCCCCTCACGAGGCACAGTCTCTAGCACAAGCAAGTGTTACTGAACATTCTGCAGCCCTGGGCAGCTGCTGCTCCGGGGGCTGGGGTGGCAGTGCTGGCCCAGGATGCAGATGTACCTGTCTCTCCCCCCTTCGGCTCACATCCCTCACGGTTTTTACCTTTGCTCTGGGTTTAATTATTGCTTCTGCTCAGTGTGACTATCACTGGACACGGGCAGGTCTTGTCCCACTTTGGGGCAATCGGTCAGCAGTGAAGAAAAGGAGTAGCAGGCCTGGCAGCCCTTTGAGAGCAGCACTGCCTAAAACTGAATTTTGCTATTTGAAAATTCTAGGCATGAAACAAAGAGTAAGTGAATGATCCTGCTTGCACAGAGTGAGTACAGCAATGTTACTGTATTGTGAGAGTATATGTACAGTGTTGGAGAGGACAGTACTGAAGCTGAAGGAGGGAATGGACCATATTTATCCTTTCTTTAATTCCACTTAATTCAGTACATTTACAAGGCATTTGGCTCTATGTTTTCATTAAACTGTTATTCTTATGTATTATGGCATTGCTTGTGCTTTTGTGCAGCATGAAAATGGAAGTTGTTTCAATGGCAGAAGAAGCCAGGCTGAGTAAACTTGAGAGACAGAACAAGTGACTTCAAGCCTTAAAATGTATGGGAGTGCAAATGTGTGCAACTGTCAACTAACCATGTTAACAAGAAAGTTCTCACGAAGAGGTATGGGATTTACATGCTAATCACTGTCACTGGTGCCTTCTCTAAATCTTTTCTCTCTGGAACAGTTGTTTATGCTCCTCTGCAGTTAGTAATGGCCCTGATCTGGCACACTCACACAAATACAGCTCCTCTCGGAAATCAGTTTGTATAGACTGGGGGCTTAGACACATATTTTATTTGCAAACAGCTGGAACAGCTTAAGAAGTTACTGTACCACGCATTGTTGTCCCATGCAGGAGATTTCCATCCCTTGCTGGTGAGGAAGTCATGCAAACGTTTGTGCCAGTGCCAGAGCAGCAGGGCCTGGGAGAGCCCCGTGCCCATTGCCCCACTCAGCTGGTGGGACAGGGCTGTCCGGGCGTGGGGCAGTGAGGAACAGTGGTCAGAAACAGGTTTGATCACCACAGTTAGCTCCTCTCCAAATTCACTCACGTGCAGTTCTAGACTGAAACAGTGCTCATGCTGTGCTGTCAGTGCTCTGCTTCCTGCACAAGGGTGAGTGTCACAGGTGATGTTTAGGATTGGGCACTTGTATTGCAAACTTCTGAGGACAAGAGAAGTGTCTTTTCATGGTCTCAGAAGTGAGTACATGATGTATCCTTCCTTACAAATGGAAGTAGAATAAGCACTGGTGTTTGGTGCAATTCCTAAATGTACCATGTTGTCTTATATTCAATTACAATTCTCCCTCTTTTGTTTTGCCTGTTGCAGTACATGACAAACAGTTGAGTTGCTGAACCATTACAGACTGGGACTACATTTGTCTTTGAACGTATGATTTTTGCACCACATGTCTTTAGTATTATCTAAAACCTACTCAAGCTTTAAATTCTTGTTCAGGCAGTACTTCTAGGGTGTCAGTGGCCAGGAACAAGCTCAGATGAGCTTAATGATTGTGTACAGTGCTGGGGAGAGCTAGCTAGTCTGCAGAAAGCTGCTTAAGGCTGTAAATAGACATGTTCTGCAGCCTTGGACACCACACTTGAGAGCAAATTTGAAGTTCTGTGAAGAGGGATCGAAACAGAGAATATGTAACTCAGGGTGAGATTCAAGAGATGGCTTGTACAGCCAGGATGAAAGTCCAGGCTTACTATATAAAGCATGTGAAGGATGGAAACAATTTTTCTAACCCCAAATCTGGTTTCTGGATTTCTGGGGAAGGGTCTTTTAAGTCTCTTTGTGAGGATTGCTCTTTGAATCCTGTTACTTGAGCTTTTCTTACATAAGGAAAGGAAACTGCAAGTCTCATTTTCTAGGTGACAACTGTGAGATCTTGGGTTTATGAAGCAGTACTTTTCAAGGCTCTTTCTGGGTCACTGATGTAGTATCTGCTGATAGCTCAGTAGGGCTGGCTGGCAGCTCAGCACTCAACTCTTTCCTCTTTTTTCTGCTGAGCAATTTTTCTGAGAAATCAGAAACTCCTGGAATTACCTTTTGAGGTAGGTAACGGCTGTTGTTGCCATCTGAACATTATATGATCATTAATGGGAAGAAAAGAAAACTGCAATAATGTGGCTGGGGATCAGATTGCTCTGTGAGGAAATGGGCTCCCCACAGGACCCAGGTAGTGCATGTGCAAGTCTGTGAGCAAACATATTTGCACTCAGAGTGGTGTGTTCTGCACAGCACCATTGCACACCAGTTCTCTTAACAGGCTGGCTCAAACTGGGGGCAAAAGGTGGATGGGGAGGACTCTGCTTAGCTCAGGCATGGAAACATTATTCATGAAGCATGTACTTTATTGCAACTAGCTGCTGCCAGGCCAGCTCCTTGTGTTGATGCAGAGGGCATGACAATTTTCACGTTGTAAACACCACGCATTAATCAGGGCACCTCAATATTATACAAACAAAATGTATGTACTCACAAATACTTCCAGTGTATTTGAATCAAAAATATGTCATGAAAAGGAGAGGGGGTTGTGAGGTTCATTTCATTAGGTAAGAAATTTGGGACTCTACAGGCAACATTCCCCCTGAGGTTTGAAGTGTGTTTAGTCTTTAATCACTACATACTCTCCAGTTTAAAATGAAACTTGAAAATGTAAATAAACATGTATACTTTGTAACTCTGATTTGACAGTGTAAATCTTTTTGTGACAACAGGTCTTAGTTTGTTAAATGACTACCTCGTAGAAATCACCTCTAAGTTCCATTTGAGAGAAAATATTCATGTGAAATTTTGTCCTTGTGTTTATATTCTGTCAGAGTACAGAATTTTTGTGTAATTTTAATTCAAAGGTAAGCAGATCCTATGGGAACACTTTTTTTAAGAACACATGTTTTTCCTTAAATATCCTGGAAAATACATCCCTTGGTCCTGCTCCTTTATTTGCTTTTAAATGACCCCCATCTCCATATTTTACACTATTTAAAATACTACTTTGACAAAGAAATTATAACTATAATAGTTTATTAAAAATCGACATTAAGACTCCCATGGATATATACCTGGATGAAGAGTGATAGAGACTTCGAAGTTTTCCTACCGTATAAAAGCACTTTCCTTAAAGCAAGATATTTGGAGGAAATGGAGTTGGCTGATATTGCAGGTTTTATCTCATCATCTGATATCAGATGTAATTATCCACAACTCTTCTTTTGACATGTACATAATTCATATTTCAGTGTCCTTTTTTTCCCTTGTCCTATCCAGAGTTTTTCTGTGCTGAGAGACATCACAATATGTCTTTGAAAGATGTCTTTGTAGCTCAGAATGTAGCCCAACATTATTTTTTTTTTCAATCTAAGGCTGCAGAAATCTCTGTCACTTCATTTCTAAACTTCTGGTTTTCTGGTGGAGCCACATGGTGGCTTTATACAGCTGGATACACTAGGATATTAAAAAAAAATTAAACTGGGATGCAAAGGCATGTGGCTTGCAGAGAAAATTTCCCCTGTAGCATCAAATAAAAATCTTGGTTCTCTGTAGAACTTATACATTCACTCTGTCCATACCTGATGACCACTGTGTAACATATCAGTAGAAAAGCTTTCTAACCTAAGCAGCCTACCTGAAATAACCTCTAATTCATTTTTTAACCCCCCAAAAAAGGCATATAAAGGATAGAATGATACCTTGGGATCAATAATAATGTTGTAATCAAGAATCAAGACACTTTCTCAAGTGTATGGTATTTAATTGAAAAAAAGTATTTTTTTAACATGGGAAATAAAACATTCTGATATATATATATATAAAAAAAAGATATCAGAGGAAATAATGATGGGCTTTAGGGTGTGAAAGTATTTGTAATTACTAGCACTCTCTAGTCCTGTAAAAGTGCATGGAAATCTTTTCCAGTGTTGCATTTTTTTTTTTTATTTGTTATTTTCCTGCCTTGTGGGCTGTACATACAAAAGAGTTGCCCATACACTGATGGAGGGGATTTCTTTTACTCCTTGGGTTTTAACATTCTTGCCTGAGTGAGAGAATTTTCCATCCAGCTTGTTTACTTCATGATTTATGTCTAAATTGACAGAGTCCTTCGGAGGCATTCGTGTTAAATTTGAAACAAACATATTTAATGCTCATGTTGTAATAAAACAGCTAAAAGAGCAGATTAAAAAGATATGCACAGAGAGGTCTGATTGATTGAGGGATTGATTTTACTACTTTTCCCGTAGGTGGGTAGTGATGGCTGTAAATCTCCTGATAATCATTTCAGAAGCACCTTCATCAATAAACTCAAAAGGGACAACTAGGTGTAAAAATTTTCCAGCCATCAGGTCAAACAAAAGGCAGCAAATGTGTAAAGAAAGAATTGAATTAAATAATCCCACCTTGGCTGGTTCTGGCATTAGTCATTTTTATCTCGGGGGCGGAGGAGTCCCCATCACTACGATTCTCTGGGATTTAGGGGAGAGAGAGGGAGAGGTTCTTTCCCTCTTCTTTTTTTTCCTTTTTGCCTTTGACTAAACCCGTATTGCTTACGATTCAATTATGCGGGTAGAAGCTTGTGTTTGTGAGCAATGATCAATTATTAGTTGCCAGTAATAATGGCGAAGGATTCAATTCTGGTGCCCCCTCCTCTTCGTTTGTTTTTTATTTTTTTTTTTTTTTCCCTC
>VYXC01004205.1:519595-520905 GCA_013397175.1 Platysteira castanea | reverse complement strand
CTCCGCGCCCGGCGGTGCCGGCAGCGCTGGGCCCGCCAAGCTGCCGCCCGGCCCCCGCCGCGGCCGCGCCTCTCGGCTGCGCCGGGGGACCGCCGGGGATAGGGTCCCGGGCTCCGCGCGGGGAAACGGGGTGGAAAGTTTGCGGGATGTTGTGCTTCGATCTGACCGTTTACCCGGCTTCCTAAATCCCCGGGATGCCCTTCTCGTACACCAGCAAATAGATCAGCACTCGCTTCGCGGAGCTTTGAGAAATGTTTTTTAAAAGTCATTTGGGTTCTGAGAGTCGATTTTGGGTTTTTAACTGGGTTTTGTGAGCTTTGAATGCACTCGAGTTTTGCCGTTTCCTCAGTACAATCCCCTTTCTCATCTCAGTAAACACATTTATTTTTCTTACGATATTATTCCCACTTCCGCTGAAGTTTGGAGTAGGAGTTGGAGAAGCGTTAGGTTTTTAGTTTTCTTTCATCAACCTCCTGCGAAAGAATTTGGAACTTATTAAAGTGAGCAAAGGAAAGAAAAGCAGAGAGGGATTTTTTACATCTTCACTTCGTATGATTGCATCTTTTGACATTTGCTATCTTTTTTTGGTTTGTTTTTAGTAGGTGAAACAGGTCAAAAACACTTCCAAGTATCCTTTTTTTAAAATAGCCGTTTTCTTTTGTTTTTAGTCTTTTGATCTGATTTTGCACATCGTTTTCAAATGAAGTACAGTGGGAGTGTGAGAAAGGAATGTTAACTGAGCAGCTTTCCTGCCTGTTGCTAAAGGATGTCCTTGAAGTAAGTTGGATCTTGCCTGAAATGATGGCATGGAAGTGAAGCTTTTGTTTAGTTTGGGTGGCTATCGTAAGTTAAAGAAGTGAATAATGAAGTTTATTGTTTTAAAAATATCGACCAATTTCCTAGGAAAAGCAGTGTGCTCTACTATAACGTGTAGGAGCCTCCCCCTTCCCTTCTCTGGTCCTGGTGTTAAGTTATGGCTGGTTTACATGGTTGGACGATAAATTCTGGGTAAGTTGCCCAAAAGGTGTGCTTTGTAATGGTGCTTGAGGGTTCAGAACGCTGTGGTACCGTTAGCATAGAGCTACCCCCGCCTTTCCGGGGTCCCCGGCCCTGGCAGCAGCTTCTCACTGGAGCAAGACAGGGTGGGTGAACTGCGGCGGGGACGAGTTTGTGTTATGTGCCTGTGAAATTGCAAAACAAAACTTCGAAATTCCAAGCGCTTCTTTCTTCTCCTTTCACACTGTGAATTCAGGTTTGCTAATCCATGTGCAGCTTGCACAGGGTGCAGGAGAGGGGAGCATCGCTGGCTC
>VYXC01004205.1:482095-514595 GCA_013397175.1 Platysteira castanea | reverse complement strand
ATGTTTTTCAGATCAGAATCTCACAAGAAGTGTTTTTGGTGAAGCACATGGTGGCAAATAGGACATTTGCTTAATTGTAGAAACATTACTTGAGGCATTAAAAGTGGTCTTTAAAGTGCTTTGGCACTTTACCATTTTATGGCAAACGATACCATTTTACAAGGGATTTTTCTTTTCTATTCAGTTTGTAACCGCGGCAGAATTAAGTTTGGTTGGAAAGCAGATTCACAGCTTATACTTTATGTAGCAACTTGGAAGAAACGGGGGATGAATCTGTAGCGTGGTAATACGTACTTTTTTTTCTTGTCAACAACTGATTGGGACCTCGAATGACTACAAATTAGTTTAGTGATGGGGCAACTGTCACAGATATCTTTGAATCAGTTGAAAATGAACAAGGTTGACAGGAACGTGAGAGTCTAATGAGTCCTTCAAATGGCTGATTTGCACTCAGTGGACAACTAGACAATAAGCAGTATGAATTATTGGAAATCAATACTTAGCTATGGAATTTCATTATGCTCCAATGCCTTCAGTTCATAGTATTTTATATTTTGATGGATTATATGAAGCAAATGATCATCTAAGACACGGGGATTGATAAAAATCCCTTGTACAGTTTTAAATGGTGCTTTTGACTTATTTTTGTGAAGTAGGAATATTGATCTATTTTCATGTGCAATCTTAGTCTGTTTTAGAGTGGTAGATAAAACCAGTACTTTTAAATAAAATGTGCTGCAGATTTTTTTTGTATTTACTGGTTGGTTCCTAATCCATCATCTTTTGATGTTTTAGGAGACACAGAAAAGGGTCAAGCAAATCGAACCACTAAGAACAAGGACGCCCATGTCTGTGGCAGGTGCTGTGCTGAGTTCTTTGAATTATCAGATCTCCTGCAACACAAGAAGAATTGTACTAAAAATCAATTAGTTTTAATTGTGAATGAAAATCCAGCTTCTCCTTCTGAAACCTTCCCTCCTAGTTCCCCTTCTGATAATCCTGATGAACAGATGAATGACACAGTTAATAACACAGATCAAGTAGACTGCAGTGACCTTTCAGAGCATAACAAACTTGACAGGGAAGAATCCATGGATGTGGAGGCTTCCAGCATTAACAATAGCAGTAGCAGTTCCAAGAGTGTCAACAATAGTATTACAAGCAGTAACAGCTCCACAATGGGTACCTCAGCTGTAACAACCTCTCTACCTCACATAGGGGATCTGACAACACTAGGCAACTTTTCAGTGATAAACAGTAATGTAATAATTGAAAACCTGCAGAGTACTAAAGTGGCAGTAGCACAGTTCTCACAGGAGGCGAGATGTAACGGGGCATCGAGCACTAAACTCGCTGTCCCTGCCCTGATGGAGCAACTGTTGGCATTGCAGCAGCAGCAGATCCATCAGTTGCAACTGATTGAACAAATCCGTCACCAAATATTATTGTTGGCTACCCAAAATACAGACATGCCAACATCTTCTAGCCCTTCTCAAGGTACTTTACGAACATCTGCCAACCCCTTGTCCACATTAAGTTCCCATTTATCCCAGCAGCTGGCTGCAGCAGCTGGATTAGCACAAAGCCTTGCTAGTCAATCTGCCAGCATCAGTGGTGTGAAACAGCTACCCCCTATACAGCTACCTCAGAGCAACCCTGGCAACACTCTAATTCCATCCAATAGTGGCTCTTCTCCAAATATTAACATATTGGCAGCAGCAGTTACAACACCGTCCTCAGAAAAAGTGGCTTCAACTATTGGTGGCTCACAGCTCAACAACCCACCAGTATCAGCATCATCTTCACCAGCTTTTGCAATAAGCAGTTTATTAAGTCCTGCATCTAATCCACTTCTACCTCAGCCCACCCCTAGTAACTCTGTTTTCTCCAGTCCCCTGTCCAATATTGGAACACCTGCAGAGGATTTAAACTCCTTGACTGCCTTGGCACAGCAAAGAAAAAGCAAGCCACCAAATGTAACTGCATTTGAAGCAAAAAGTAATTCAGATGAGGCATTCTTTAAGCATAAATGCAGGTTCTGTGCTAAAGTGTTTGGGAGTGACAGTGCCTTGCAGATTCATTTGCGTTCTCACACTGGCGAGAGGCCATTTAAATGCAACATATGTGGAAACAGGTTCTCCACAAAGGGAAACTTAAAAGTCCACTTTCAGCGTCACAAAGAAAAATACCCTCATATTCAAATGAATCCGTACCCAGTGCCAGAGCATTTGGACAATATTCCTACAAGCACGGGTATTCCTTATGGGATGTCTATACCGCCAGAGAAACCTGTCACAAGCTGGCTGGACAGCAAGCCAGTCCTCTCCACCCTAACAACTTCTGTTGGCCTGCCACTCCCACCAACGATTCCAAGCTTGACCCCATTCATCAAAACTGAGGAGCCTCAGCCGATTCCCATTAGCCATCCTTCTGCTAGCCCTCCCTGCTCTGTCAAGAGTGACTCGGGAACAGCTGATCCCACATCAAAAATTTCAAATGGACTTTCTGATGAGGTAGAGGCTGGTGCGTTGCCTACCTCAAACGGCAAAATGGAAGAAAACCCTCAAAACACAAGCACCATCACTAACACGAGCAGCTCTGTGAGCTCCCCAGCAGCAGACTTGGGCTCCAGCAGTGTCGCCACTTTTACAAATCCACTGATGCCTCTTATGTCAGAGCAATTTAAAGCAAAGTTTCCGTTTGGAGGACTATTGGATTCAACGCCAGCATCTGAAACGTCAAAATTGCAGCAGCTTGTAGAGAACATTGACAAAAAGGCAACCGATCCTAACGAGTGCATCATTTGCCACCGAGTTCTCAGCTGCCAGAGCGCACTGAAAATGCATTATCGCACCCATACTGGAGAGAGGCCATTCAAATGTAAAATCTGTGGTCGTGCTTTCACTACTAAGGGCAACTTAAAGACTCACTACAGTGTCCACCGTGCCATGCCCCCACTGAGAGTGCAACATTCTTGCCCAATCTGCCAGAAAAAATTCACCAACGCCGTTGTGCTGCAGCAGCATATCCGAATGCACATGGGAGGGCAGATCCCCAACACCCCGGTGACAGAAAACTATCCCGAGTCAATGGAATCAGATACGGGATCTTTTGATGATAAGAATTTTGATGATATAGACAACTTCTCAGATGAGAATATGGAAGACTGTCCTGACAGCAGTGTGCCAGATACACCTAAATCTGTGGATGCATCACAAGACAGCTTGTCTTCTTCCCCTCTGCCCCTGGAAATGTCAAGTATTGCTGCTTTGGAAAATCAGATGAAGATGATCAATGCCGGCCTTGCTGAACAACTTCAGGCAAGCCTAAAGTCAGTTGAAAATGGGTCGGTGGAAGGGGACGTTTTGACTAATGATTCGTCATCTGTCGGTGGTGATATGGAAAGCCAAAGTGCTGGAAGCCCTGCTGTCTCAGAGTCTACCTCTTCCATGCAGGCCTTGTCCCCATCCAACAGCACTAATGATTACCACAAGTCACCAAGTGTTGAAGAGAAACCATTAAGAGCTTTACCAAGTGAGTTTGCCAACGGTTTGTCTCCAACCCCTGCTAACAGTGGTGCTTTGGACTTGACGTCTAGTAACACTGATAAAATGATTAAAGAAGAGTCCCTGAGTATGCTCTTTCCTTTCAGAGATAGAGGTAAATTCAAAAACACCGCATGTGACATTTGTGGCAAAACATTTGCTTGTCAGAGTGCCTTGGACATTCATTACAGAAGTCATACCAAAGAGAGACCATTTATTTGCACAGTTTGCAATCGTGGCTTTTCCACAAAGGGTAATTTGAAGCAGCATATGTTGACACATCAAATGCGAGATCTACCATCACAGCTTTTTGAGCCCAACTCCAGTATCGGCCCCAATCAGAACTCTTCGGTTATGCCTGCTAATACACTGTCATCGCTCATAAAGACCGAGGTGAACGGCTTTGTGCACGGCTCTCCTCAGGACAGCAAGGAAGCACCCTCTGGTCTAGTTGCTTCGGGGCCACTGTCCTCTGCCACGTCCCCTGTGCTGCTCCCTGCTCTCCCCAGAAGAACTCCAAAACAGCACTACTGCAACACGTGTGGGAAAACGTTTTCTTCTTCCAGTGCTCTGCAGATCCATGAAAGGACACACACTGGTGAGAAACCTTTTGCCTGCACTATATGTGGAAGAGCATTCACAACAAAAGGCAATCTGAAGGTACTTTTTCCTCTTGCTGTTCTTAGGTTTCATTTTCTCCTTGCCGGGGGTTTTTGATTTTTGACACCTATTAATGTTGCAAGCAGTGGTACCTTTGGGTGTTTGTGGTGTGACAGTGTGTTTAGTCAGCTCTGGTAGACCTAGATGGCCTCTTGTTGAGTGCTCCTGTTGGCAGCAGGTCTGAGGCATGTGCTGTTTTGACTTAATTAAAATTCATCTGCCAGCAAAGACTGTCTATGTGTGAAACGGAACAGCCAAATGATGGTAAGGAGTATTAATTAACAGAGAAATGCGTTTTGTAACTCACACACCTCTTCAAGAAGTGAAAGGCTCTTGGATGTGCTGTTTTTCATAACTGTCATGTAAGATGAGTGTTTAAAAAACTATTAACATAATTCTGGAAATAATGGGCATTACTTTAATTGATTATATAACTAACATTTCCTACTGATATGTGTTTGAAAAAGCAAATATACTTAAGTTTTAGAACACCAGTTGAGCACTTTACTGTGTACATTTTTCTGTTGACAGAGTATTTCTCTAGAGGTTGCTGCCAGTAATGTGAGATGAATAATTACTTTCAGGCCATTCTGTCTATACACAAGGCTCTCCGATGAGCAATCAGTGAAGGATACTTTCTGCTGTCTGAAAAGGCTGTTTATAGGGTAAAGGGTGTCAAATACAATACTTACTATTGCAATGAAAGTGGACATAGCAATTCTAGCCCTGAAAGCAGCTATCTGCAATTGACAGAATAATGCAAAGTCATTATAAACAAATACATATAATAAAAAAAAGAGCAAGAAGCAATGCATTGTTCAGCAGAACAGGTTATTCTGGGTAATGGTGATGGGCTAACCTAGAAGTATTTTATTATTCCAGATGGGAAATGGAGCCCTGTATCCTCTATCTTTAATGCCATTCATTATGTAACAAGACTGGACACATTCATGGACTCCTGCCCTCTCTGTGATCAAAATAAGTTTGAAATCCCTGTCAACCTCTATTTTTTGTTTGTTTGTTTCTTCCTTTCTTTCTTTCCAGGTCCACATGGGCACTCACATGTGGAACAGTACTCCTGCAAGACGAGGCAGACGACTTTCTGTAGATGGCCCCATGA
Organism: Platysteira castanea; assembly: GCA_013397175.1. Lineage (NCBI taxonomy): Eukaryota > Metazoa > Chordata > Aves > Passeriformes > Platysteira > Platysteira castanea. The sequence continues at coordinate 509,270 of VYXC01004205.1, read as the reverse complement.
CATTTCTAGGAGGCAATCCTGTGAAGTTCCCAGAAATGTTTCAGAAGGATTTGGCTGCGCGGTCAGGGAACGGAGACCCGTCCAGCTTCTGGAACCAGTATGCAGCTGCACTCTCCAATGGCTTGGCCATGAAGACCAACGAGATCTCCGTCATCCAGAATGGGGGCATCCCTCCGGCACCGGGGGGCCTGGGCAACGGTGGCAGCTCTCCCATCAGCGGCTTGACAGGAAGCCTGGAGAAGCTCCAGAATTCAGAACCCAATGCACCTCTAGCTGGTCTGGAGAAAATGGCAAGCAATGAAAATGGGACTAACTTCCGTTTTACGCGTTTCGTGGAAGACAACAAAGAAATTGTAACAAACTAGAAAAAAACTCCATAAACAACATTCCTGCATGTAGTGCAACCTAGGGTTGCTTTTTTCAAGCTGCAGGCTACAACATTACAAAGACTTTGTTTTATACCATGTTCTACTTCTAGAGTTCTAAGAGAGCTTATTTATTAGTGATATAACCTTGCTTTGCAAACAAATGCAAGCATTAACTTTGGTCTCCTGTATTTTGAACTAAATACTAATCGACTAGAGTGCTGTAAACTTGCTGTAACATTTATGGCAGTTGCAAGTCTGTTCTGCTAGGTGATCTTATTCTGGCATTAACTTATTTTCTATATCCAGTTTAACATGAACTCTGGTATTGATGCGATGCCTCAGTGATGCATTAGATCTCTAATAAAAATCTGTATATAAATGTACACTTTGATCCTGCTGGAAACTTTATCAGCAAACACATTGTTTAATTTTTCCAAACAGAATTAAGAAAAGGACTGAGAGAATATAGACTGAACAGTGTGGGTCCTTTACACAGCTCAGTTTTTGATTTTTATTATAAAATTAAAACTGCTTTAATTTTTGTAGGTTTAACATTTTCCGTTTTGAACTGTTATTTGTATTGTGCTTTTTACTTGAGTCGTCTTAAATGTTAATACATTTCTGTACAGTAATAAGCACGCGGATTATTAGAGAAGATACTGAAGTGTTGTTTTGGTAGTTGAAACTGAGACGTAACATTTTGCCTTGTAGGTATATTCATTATAGAAAATGTGCTGGACTTTCACAATGCTGCTAAGTATGGCATCTTGAACAACTTCCGTGGACAACTGTAGATGCTCCTGTATATACAATAAGACATCACTTTCATTAAAATGTACATACGTTCCTTACAAGACCAAGCCCTACTCCTTGACCAAGGGAACAAGTATAGTGTTTGTTTATTTTGTATTAGGCATTGGGGGGGCACAGGGGGAACCTTGGACTGTTACATGCACTTTCTCAGAAAGTTGAAAGGAAAAGAGGTCCAGTTTCTTTAACATTTAATACTTACTAACAGCAGAGATACTGTAATTTTACTCGAGTAATCAAATACATTTTTGCAACAGATAAAAAATTCGCTGTCTCTGTGTTTTTAAGGTGAACCTGTATTTAGTAATCTCTTTGTATTATTTAGCCTTTCCCTTGGTTAACATGAACTGTCCAGGTTGTATGTGCGTGTTTATATCTGTAAGTATGAGTATACATATATGTATTGCATATTAATTGCTTAGTATATTTTTCATACCCCCTAATAGTGGGAAATTTCTCCTTAACTATTCAACTCCTCCTTCTCATAAAATTGTAGATATTTTGGCATTTTTAATTTGTTTATTAAAAAAAATGCTGCTAGCAAAGACCCAATTGAGCCTAGGTAAGTTTCCTTTGAAAGAAATAATTTATTATGTTTAAGGCTTGATTCGGTTCAAATGCTTTATATTTGATATTAATTTTATTTTATGAGATTGTATGTTTGTGGCATGCTTACGCTGCTATACCTGTGTTAAGATGTCCACTTGCTAGCCTCCATATACTATATGGGGTTTATAACTTGATTGTAAAAAAAACAAACCAAACAAAACCTAATTGCTTTGGCCTTGCACATGATCTGGCTTCCCTTAAACACCTGCAATGATCATTAACCTCAATGAGAGTTTGTAAAATAAGCCCAATATTTTCACCCAGTAGAGTTTCATCTCTTTACATTACTATTTACGAAAAATAAATCAGATTGGCTGCCTTCAAATTATGCCTTCAAAAACACCAACAGGCATAGCCAATTTTGTTTGTAAGTGACTTTTTTTCTCTTTTTTTCACAATTCCAAAATTCAGATGTTTTGTGTTACAGGATTTTTTTTCAGGATCACTGTGGGGGGAGTTGCCCACCTTTTTAAACAAGAAACACTCACTTAGCGCTTCCTGTAGCTTGAGTTGCAAATTGGGCATTGGAGTGGGTTTACGACTGAAGAGCTGGAATGAGAAACACTTTTCCCTAGGACTTTTCCCCTTCCTATGATTATGAATCCTGTGTATTAACACTGTAGTCTGGATACCTCTTGGACTTCATGTCTTTGGGACTTTTCCTGTTCGAATGTGATGATTCACCTGGTACATGATATGCATTTTTGTTAACATGTAAGTTGTACGCTAGAGCCAGCTGGCTTGTCAGTGTGAATATTTAAGAATTTTAAGTCACCTTTTGGTCTCAGAAAAAGGTAAATTAAAAGGATTTTGGTGATTTTATCAATGAAATACTAACTAATTCTCCTTTTAAACTGAGTTGAGATTTGTGCAACTGAAAGGTTGCCAGGGAAGGGTTAGCAGCCCCCAGCGCTCCGGGAGGGTTTCCTCTCCGCGGCTTGAGTTTCATTAGTGCCTTTAACTTCAGCCCTCGGAGCCTCTTCCCACGGGGAAGTGGAGTCTTTAGGTTCCGAGGGAAGCCGCGTCCGGGGCAGGCGGGCCCCGCACTCGCGAACCTTCCCGGGCACTCGGACGCTCCTGCCGCTGGGTAATGTACGCGCTTGGCATTATTCGGGGGACAAAAAAAACTCCAAAAAACAAAAAACAGAAAAAACCCCAAAACAATAACAAAAAAAGAGCGATTTCCTTTCTCATACGTCGGGGCCTTCCCCCCGGCCCGCTCCCGGAGCGGAGCTCCGGGCTCGGCTGAGGGGCCGCCGGCTCCGAGGAGGGGCCGCTACCCGAGGGGATGCGCTCGCCCAGCCCAGCCGCCCCCCGCCGGGGCGACGGACGCTTTTCTCCCCCATCCTTTCCGACGCGCTTCCCTGCGGTGCCGGCGGCTGCGGCGGGCGAGGCTCCCCGGGACACCCTTCCGGCCCATGAGCCCGGCAGGCGGGGGTGCCCCAGTGAGCTGGGGCGCTGCCCCGCCGTGCTGCTGCTTCGCTCTGCGCTTCCTTCGCTGCCGTCGGCGGAGGTGGGTGCTGGCGGGAGGAGCGGCCCGCGCCCCGTGCATCCATCCCTCTGCGCCGGGCTAAGGGAGAGTGCCCGGGCTGTGCCGGGCTGAGGGATGGATGCCCGGGCTGAGGGATGTGTGCCCGGGCTGTGCCGGGCTGAGGGATGGATGCCCGGGCTGAAGGATGGATGCCCGGGCTGTGCCGCCCGCTGCGCGGAAGGTGCCGGGCCGTTCTCCCCGCGCTGTGCAGGAGCCTTCCATTCCCCTTCTCCTGCCAGCCCCGGCTGGGGCTGGGGCTGGGGCCGGCCCACTGCAGAGGCCGGGGACGTCGTCCCTGTGCCCGCAGGGTGCGGGGCCAGAAGCGGCTCGGGGCTCCCCGCCCCGTCAGGTGGAGCGCCTGGCTGGCCTCCTGCGCGGGGAAGCGGAGGAGGGGGAGGAATAATTTGTTCTGGAAACGCGGAATGTTAAATTTCCCGTTACTCGACACCAGACCGTGGGGACCCGGGGAAGTTACCTCTCCCCGGAGCTGTCCTGGCAAGCGCACAAAGGTGCCCGCGTCGCCTCGCAGCTGGGAGCCGCGCTACCTCGCTGCAATTACCCAGCGCAGCGTTTCCTATTCACAGACACTGAATTAACCCTTATTCAAGTATAGAATTTTTTTTTCTTTACGGTTTTGTTTTTGCGGCCTCATTTTTCTCATTAGCAACAAAGTTTTCTTTCCCCCCTCACCCTTCCTCCCCCCACCCCCCGTCTCGCCCATCACAATTTTATCATCCATTGACATAAAGTACAGTGGGGTGGGTTGGTGTTCTCTTTTTCTTTCTCTTAAGCGCCAGGGATAGTTAAACGCAATCATTTAATCCTGCCGAATAATTTTCTTTACTCAGAAACAGACGGGATTTATTTAAAAATTGGGCTAATGGCGTGCGAAACTTCCCCGCTTGGGCAGAGCCCGCGGCGGAGCGGCAGGACCGTGCTGGCCGGGACACCGCGGAGCTGCCCCTCCCTCCGGGCACCGCTGCCAGCAGCCGGCCCGGGGAATCTGGGGCTTCCCCGGATGCCGGAGAGGGCCGAAGGAGCGAGGACGCGGTGCCCGGCCGCGGAGCAGCCCGGCGGGTGCTCGCTTCACCTTCACGGGATACACCGGGGAGATGTAGCGGGCCAGACGGAGTGGAGGGCTCGTCAAAAGGACCCACGATACCGGCGGAGTGGAGAGAGAGAAGCGGAGCAGCACACGGGATGGGCAGGAAGGAGGCTTCCGTATTGGCCAGGCGGGCGTGAGAAGGGAGAGGAAGCAGCAAATTGCCCGGCTTATTCCGTGTGCTGATGACGACCCTAAACCCTTTTTTCAGGGAAAAGCCTGTTGAATTTCGGTGTTTCTTCATAGGTTGGGCTGTGGTTTGGGACTTAGGGACAGGTTGCAAGCCCTCCCAGTTGCAACAGGCAACAAATACCTCTGTTCCTGCTCTGTGAAAAATGTTTGCTGGCCATAGGAATGCAAGGGTTGCTGCTTGTTTTGACCTTTTCTTTGGGGCATGCTTCCTGCTTTTGAGAGTCCTGAAGTCACAAGCTACCTCGCTGTGTCTTTACAGGAGGCCAGTTTTACTTGGCCGGAGAAGGCGTGACTTTGTAGCATGACAGTTCTTTTTTGCTGTCTCCTTGCCAGTGTTCCATAGCTCTGCAGGTTTGTTTCCCTGTCAGTGTTCAGTAGTTCTCCAGGTTTGTTCCTGTTTGGTTGGGGTTGGTTTGTTTGTTTTTTTCCCAATCAAAATAACATTTTTAAATTTGGTCTCCTTCTCTTATGAACATGGCAGAAGTTAAAATAATGTTTTTCAAATAAGTAGGTACAGTTATTTATACAAGCTGGAAGCAATATGTCTGTTAACTGCAGAGTCAAAATATAATGACTTAAAAGATTTCACCTGCAACAGTCGTATATATATACATATATAAATATGTATCTCCAGACAAAACATTGAGGAGTAGAGGCTTGAAAATAGTGATCTTAGTTGGAAAGAACAGGAATAGCTGGAAAGTATGGAACTTCAGCTGAGAACAGTTACTGACAGCTGTGTTTATGATTTTCTGATTTGATATTTCTGGGTTTTACATCCAGGTTACACTTAATATTGGAATGGTTACCCTGATGCCTGGAAGATGGTGGGTGCATGGTGATTCCTTCCTGGGAAGATCTTATTCCAGGGACATGGGATATCAGGATGCCCTGAACACATACGGTGGCTGAAATATTTTACAGGTAATGAGGTGTAGGAATGATAATGATTAAAATGATGTTTCTGGCTCAAATTATATTATTGCTTTTTCCTACCACAAGTTTGGTTTACATTTTATCTTCCGTTTTAATTTAGACATTATTTTGGGATCCACGAGCTAAATTTCTTAAGAGGCAAAATTTCTCAATGATATGGGAGGGGAAGCAGTAGAGTGAAAACAGGAGATCAGGAAAGAGGAATTTTCTTTAGTGCTCAAATCTGTCTAGCCCTGCAGGAGCTGGTGAGGAAGGTGCCCGTGAGGGTTGAAGTCATTCTCTGCAATGCTCTGCACGGTAAGTGAGGCCAGCACCTTGTAAGACTCAGAACATACAGTGCACCTGTGAGAACACCCACTGGAGAGCTGCAAAGTAAGAAAGTGATGCCACCTTTCTTTTTATAGCAGTTAGCTAGTTGGCCCAAACTGCTCTCTTAACTTTCAGAAGATACTGTCACTTCTGGAAAGAACTTTAAAATCAGGTCAAATGGGCACCAAAAACATGTCCATGCCCATGTTACACTTGGTCACCTGTGCTAAGAAGGAAGGTTCTCGCTGGAAAGACAAGCCCTGAAACTTCTGGTGTCATTTCATTTCAAAAGTAAGAAGTCTCTCCATGTTAGCAGACATTCACATCATCTGTGCAGACAGCTCTCTTGACCAGCACAGTGCTGAAGTGTAAAGGTCTATTTTCATTATTTAAAGGTCTTAAAAATGCAGCATCACAATGTCAGGTGGGTGTAGCAAAAGCCCTGAAGCACCTGGCATCAGGTGGTGTGACACGAGAACTATTTAGAATTGAATATGGAAAGCAAAAAAATGGAGTGGTCTGGCACACTATAATGGATTTAACCCCACTCATCTCTACTTACTTTCTTTTTCCTCATCTTTTTTATTAAAAATAATTCCAAAATGAAGGCAGTGAGACTAATTGGATGAATGATGTTAAGAATTTTTTCAAAGCGCTGCCTGTTTTAGCTGTGAATAATTCTAAATTGCTTTACTTTCATCAGGATTTTAAAATGTCAGTTAATACATAGTGAAACTAACATTTGTTTCATATGTACAATAAGTAAGTGGATAATCATGTTCAGTACTAAATGTGCATTCATGTGAACCCCTGTCTCTCTGCTGGTTAGAGGATCCATAGAATAGCGAATTATGTAGAGAGAGAAGAGATTTCAGAGGTTTATGTGTCTGTTTACTTGTCTAGGCTGAATACTGAGTCCTCTCAGCAACCTGTGTCAGAGCTGCTGCTGAGAACGGGGCTGTCTGTGATGGTTAAATCACCAGCCAGCTCAGCTGTGGGGAACCCTTAACACCAGCACAGACCTCTGGTGCTGATACACATAAACCAACTTAACCCCCTGCTTAAGTCAGCTGAACTTTGGCTTCTAGCACTGAAGAATGCCTGAGCGCTGCACAGACAATTTCTGTAGTGCTGGATGTTGCTGTTTAAGGTGTTACTTTCTTTCCCTTTCAGTCCAGATGTTTATTCCCATCCACTGAGATTTCTTCCCCTTCCATATAAGAATGGGTGGAATAGATCGCATAAGCACTCTCTATTCACATCACTGCAAAGACTTGAGTGAGTTCTTTTTTGGTTCCTCATTTAAGACAGGAAAGAGTCCAAAATGTACTGGGCAGGTTTGCAGAGCTCAAGGAGATCATTTTACAAAAGGAGGTTGAGCTTATGTATCTGTGAGTCAGGCAGAAAAGAATTCATAAAGCTACGGCTTGTTTGAGCTGGAATTTCATGAGGTGTTACCTACCAAACCAAAACTCCTAAAGGGACAACTGCCTGCAAAATAGGCTTAGCTTAAAATGCCACTGAAGTATGTTTGAATTTGCACTGAAGTGGGGGGAAAACACTCCATAATTTGTCCTGTTGTGACAGAGCACAGCAGTAACAGCTTGAAACACTGAGGCTCTTACTTCAGCAGTCTCCTTACTGACATCAGATAGGCAGCCAGAGTCACTTTTCTTGCGTGACCTATACAAAAAGTAGACTGGGGCCCTGTGCTCTCTTCTGGATCTTAAGAAGTTATTAAACCAATTCCTTCTTTTGAAAGCTGTATGCATTCACGCTGGCATCCTCAATAAAGCTGGGACACAAACAAAAAAGCAAACAAACCAGTCACAGTAGCATTCAGTGCACTTAAACTTGGAGGAAATGAAAATCAATATTTGTCAAATGGAGGGAAAAGGTAAAATGGACTGAGGAAAAATGTCTGGCTTTCTTAAAAGCCATTAGTGAAAATGAAAAGTTAACAACAATACTGGAATTTAATTCCTGCATCAGTGCTGTTTGAACCTATGGTTTTGTTGTTTTCACTCTCTAAAGGTGCACTAGTTTGATGCACACACATTCTTTTCTGTGAATGCTGTTGAATGGAATTTATTGCATTTTAATTATGAGTGATTTGGAACCTTGGAGGCTTATCTGGATGTTTTGCTTGTGGTTAAAATGCGAGGGGATAATTCAGGAAATGGAAGTTTCATCTCTGGTTGTGGGCACATGTGACCTCAGCCAGTTGCTCCAATCTCTTGATGTGTTTTGTAAAATGACACTAACAACAGTTCCTTATGTTTAATTTTTGCTTATTTTGGGTATTTAGATAGGAAACTGTTCTCACTGGCCTTTTACAGTGTGTGTATCATACGTGGCTACTCTTTGGGAATATAAATGGTTATAAAATAGCCAGCACACAGCTATTTTGCATTTCAGCATCTACTGGAACATCTGCAAGTGCTCTGCTGGTACCTCAGTACGTTATTTGCCACTTATTAGATGAAGTTCAGAAGTTAATCCTGTGCTATATATGCTTACATTTTCACTGTATTTGTATGATCAAATCATCAGATTTTGCAGAACGTCTCAAGAGATAGTCTATTTTTGCTGAACTTTTGGTTTTAGCCACGATCTTTTAAAATTTTCCATGTAGACAAGATGTCCCTTTCTTAGGAAGAGTACAAGGCAATAGTGATTGCACTGCTGCCTTGCAAACAGGTGCCCAGAGCTGGTTTCCAGTTCTGTGATATTTATCACAGATAACAAGATTCAGGTAATCAGTTCTCTTTGTATGTTTCTCATATATGAAAAAAATGGTAAGAAAAAGTATGTGGAATTATAAAGGTCATATTTAATCAAAAGGAAAATGCTGGATAATATACAGTGTCACAGTTTAGGGCCAGACTTGTTGCCTTAGTGACCTTCTGGTTTGTTTGAGGGTAGTGTGTGAGGCAGGATGATGTGAAAGGGCCTGTGGCCAGTGTGGTGTAGTGGAGAGTGCACTGAAATAACCTGTTCAAATTGGAGTTCTCTGAAGCTGCTGGTTTTGGTGCAAGTCTCTAATATTTTCTGATGCTCTACTACTCATCGTCAATGACTTACTTTTTAGTTGAAAATTAGATACTGACAACATTAACAACAAGAAAAATATGGCCAGCAATTTCCAACTCCCTAGCCCCCCACCTCTTTTGCAATTTGGCCTAAATTTGAAGCTTGTTCAATGGTTTATTTTGCTATTCCAATTTATATAATACTCAGTTTAAACCATCCTAAAGAATCATGGGTTTTGTGCTACCCTGTCTAATAATTAAGCTGTTAAAATGTGTTGACGAAAAGTAACTTAAAATCATGGCCTAATTCCCATGACAGTGGACAGTTACCAGCTGACATCCTAGACGAACACACTGAGATCATCCTAACGCCTCCTGCCCTTCTGGACAACAGTTTCCACACAAAAAGTAATGATATTCTTCTTCTTTTTTAAATGTTATCAAAGGAAAGCAATTAGTCTGTTGTGTGGTAAGTTTTTAAGTGTTCAAGTGGCAGGGGCAATGTGCTGGTGGAGCCAGGATGTTGTCAGGTACCCATAGCTGACGTGGGATGTGGCTGTGGGGGGACTTATGCTGTACACTCTTAGCTCTTTGTAGAGAGTCAAATCCAGGCTGCTGCACTTCCAGATAACATTTTGGGGATATTTGACCTCAAGCAAATGAAATTATTATACAGCTGGTTACTGTAGAAGGCTCTGAAGTAGCAGGGAGTCCTGTGATGATGTGACATGTCTCCCTTCAGGATTAGTAGTTGTCTCTCATCTTCCACCCCCTCATTTCTTTCTCTCTCTGAGGTTAAGGCTTTGTGTAATGTTGACAGTTACTGGAAACAGTTCTAACAGCAGTAGAGCTGGTGAAAGACAAGACTATTTATAGAAAACAATAAAGTAAAAATAAATGTAAGATTAAATATCAGTAGCTACCAGCTGTAGCACCTTTTCTCCTCCTCCTGCTAAGTAGTAAAATCAAAGCATAATTTGGAAAGGCTCCCTGCTGGAATTGGAGAAGCCAGTTCATTCTGCATGCCAAAGGGAAGTTGAGATGTTCATTTACAGGATGGCATTTCCTCAGCTTCTGCAGAACCATCCCCCAGCTGGGATTAGAAGCCCACAGGCTGTAGGAAGTCAGATTTTTCTGCTGGGGTATAAAACTAAGCTTTTGTTCTCTCATGGTGAGTGGACATCTAGAGTCTTCCCAGTGCCACCATAACTGTCGAAAATGATGGGTTGGAGATGCATTTATTAGGACAGATCTCTGGCACAGGACACTTTGAATGACAGAGGTGCAGTAAAATGGCTCAGTCTTCCCTGTTAATGTTCATAGCATAAGAAGGGATGTGCAAAAAAGGTTTTGGCTACAGCAGTGGCAACTATGGAAGTGTTTTGGATGAGTTTTTCCAAATCAAGGACCTTGTTTCTCTTCAGCAAATCAGATGTACAGAAGTTTAAGGTTATGCTCTGTTTTATTCCTCTCTTCCCAGAGCCCAGGTTGGACTCTATTTAATATTATGCATTTTCTCTTTTGATGGAAATAGTTAATCTAAGCACACTGCATAAGTCTTAAAAACTGGTTTTAGTTCCCTCCACCCTCCATAAATTGATTTTTGATATGTAGTTTGCTTCTTTATTTAATCTTGAAAGACTGGTGTGGATATAGCACTGTTGTTTTAAATGAACTAATTTCAGTACAGGAAGCTTTTGCTCTTTTCTGATTACATTACAAACAGAGTTTGGCAGATTTGGGGGTTTATTTCTGAGGAGGGTGAGAGTACAGTGGCTACTTAGTAGTTGCTGAGCCTTTGGCTAGTCTCATTTAGTTACTATTCAGTCTCTTCCTTCTGTTCTTCATTATTTCTATGTATTTATAGCTGATTTTTCTTGAGAAAAATATCCATGCCATTATTGTTTGTCAATGTCAAAGTACTTTTAAGTACCAGATTTCCCTGAATTCTCTTGCAGACCAATAACCCCAGTTTAAAATAAATGAGAGTTCTACATAATACTTCACAGGATTTTGTTTCAGCAGAGGGAGTGTTGATTCCAGAAGAGTTTATGTAACTGCTGAAAATCTGGACAAGTCACTGCAAAAGACTTGAAATGGAGAGTTAAACTATTTAATAGTGATCAAATGCTGCTAACCAAATTTAGTCTTTATAAAATCAGAAATGTTACCTCCTTCTGGTTCAGCAATAAACCTACAGTGACTCATCAAGGTGATGTTGTGGCTTTCCCCCTGCTATTGTGGAACACAGTATTGATCAGACTGTGAAATAATACAACAGCTGAAGCTCAGGTAGCAGATATGCATTGGATTGATCTCCTTTTACTAAGCCTCCTGTATCCCAGCATTATTTATGGCAGAAGGATCAAGTCTGGAAAATAACTGATGAATACCACCCTGTAGCACCTGTTTAAGTGATGGGATAGAAAACTCTCCCTAGTTTGTTAACTTTAAGTATTGGGAGCAGAAGCGAAGTGCACATAATAATATTATGATTCATACAAACCACTTTTCAACCAACTCGATATATTTCATTACCTCCTTTTCAGCAGAAGTATTGATTTTTGTTTTGTGGTTTTATAACACAATTTCAAGGCTGTTGTAGTTTAATGAGCCATGTTCTTATGATGTTTAAAAAGATTTGAAGCATTTGTTGAAATAAATATTATGGATTGCCCAGCTCTTGTCACCTCTTCTTTCTCTCTGGGCTTGGTATCAGCCCAGCATAAGAATGAATAGGGCAGGCAGCTCTGTGGCTTTTTGTGTTTGAGATCAAAGTGCTGCTGGAGAACAATAGCAGGCCACGCTTCTGTGTCCGTGACCACACACAGCAGCACCTGCAGAGCAGTAAAATGTCATTGTTGCTTCTGCAGTTTGAGCACAGAGGAAGCACCACTGAGGTGGCAGATGATTCTAATAATACTTGATGTGAATTGATGGGGAAGGAGGACCATAACACAGAGGGCTTTTTATTATAAGCCTTGACTTCCCAAGCTGTGAACAACAGAATACTGCACCTGTGGACTTTCTTCAAATCAATCGTTATGGAAAGTGACAGATTTTATTAACTTAAGGAAGAACTTTTCAACATGGGAAAGCTGTAGTTTATTTTGGAGACATGAAGAAAGAAAGAAAGTGATATATTACATATTTCCCACTGCTCTTACTTTTCTGATGTGCCTTGTACTTTTAATGTGCTATAATAGAATCACAGGGGCATTATTGGAAAGATTTCATCTTTTCCTCTGTCTTTTTAAGATAAAACAAAATCTATGGCATTTTTTTTTCACTTTTACCCATTGCTTCATGTCTTATGCTAGATGAATAATGGAATTAATGAGAAAATAAATCTATTGGTAGAAGAGATATATATGATAATTTTAAGAGTTATATGTAGGATAGCTGGGGGTGGGTAGAAAAAAAACTTGGATGGAAAAACCCTCAAATTGTTCAAGTAGAAGTATTTTACACTAGGCATTTGGGAATGTTCTGGGAGGGCAGGAACTGGACATGAGGGCTGCAGGTCCGTGCTGTTGCCAAAGGCAGGTGCAGGTAAATGGAGCTGACATACATTTTTTCGATTCAGAGTTTACTTTCAACTCCGAACAGGTCAGATTATCAGTTTTATTTACAACAGCAATGCACCACTGCTTGAAGACATCTTCTAATATTTCTGTTCTGGGATTATGACAATATTTCAGTCTGGGTTTTAGAAAGAAATAGAAGAGCATCAGTATTTGTTTCTTCAGGTGGCCATCATGTGCCCTGGAATGTAACAGAGATATTGCAAAAGTTGGAAAGATTATATGGTTGGTGGTCTAATACCAGACTGATTCCTACCTATACTATGAATTAACTAAGTGAAGCATCTGATGTACTTAGAATTATTTTCTTACTTTTATTTATCAGACTCTGTGACCACATTCTGACTTTATTATGGCTGCAGTGATTTCGCTAACCATAGACACAAGCCTCTGCTACCCATATGAATCCAGACGCATCCAAATTTTTGTGTAGGTGCAATTAATATCCTGATGGTGATATAATTCAGGTTGCCTTAAAAACAGAACACACGTAAAAAAAGAAGTCATTATGAGCATTTTATTATCTTCATATGGATATAGTTTTTACAGTCAGTTTTGAAGGAGTCAGAAGTTGTAATTCATGTAAAATTAATGGCTAAGAGTTGACAAATCAAGCATAAAGTCATGATTATTTGCTAAAAGCTTAGTGCTTTCTGGTGATTCTTTTTGTTCTAAAAATAAGCCCTGGACGAACTGAAAATCGTTTTGCAGGAAACCCTTAAGTAAAGTGGTCATGCAGAGTAGTTGGTGGAATATTACCCTTTTCATTTGCACAAGCAGATGGTAAACTTGGCCTTAGATTTAATCAGGGGGTGGCAGACAGGTAGTGCTGTTGTATATTTTGGATGGAACTTCTTATCAGAGAGAGAGAGAGTGTTTCATCAAATAGCCTGTGCACCAAGCAAGAGAAGCATTTGCCAGATATTCTTATTATCCTTACTTTAACTTACTGTTGGAGTTAACACATACAAGAAAGCTGCTGATTTATTAAGTCAAGTGCAAAACCTTTGTTTTGATTTATTCTTTTCTCCTCCTCCTCCTTTTTGGCAATGTATACAGCAATCTGGAACACCCTGAATTGTGTCTGTGATTAAACTTGCATGCAAATAACTGCCTTAACAATTCAGGATTCATGGATCTCTGGCCATATTCTTTTTAGCTAACTTTTTAGATAAGATTTTGATATCATTTGTTTCTCTTTCCCTTCCCAAAACCTAATACCTGGTAACCTAAGCAAATGCAATCTGTTTCAGAAGAGAGATTCAAGCCAGTGCAGCCACTGGTGTGTTTTAATGTCACTGCAGAGATTATGTTACCTTCCTAGAAACAAAATCTTTTTTTCTCCCCTTCAAATGGAAGTCCCCTGATACCCTTGTCAGAGACCATTTGTTATGGAGAGTTTTGTGAAGCAATCAAAATTAATTCACAGTGATCTTTTCACCCAGAACCCCCAGCTTCAAATAATGGGCTTTCTCAACAGGTGCTCATTGTGGCAGTTTGACTCCAACTTGCCAGACTAAAGAGTTTATTCTTTAGCCATATTTAAGAATAAAATCCTGAGCTTGTAATTTACTAATCTTAAACAGCTGCCCAGGAAGGCACACCTGCTTAAAGGAAGTATTTCTTGTGTCTTTGGGATCTAAAACTTAAGGATGTTTTCATATTTGCCTGTTTTCTTACTTAATAAGAATCTCATGTACAAGTCACTAGAAAACCTGTCCAACAGCAATGCCACATAATATCACCATCTTACTAGGAATCTAATTGTGCTGATTATTCTTGCAGAGGAACAAAATTCCCCCAGAAGACAGAAGTTACTTTGATTATTTTTTTCTTTCCCCTGAAAAGGATTTGTAATAGGTTTCATTGTGAAATAAAATAAAACAACTGTTTTAAAGGTAGCACTAATAAGCTCTGCTCACTGTGAGTGTAGAGAACTTTGACAAATGTTTGCTAATCTCTTGCAGGTACTGTTTAAATATGTTTCATATGAGCTGCAAAAGTGGAAGTCTACTTTTTTTTTAATATATATTGAATGTCCTGGGTGAGAAGGAAAAAAAAAAGATAATTTGGTTCAGTAAAAGTAAAACAGAATGTATCTTTGGAAATACCTGAGCTGCTGCTGCTACCAGTATATCAAATTTTCATTTATTTAACTGTACATAGGCAGGTAATCAATGAAGTACTTTGCCAGTAGAAAGGTATCCCTGTGGAGGGTAAAGCCATCCTGGTCAAAGTACATTTACACTGTTAAAATTGTAGCAGGAGATACTGTTGTCAAAGCTGTTGTGTTAAAAAGCAGATTAACCTATAACCATGCCCAAAATACTGCACTAGTTGAACATGTACAAAAGAGTATTTTCAGCTGGCTTTACCATACTGGATGTAACTCAGGATGAGAACTTCTGGGAACATCAGTGTAGTATTCAGAACACATGCAGTGTCTGTAAAAGAGGAAAAAAGGGAATTAAAGACTCACTTAAGAATATCCAGGAAATGTTTGCCTTTGTGTAGCTATTATTAGTAATCGATTGTGCTGCTGATAATGCTGCTGCAGGTTGAAGCGGGGGCCTTTGGCAGCGTCCCCCGGTCCAGAAAGCGAGAAGTCATTGAGCCCCTTTATTGAAGCAGGTACCTGAAACACTGGGGGCCTTCACCGAGCCACCTACACGTGACACTGCCCAAAACAAAGACACACGTGAGGCCTCCCTGGCTGTGCAGACAGAGAGGCTTTGTAGAGTATTACTTTAGCACAAGTGTTTGATGGAATGATGCAGGAAAAACAGCTTGTGAGGAGAAAGGAAAAGCAGTAAAAAAACATCAGTCAGAACCACATGAACACTAGTAGGCTTTACTTGAGAGAAGTGTCAAAGCTTTTTAAGTTAAATGTTGAGAAAAGAAAGCTTAGAATTAAGAGAAAGGAAACCATCTCCAGCTGTCTAATTCCTCTTATGTTCAGGGAAACAGCATTTTGTTTGTGCCAGAGAAGGAGCTGACTTTATCATCAATTTCTCCTAATGGAAAGAGAGTTCCCTACATACTGGCTTGCTGCTCAAGACAAAAGGTGCTGATATTGCTTTTTATTTCAATAGCACCATTTATTTATGACTCTCAAAATATTCTGTAAATGCAAGTATTGGACTTCTTTTGTTAAGCTAAGTTTCTTTAAAGAAGATAGATACAATTTTATCTCCTTAGCAAAGAAAGGGACTTTGGTAGTGAGGATTAGTTAAGCAGTTTGCTCAAATTCAGCAGTGACTTGGTCACAGAAATAAGAAGGGAATCTAGGGCCCTGATTCCCCTCTTATTTGTACTGGTTTAAATCAGATTTAAGCAAGAGAGGAGTCACGTCTCAGTGGCTACAACACCTGATTCCTTGATATAATTATCAAAGTAATCAGACTCCTTTCTGGATTTCAGTGGAATGCAGAAGTCCTGGTGGGATCCCTTGCCCTTGCTGTGCTGTTTTGCAGTGTAGGTCACTGCACGTAAATGCTGGTGTGAAACCTGGAATATGGAAGTGTTTATACTGTACCACCAAAGAGCTGTACTCATTTGGACTGTTGAGAGCTTTGACAAATGTCTGCTCATCTCCTGCAGGCACTATTGCACTATTTAAATATGTTTCATATGATCTGTTCTTGCACTGTCAAAAGCCAGTGAAGTATGTACGTCACTAGCCACCAGTATTTCCCAGTATCTTATGTTTATTTCAGCTTTTTAAATGAATTGTTGCAAGATTTCTCAGTGTAGGAAGGGGTTGTTTAGGCTACCAAACTAAACACCAAAGCATTTATATTATTGTCTGTGTGAAGAAAATATTACCAGCCTGTGAAACACATGGAACAGCCCTACTGAATTAAATAAAGTATTTGTACCAATGTGGAATCACCCATTTACACTTGTGTTTTCAACCACACTGAGTAGGATTTTCATACTGCTAACCTGAAAGCATACCCAGTAGATTCTGAAAGCGTAGAAGGCGGTGAATAAAGTGGAATTCTGCCCAAATGCTTATAGATAACTTACAGCAGCAGAGCAAACTACACTGTAGCATCATATTCATGTGGGATAATAGTACTTTGAAACCAAGTAACCTTTGTATGATCTCTTATCTTCCTATTTAAAAATATCATATTGCTGAAGGCTTAGAAATCAGCTAAAATGTAAACAAACAATGCAATGATTTCTTCTTGAAGCTGCTAGCAGTACGACTTACCAGCTGTTAGAGGCATGTATTTGCTCCAGTGGAATATTTAATTTCAATATAGCTGACTAGTTTATTGTTGTTGATGGTGTAACTGATTACTTTGTTGCAATTTGAGATGTGAATAACCTATATGTTCTTATCGACTACTCTAACCCATTCTGAGGCTTGGGGAATGAAGAAGTTATCTGCTGTCATGTACTGCTGATGTAAAAGTGAAGGATATAACTCTCTATTTATTGAATTAGTCACTTGTGCTTCTTTTTCTCTCTCCTCTTGCAAAGGTTATGCTGTCTCCTGGCTTTTAAACAAAACATATTTCCTGGTGTTACCTTTTGGGCAGCTCTGGCACCCTCTCCTCTGCCATGGCTTGTGGCTGGGCAGAGCCCAGTGTGGCTGGGGCAGGTGGGATCTGAGGGTACCTCTAGTACTGTGCAGGGTACCCAAACATTCCTCTGCCATGTGCCTGCCCTGCAGTGTGCCAGCCTTCAGGGTGTGGGTGTGAGGGTCCCCCCCTCTGCATGCCTCTCCTCACAGCCCTGCTCAGAGAAACCCTCTCAGGTTCCTGTCAGCAACACGACTGCTCGCTGGAGAACACTTCTGAGTTCTTGGATTCACACCCCTTTTTTCTCTATGAGTGCATATATGTAAACAAAAGAATAACTACCCTTAAAAATATGATTTATCCTGTGAAGACTTTCCAGTATGTGAATTATGGTGCATTAAATTCAAGACAATTGTGTTGACGTAACCCTGTTTTGTTACTTGCATAAGTGAAAGGTTGTTCTGTCAGGTTGCTTGGATCTCATGAGCTGTGTTGGCTGTTTCTAAGCCTCCGCTGGGTGCGAGGTCATTTTGTTAAGATAAGCATTCCCATTAGGGTCACTGGCATGCTTCCTGTGTGTAGGCAGCTGGGATGAACGTGTGAGCTCCTGGCAAATAAGAGCCTTATAGGAATGAATTCTTTTCATAAAGCGTGTTTGTTTCTTGGGTTCTTACATTTCTGGTTTCTCTTCTTTAGCAATAATAGATCTGCTGCCCTTCCTTTTAACAATTATTTAGATTAATTATTTTGCAGCAGTGAGAATATTCCAGGACCAAGATAGTGAAATACAAATACAGTTTTGCCTTTGGAAATGCATCTCTCAAACTCTGAAATAACACTTTCTGATTCATTTTTTCTTCGATATTAAATGAAGTGTATTTATTTCCTCGGCTAGTACCCTGCCTAATATATGAGTTAGGAATAATGGTGTAGTGATGTATACTTTGATGAGAATATCCCACCTAATTGCTGGAGATCTTAATAGTCATTACCAGATGGATAAACAGAGGTGCATTCAAATTCTCTGCCTCTGTTTTCCATGTGTTTAAGTAACGGCCATAACTTCCTGCCAAGGGAAGGACAGTGACTTGTGCAAAGGACCAAGTGTGCAGTAAAGTGCAAACTAGGACATCATCACTGAAGTCAGACATAACTGAGAACCTGAGCCAAAGTATATATCTGTATAGGATGCTTTGTATGCCCTGAGTGGAGCAGATGTTTGCACCTGATCTACAGAGGGCCCTTCTAAGTGAAGTCTTTCTATGTTTTGAAGTGTATGCGTAGAAGCAATGTTAAACATATAAAGGACAATTACATGAATGTTTTGGAAATTAGGGTGAGGTCAAGAAAGAGGGAGGTTTTAGGGTGCTGTCTTACAAACCAGTTTGTTTTCCTTTTCAGTTTTCCGTAAAATACAGCACTGTAGTCAAGCAGTATGTTTGTAAAGTGTCTTATGAAAGTGTGATAGCAAAACAAGGCTCTTTGAGATGGCAGAGAAGGGAGGGAAAGAACAGTGTCTCTTGTGTGACTCCATTACAATAGGACAGTCAATGACATTGTAATTCCTAGGAATCTTTTCTCCAAATGATGCAAAAAAGTGATTGTCTAGAAAGAAATCAACAACTTGTCTGTTTCTTAACAGAGCAGCTATGTTGCCTTCCTTCCTTTTAGTTAGGGCTGCTTAATCTTGTCTTTCAGTGTGTGTAGGATGTGTGAGCCTGGCTGGGGTTCATGGAGAAGAGCTGGGCTTCTGCAAAAGCAGATGGGGTGGTGCTGAACATTGCTCCCTGAGGGATATAGCAGAGCTGAAATGCAAAGAGATGTGAATTACATGGTATGTAATTTTAGAATATAAATTTCATGCTCCAGTCAGTGCAGTGATCATAGTTGTGCCACAGAAGCCACTTTTATTGTCTCATTGTAGAAACTGATTCATTAGCTCAGGTTGTTGAAGGTCATTTATTGCAAGTCTGCTATAAAATGGCAGCTGTAGTTTCTGGGGTTTGTTTTTACTCATTTCTGTTTTAACACCCCCATATCCTTAGGTTTCTATTTTAGCTGTTTTCCCCTTTGGCTGAGGTGGAGTTGCCTTCCTGTGTGTCCAGTTTTCTGAAATACTTGTAGCTACTTTTCCTGTACAGGGAGAGTATTGCAGGAGGAGCGGGGGCTGTCCTGTAATAACTCCACGAACCACTGGATGGTGTTTGAGGCAGTCTGAGCTCCTGGGTGAAGTCTCTCTGCCCCAAGTCAATGAACAGCATGTTGTGCAACTGAGCTGAAGCAGGCCATTTTAGTCATCCCACATAAAGCTTTCTGTTCTTCGTGTTTATTTAAGACCGTTGAATTTAGAAATGTTTAGAAATAATAAATATGCTCAAATGTGATTGTTCCAGAATGATAAATGGAAGATTTCCCTTATTGATGTTAATTCAACTTTACCATTATTGCCTAGAGCAACCTTTAATTCCATTCTTGTATTTAATTAAAATGGGTGGGTTACTCTGCTCTGGATTTGCCTTGTTTTCTCCCAGTGAGCAATACTTCACACTGTTGGTGGCCACTGAAACTTAAGTAGGGCCAGATTTACTGAGTTGTTGCACAGCACCACAGGGCCAGATTTTGTTACTCCTTCCTGTATGTGATAGCATTCTACGCCTATTTTAAGCTAATGGTGTTCTAGGATTGGAAAAGTAAATTTAAATACTAATTCTGAAGTTAAAAACCTTCAGATGACTGCCAGGATCCATGTTTTGTACCCCAGCCCCCTTCTCCACATGAAACACACAATGTATCACTTGTCTAAATGAGTTTCTGTAGGACTGAGTTGTGTACTCCCCCAAGATTCACCTCTAAGAATTAATTTGAACCGAGTGGAAGATATGCCCTGGGTGTCAGCAGTGTCTGTGCATCAATGTGTTGCCACAGTATTATAGAGCAAGTCTGGTGCTATGGTCTATGCCTCTCTTCCAACTGCTAGTTGAAAACTTTGATAAAGTTTAAACTGCTATTACCACACAATTATTTCTTTAATGCTCTTTTGGCCTCATTTTCCTTTGTATTGCATTCAATCTTCAGATTGATTTGTTTTTGGGGGTTGTTTTGAGGAGGGGCTGGTGGTGGTGGTAGGATTTGGGGGTGGAGGTGGTATTTTGTTGTTTCTGCTTTATTTCACCAACAAAACTGAAGTTAGAGGACCTGTGCTTTTAGCTTTGCTATTTAGTTGCCCGATGTCTTCGAGGCAATGTTTAGCCAGCAAAAGAAAGCTTCCAGAATAGCACCAGGTCAGTTGGTGCCAACCTGAATAACATCAAGGGCAAGCACTTGTTTTCCTCTCTTGTCCTACTGCACTATTGAACAAACTAGGGGAAAAGTATCAGGAATTTGATTTGGCTCAGCATGCTAGGAGTTCTTTATGTGAGTATGCAAAGGAGAAGAAATATTTGTGATGCCTATTGCTCTCTTGCTCAAATAAAATTTTTTTCATCTTAAAAGACAAAAGAGGTGGAAATCTACACTCAGCAACCAATGCTAAAGGAGTGATGTTTGAAAGACTAATTGGGAAATCTGATTCTATGTAAGCTTTGATGAGCATGCTTTGACTTGGAATTGCAGTTTCACCAGGCTTGATAAAAACGACAGAGAATTCAGCTGGAAACAGACCTGTTGACTCTCCTGGGCTTTGTATCTCATCCAGAAAGTGTATCTCAGAACAATTATAAAAGTAGTAATTTACAGCACAAAGTCACCTTGAATGCTGAGCTGTTCCAAGCGCTTTCAACTTACATTATTTTCCAACTGTGTCACTCTCCCTAACTATCTGTGTCACAAAGCATTATGCCAAAGACATCAGCTGTAATTCGTTTTCTTAAATATCTGACTTTAAAATCTGTGTCAGGCAATTTGTATCATCTGTCAAACAACTGTCAGAAAGGGCCAAGAGGGAAACACCTGAGAAAAGCGTGGTGCTGAAAGATGTCTGTGCAAGTGCTGTGTCCTGTACGAACAGCGACGTGAGGAGACCCTGGAAAACCCAGTAACACTGGCAAGGCTTCTTCTATCAGTGCAGGTTGGAAATGCAGTCTTGGATCAGATTCTGTGGCTGCTGACTGGTCTCTGGTGGCCTTGGACAGTTGACTGCTTCTTGCAAGAGCTTTATGGCTGGCCTTAAAATGGCTTGTAACACTTCCCATCAGAAGCTGGAGTCTTAGCCTGGCCTCTTGGCCAAATTGAAATTATGCTTTATCTGTTAGAAATTCTTCTAGGGTTTCATTTAATTATTCTTTGTGAACCAGTGCTCTGACTTTCTAAATAGAAGATTTAAACTGGCTTTCCTTTAGTTGTGTGTAGTTCTTTACTGAGTTGTAGAATGAGATACGTTTTTTTCCAAGCAGGTTACATTTACTTTTTTCCACTCTATAGGAGTTTTCCATAGACTGTAATGATTATTTTTCTTTGTTTCCCGCCCTGAATTTTTGTGTCTTTTCTTCATGCTTGAACAGTAACCATCTTTCATTCAAGTACTGTATGTGTTTCACTGACACCAGCGTTCTGTCCCTAGACATAAATCTGATTGTATGATAAAATCTGTAGTGGCACAGAGAGGTGGAGCCTTTCCAGGATAATGGTTTCAGTTTGGAAAGTACAGAGTTTAAATCTTTACGTAAAATATTTAGTTAGCTGTTTGTTTAAAAGATAGTCTGTGCTTTTACTGTAATGATTTTCTGGAATGTGCAATTGTGCCTCATAATAAAGTCAGTCCTTATCAGTGCCGTTAATAGTTGCTAAAATGAGTGTGGCCATATTCAGTAGTGTAGGAAATCATCTTTCAAGTATTTGTTTTAAAAATGATGGGCTAATGTCATGGCATGAAAAGCTGTGGAGGCATTAATTGTCTCTTCTGTTACTTTGCTAAACTAATCCATATAAAAAGAGCAGATTAAATTGTCTGACCCTCATATATTTAATGATTGCTGCTATTTGACTAAGAAACATTTCTCAGGAAGCCGCTTGTCACAAGCTATCAATATTCTTTTCATCCCACATTAGTTATCGGTGCACTTTGTTACTCTCCAAGATGGCCTGTCTCAAGTGGTTCTCCAGCTTGCACAGCAAGAAAATGAGATGCTAAATGGTTGCACAAACAATTTGATTATAGTGTTTAATTCCTGCCCTATGGATTTCCAGGATCAGTGATCCTTTTTCTTCTTTGCTTGTTATTATTATTACCCTTATAAATGATATTCCTGCAGCCAGAATTATTTTATTCATTTTTGTTAAATTGCCTTTTCACCTCAGCTTTTTCTCTACCGTTTATATCAGCTGGAAAGTTGGATTTCATGTAATACCTGGATGTTGAGAACAAGACTATGACTTTGTAAAGGTGTCTTTCATGTGGTGGTTGTTGGCTGTCTTAGGCTTATGTTTA
Organism: Platysteira castanea; assembly: GCA_013397175.1. Lineage (NCBI taxonomy): Eukaryota > Metazoa > Chordata > Aves > Passeriformes > Platysteira > Platysteira castanea. Next base: position 486,840 of record VYXC01004205.1, on the reverse strand, counting down.
ATTTTTCAGCAATCCAGATCCTACCATATTACTCTGATTTACTAATTTTGAGTGCACACAACAGCTCTGATTTGATTTAAGCTTTTGTGAGTGAGGCGGTCTGCAGGAGAGATCCCACTCCCAGGCTTTGCTGCAGTCTGAAGCTGCTGTCAGTGCATTCAGCATCCTGCCCACAGAGCCTCGTCATTTCAGAACTCTCTTAAAACTATTTCTTAAAAATGTTTTGTCAAAGAAATAAATCAGAGTTACGTGCTGTAGCAGTCAACAGTGCTGTGTTAAAGATGCCATAGCTGAACACTGTGAAATACTGTCAGCCTTGCAGAGTGGTAGAAGCCCAGACCATTGAGCAAGACTCGTTGATAACAGTGAAGTGACGGCATAGCACTTTGAAAATGAGAATTTTGCCCTCTTTTTCTGGGAGTAAATTAGGTCAGAGTGTTCCCAGAATTTACATTTCAATTAAAAATCACAATAATAACACATTGTGCTTATAATGAATGACTCCTTCTCAGGGAAAGGTGATATCTCCTGTTCCTCTGTTAAAGAAAAGACCCTTCATTCCATCACTGGTAAGAACTCTTCTTCCTTGTTTGTCCTCTTCAGTTAATTTAAAGTTGTGTAAGAGCAATACACTGTAATCAGACCTCAGGCTTTCCCTGTCTGGATTAGATATGTTTGAGTTTGTGTATTTTGGTCTCTAGAGGTCTTTTGTAATATAAAGAAAACAAAACTTTTCTTTGTTTTCTTTAAAAGTTACCCACACCTGAAAAATTGATCCTCTTTCCTTAAAAGGAATTGTTCTTCTGGTGTGGGGTGAAGTTGCTCTAAAATACATTATACAGAGCAGCTCATGTTTACAGTCTCCTTTTTTTCACCAAGGTTTGCAAATTCTTAATTATAAAGCTATTATTTCTGGACCACCAAAGCCTCTTTTCACATCGATTGCAAAAGAAGAATAATGTTGACTACAAATTTTATTAGTTTGATTTCTCTTCTTGTGCACTTTATTTGCAGAATAGCCACATTCACCATATAGTATTTGTTTCTGAGTACAAGTGCAATAAATGTTTTTAACAAACTTACCAAAATCGTCACTGAGTATAGGCATTCAGATAGTAGCTATCCACCACTGTAGGGAGTCTGTGAGACTGAGAAGTAATTTATAGAAATGTAATTTGATTAAGTTGCCTGTTGTCTACTAGAATTGTGGTGAATTGCAATCAAAGCTTTCTTTCTGAACAAATAGATTGGAATTGTGTGTGTGCGTATGTAAAAACTATCCTGGAGACTTCAGGTAGACACCTAAGAACTAAGCCAAAATAGTCTGTTCTCACCATTTTAAGGAATGCTGAGTAATTGTCTGGCCTCGCCTTGAGCAAACAAAATAGGCATTAATCATCTGACCTCTGAAGGTTGTCTCAGCCTAAAAAATCTCAAGCTGTACATCTGATTTTTATTTTCTCCCCTGTGCAAAATAAAATCAACATTATGGAAAACTTTCAGAACTCATCTGGAAATTGGTGCCTCTTTGGAAAACAGGGCCTTTTCTCTATACGTAAGTAATATTCCGTAGAAGAAGAAGAGCTTCACAGCGTGTGTGTCTTCCACATGCTAACACTCCTTTGCACAGCTTTGGTGGCTATCAGCCTCTGAGTCTCTGTTGCTCCAAGTGGATGTCATTGCTCTGTCTGAAAGGCAGCAGTAACCAGGAGTAGTTCTTTTTGGGATGACATAATGGTGAGCTCATGCGTGGTGTCAGCTTCGCTTGCAACACGCCTTTGATCCACTTCTGTGGTACCCTGCTTCCAGGGATTTTAGGCTTGACTCATGGTCTTCTTGTTTTCCTGAAGAAATTTGGATTGTTGTTGAATCATATGGTTTTTGATGCAAATAAAATGAAACATTGGTGGGATGTGCATTTTCAATACTCCCAGATAATTGCTAAGTGCAAGATGAAAGAATAATGCATCCTTGACTATCTCTCTTTGATTATTCTTGGCATTTTCCAGGCATGCTTTCTTTTCTCCCTAATATTAAAACTGTTCTCCCCATTGCTGCTATTTTTGCCTACAATGTATTTTGCCTTTTTCTTACTGGTGTTGTCCAAAACTTTGCAAGTATGAGCATGCATGAAGTGATAAAAATACACAGAGCTTTGATGTGAGGTATTCACCTCACATATCACCCAACCTCTAGTCTTCTAAATTCATGTCTTATCACTCTTCCATGGCTCCTCGAGGTCAATTTATAATCATCCTTTTAAAAAAATAATTTCTAGTATGTTCTCTGAATCCTCTTTGTGTAAAGAGTTCTGTTGTACACATCTTTCCAAAACTAGGAAGCAGTTCTCTCTGCACGAGTGCAAAACTCTTTTAAACAGTTTACTGTTACCTGCTTCTCTCTTCCTGCAGGAACTGCCTTGCAGTAGGTGTAAAACCTTGATGCACATTTCTCTGAATGTCTTTTGTCCCCCCTGAAGACCTTCATTTTGGTCATCCTCAGTCTTTGAACTCCTGGCATCCAAAACTTGAGTGCATTATGAAACACATCACGGGGATCTGTTAAAATGAATGAATGTTCCAGTGGGCAATGCACATGGGAGAGAAAATCCTTGAGCTCAGTGGAGGAGCACTGCTTGGAGTATCTGCCTGGAATATTGAGCTGTTAGTTCACACAGGTGAGCAGTTGTAAAAAGCAACAATTTAACAAAAAAGTAACTTGAGTCGGCACACAAAGCGGTATGGAAGCAGGTCAGGTCCTGTGCGGATTGCCCGATGTTATCTCATTAGTACTTGTGAGAGGCAGGCAGAATGGAGCTACGTGCACACAGAATGCTAAATGATCAGCTGAATAGTGCCTGATGCAATTAAAGCAGGTTTTCCTGTCCTCCTCCTGTACATTTAACTCTTCCCGTGGATGTTCACTGTGGAACTGACTGCACACACCCGTGTGTCACCTGCAGGTCCAGTGATTCCAAGGAGATACCAGATTCTGGAGGGTCTTATTCTCACATCTTGCCTACCTTTAGGTGAGACACAGGTGGTTCTCTTGCATTGCCAGTGGCAGGAACAAGGTCTTGGTGAGGCAGTGTGTTTGACTAACACGCCAGGATCTGGTTTTGCCCATTTGCTTCTGGCTGACTGATATTCTCCTTCAAGCCAGGGAGAGCTGCTAAGCCTGTGGTACTCTGGAGAGAAAGGTGGTGATTTCAGCTGAGTAGTGACTTTTAATGCAGAAGTAATTATTCTTTTGTCAAGAAATGACAAGATGCCTGCATTTGTAAGCAAAGAAATATGCTTGAAGTATAGTTGATCTATAGAGAGTCACACAGGTAATATGCTTCATATTGTTTGCATTATCAACTTAGTGATCAAAATATAAGTATTTTTGTATATATATGAGATATTTTAAAATAGTTGAATTTTGATTTTTTTATTCTTGTGCTATGTAATGAGGATTATTTGTAAACCTAATTCTCAAAGATAAGTGACTTTAAAAAGTAGGAAGTTGGCAGAGCCAGCTGTGTGAATGCTTTCTGAAACAGACACAATATCAGTTGGTATCTCTCCTTATTAAATTAAATCAACCAGACTTTGAGGTAACAGGGAGGGAGAGAATTTTAATTTTAATTTTAATGTTTACTGATCAAAATAATAAATAATGCTAAACCGTGTTTATTACCTAGTCCTAAAGTATGAAAACTCAATTTCCATTATGATGTTGTCCTACAGAGTTCAGTACTTTTGAGCAAGACAACATGGGGGATTCCTCCAGTCAGTACACTGCAAGGAGTAGTACAAAAACTATTTCATGTTTCCTCTGATTTAAAGAATAAAATCAACTCTTTCTCCTGGGATCCAGGGACAAAGTCTTTTTAATACATGCAGCACAAAAAGCACAGTTAGTGCTGGAATGTTTTCTATGTCCTGGTGTAATGTGATGACTAGGCCTAAAGAGGAGTCTCTGAGCATCTGGGGGTTGAATAAGATGGTGCCTTCCACGCCCTACCATTCTATCATTAAAAAAATCTGCATTTGTATTTGGATAGAAAAAGTATTTCAGTTTCAAGTGCACGTCTGAACCACTGAAAAAAAAGGAACAAACACAATGTCAAAACACAAAGAAGGTAATTAAGAAAATCCATCTGAAGTACTGAATATATTTGAGCACCAATTATATATTTAGTTCAGGTGAGGTCCCAGAGAAAGTTTGGGGTGGAGTTCTGCAACCTTGCTTTGTTCCTACTCTTTCTCTTCCCTTGCTGTGTATTTTCCAAGCTTCTGGTCTGTAGAGTTTTTTGTTGCCGAAGAAGGACAATTCACAAAAGTTAGTTCTGTCCATCTTTGTCCCACTGCTCTCACTTATGGAAAACTCTGGGGCAGCCCTCTGAAACTTGATTATAGATCCTGTTCCTTGGAGAGTTTGCTGCAGTGTGGAAATACACGGTGATACCGAGGGCTGACTGTATCACGATCAACACAGCTCTCAAAGAAGCAGCATAGGTTCTTGAGAGAGGCTCAGACATGGGATGGCCAGAGAGCAGCTGGTAGCTTTTTGTCTCCCTCTGTCCCTGGTTCTGCTGGAACTTCTACAATACCATCTGAAATAGCCAGCTGGCTGTAGTCTTAATTTCTTTCCCTCTTTAGCACAGCTCTGGGTAAAATCTTGGCTTCATTTAGGCCCAGACTTCACTTGATTTATTTGTCTGCATCCATTGACATCCTTTTTGTCCCTCTCACTCTCTT
>VYXC01004205.1:325010-477510 GCA_013397175.1 Platysteira castanea | reverse complement strand
ACTGAATTGGTTCTTGTTTCTACAGAGCTGCTTGAGCCAGACCCTTCTGAGCAATGCAGAGTTACAGTGATGGTTGGTTGGAGCCAAAGGACTGGTTTTCAAACTGCAGTTAGGAGCTTTTACAAGAAGGGGGTTCCCAGTGAAGTGTTAGCAAACTGTTAGTTAACAGAACTGTCTTCTGTTGCAGTTGCAGAAAGGAGAGAGAATTTCTTTCTCCTCTCCACTGCTGAGCTAGCCAGCTTTACTCCTGCAGAAGTTTTCACTTGTTTCTGGTGACAAATACCCATTTTCTATGCCCTATCTTGTTTTCTGCCTGCCATTGTACTATGATCTATCCTATAGTGTTTCCTATAGTGTATTCTCTACCAAATTTCTTCCAAATGGTGTCTAAAGAAAATTTGGCACAATATGTACATGCAGATAATCTGTGGGTCTTTTCATGTAAAAATCTGGTACCAGGGAATCCTACTCTAAAAAGAGATGCTATTTTGTAAAAATTCACAGTGCTCATTGAACACTGCACAGGACTTAAGCTGCATGGGGGATGGGACAATCCAAGTAGTGTGTGCTCCTGAAAATTTGAAAGATGCCTTGTTTTGATCCTTCTTTTGTGCTGCCTGAAGGTCAACTGGAATCCCTGGAGCTGTGGACAATCCTACATTTTCCCCTGTGAAGAAAGTACACCTAGCACAGAGAGGAGTGGATGTTATGGAATAGAACAGGGAGGATTGGAAAGTACATGGGAAAGGCTGTTAGATGCTACTGTGTTAATATGGGAATGCTGACTTTGCCTCTCTTTTAGCCCACAATTGTCAGCTGTCAGGCTTTCAGCACACGAGGTGAATTTGAACCCACATGTGCAGTTCATACTGCAGTCAATGACAGTATGGAGCCCTAAATAGGGTGAAAAGCTACCAAGAGACATCACTAAGTTGAAAGGGGGAAAAGTCAGGAGCATGTGCTGTTAATCTATTAGAATTTTTCCAAACACAATTCCAAGGAAATGTCTAAAAGATTTTGAGAAAAACCTCAAAAAACAGCAGGACATTAAATAGGTACAATCAGCATGAAGATTCTGTCCTGCAAACCCAAAGACTTTTCTCAGCTGATATAGGTAAAGTCTCTTAGGCCAGGTTACAGTACAATTTCTCTCATCTCCAGATCTGTTCATTTGTTGCATCCCCATGTATGATTGCTTTAACCTGTCAGGAAAAGAATGGATTGTTGTGTGGATCACCAAGAGGAGGCAATCACAGCATTGTGAAGATTATCAGCCAGTACGTTGAACAAGTAGGTGTGACATAAGGAAGGAGCTCTTTTCACAGAGGAGAGTTAGAATATGCAAAAGAAGGAGCAACATAAAGGAAAACAGCTGAAAGAACAAAATAACATTATCTCCAGTAAAGCCTTGACTGCTTTAGTGTCATAGCAGGTCTTCATTAAAGGTCTTGTATTTTATGTGTATGCTATAGGTGGTACTGGGATTTTGATTATGTAATGCACAATGTATAGTGCTGGTGCAACAAACTCAGTCGAGAGATAAAATGCAGAATCTTTATGTCCTCTGTAGCCTCTCTATTTCTGATGCAGATGACAGACAGGCACACTTAGAGTAGTGGCTGTTCCACATTAAGGGAGTTGCTCTTCTGTTTCACAGAATGTGAAAACAATTTCTTAGTGTGAGCCAGAGCTAGTGGGGTGCTCATCAGCTGGCACAGAATTGAACAGGTATGACAAGTGGAAAAGACAGCAGCAAATAGCCAGGCTGATGTGGGGAAACTTCTTCTGCTGTGACAGTTGGGTGGGCTTAACCATGGCCTGTGTGATCATACACCTCTCATGAAATTAGTCTGGTGTCAGTAACGAGTGTCTCGTTCTGCTGTCATACCCAGAATGGTATGCACCATGCAGTGAAATACAGTACCACCAGCTGGCAGGACACTGGCCTGGCAGACCAGGGCTGCCCACTGCTTTACACATTTTGCAGGTTTATAAAACAGTGCATTCCCTTTCTTTCCTGAGGTTACACCAGGGGGGTCCAACGGCACAGAGACTGTAAGGATAACACATAACAAGGACCCTTACCTTGCGTGACACAGGACATATTCTTGTGTTAGAGCAGGTTGCTGTGTGCTAGCATCCTGCTGGTTAAGGAAAAAGACTGATGAGCTTGTTGGGGCTGAGAAAATGTCCAGCCTCTTGTCTTTCCTAGAAAAGTGAGTTGGCAAGCAGCAGCCACTAACTCCTTTTCGCAGGGTGAGATTAGGGCTGAGAAAGGGTGAGATTAGTAGAAAACCTCATGAGATCCACCTTGAAGTGTTTCCTGATTCTAGTGCCCTCTTGAAGGTTTTTGTGAGAAGGCAGACTGAGGCATTTATTTTCTCAGAGTACAGACCTTTTGTGCCAAAAGAATTTTCAATAAAAATTAAAATAGGAATTAAAAGAGAAGAGAGATCCACTTACAAAAGGGTTGGGGACACGTGTTTATATGGAGAAAATGCATTCTATCCTTTTCATTGTTTAAAAATGTAAAGAACACAAATGGCTATTAAAGATTTTGAAACAATGAAAAAGTTTAACTAAGCATTTGAGAGCACTCTGCAATGAGCAGCAAAATGTTTCACTACCAAATAAAATGCAGCCTGGAAGTGGCACTTTATGCTGGTGTGCACATAGATGTGTGCATTTGTGTGAAAAGTTCATGCACTTTGTGTTCTTAATTCATGCAGAAAGATACTTTTACATTTGAACCAGTTGTCACTTTATTTGAACGGAATCCATAAAAAGTTTCTTAAACCAAAATCAGATGAAATCTGCACATTAAAATTAAAGTGTTCTTTGGCTTTTACAAGGTTATAGACTGCTGACTGCAGGGATTGCAGCTGACATTCAATAACATTTGAAGCTTGGAAGCAAGCTTTTTAATTTATTTTTTCTATTTATCCCTCAGAAGCTGCTTGCTTTTCAGCTGTTAATGCATTTCCAACAGAAATTTTGCAAATTATATTGGGCAACATTCTCAGTGAGAATAGATTGTGTAAGTAACGGTAATGGCTTCCTCCTGCTGCTTCTGGCAGTATGGATATTTGCCACACACACTTATTTAAATTTCTTGGGCCAAGGAACTCTTCAAGGTTCAAAACATTTGTTACTCAGGGACTAAATTTAATGGATAATAATTTAGGGAACAGAATTGACGAGAAGGGTTTTTAAAACAAATGGTTGTTGGATATCACAGGCTTTAGCTTCTAACAAGAAAGGTCTTGTGTAAACCAACTTTTTCATGTTGGACATTTTTAGCACTATGTTCTTTATCCTAGATCTCTATTAAATTAATGTTTTCTTTCACTACAATCTGAAAAATATAAGATTCTTTACTTCTTAGGTAAAGAAATTACCTGCCATGGTGGATATTACAATTCCCAATTTTGAGGTTTTAGTGAGTGTTCCTTTCTTATTACCTTTTTGACCATACCTTGTGCCAGGCTGAGCTGAGGGCAGGGATCCATGGCAGAAACTCTGCATTCCCAGCAGTTTCACCAAGAGCAGATTAGCACAACAGGGTGTGGTTTAGGCCTGGCCACAAAAGAAAGTATTTGCAAGATGCTATTTGGTCTGTACCAAACTAGAGCAAAGGCTTGGGACATGAGCTGAGAAAACCCAAAATGATTTAACCACCAACATGGAAACAAAAGGGAAATTGAAAGCTTTGTCTCAGAGGCAGTAATAGGGAGTTCTTGGAGTTTACTCTGTTTTTATCAGTGCTAACTCTGTTACTGAGGGATAAAAGTGAATTCTTTCATCTCTTAGTTCATTCAATGCAAATTTTGGATATTTACTACCATGGACATGTTTCCTGTTTGTAGACTTTTCTTAAATGTGGCTCTGTAAAATATAAGAATTTAGAAAGCTTTCACTTCAGTTTCCTTTCTCTTCTAAAGAACAGTAAGAATGTCACCATAGGTACTGTGTTAAAAAAATTATTTTTGATCAATTGCATGTTGATTTTTACAAATTTAAAGGTGATCTGGAGTCTGTTTAATTAATACTGATTAATGCTCCAAGATACTGATTGATACCCACTGAATTTAAAATAAATGAGGAGAGTTCAGCAATTGCCAGACTTGCTATTGTTAAACAGCACAAATGCCTACTGTTGTTTGGCTTCAGTTCTTTTGTGGCTGTTAGAGGATGTTATGAGATCTTTCTTTCCCAAGTTAGAACACTTTATAATTTCTGTTAGACTGATAGCTCTAGATAACAGCAGTTATACTGGAAAAACCATACATGTAAATTGGCCCCAAATCTGGGGTTTTTGGCTGGGAATCCCTGTGAGAGAAGCTGGAGAAGTTGGTTTAGACACAGGGAACAGTTTTCCCTGAGTTCCACAGCAAGCACTGTGCTGGGATATGTGAAAACAGAGCTACGAACTGGAACAAAAATGTGTTTCGTTTTTATAACTTCCTCTTAAAAAACAGTCTTATCTCTCTCTGCTTTTTATTATAATAGTAAAGCTGTGCTACATATTTCTATGCATGTTTAACATCTGACTATTTCAGAGATTTGCATACAATCATCAAGGGAAATGGAACTCATCTTAATTCTTTGACTGATTTGGTGGGGAATCAAATCAAAACTGGAGTCCAAAGCTTTTGTACCAGCATAGTGTTTTTTATAGATATACACATGTGTATATATATAAAGATATACATGCTCACAGAGTCTCTGTTTTGCTTTTATGCTGCCTCACCTGTGCTAGTCTGACTGCTGTGTGCGCGTGTGTTTCTAAAGTAAAACTGAGGTGTTTCAAAAGTGAGGCTGCAATATGTTTGCAAAAATAGACCAGTAGGTGTGAAATACATTTAACCTAAAGTCATACAAAAGCCATAAAGCAGGTGTGGGTATATTGTTAATTTAAGAAAGTAAGTTTTTCATGGTTTCTTGGAGAAAATGATGCATGTATTCTTTGTCTCAGAATTAGTGATCAATTATGCCTACCAAAATCCCCCTCCCTGCTTCTTTGTAAAAGTTTTTGGATAACAAGACACCGCAGCTGAAGGTGTTTTCTTCCTTTCCTCCATTCCAAATGCTTGTATTGTCACTTTTGAAGCAGCTACACATCCAAGAAACTGTTTTGTTTTGTGTTACTGAATGTTGAGGGTACCCTGCTTGGAGATACTGCTTTTGAGTAATTGTGTGACTTAAAGTAGAAATGTGAATATGTCCCAGGAAAACCTGAGGCATCCCATGCATTCTTGCTCCAAACTTGTTCATGTAGCTATTGCTCATATTTCTAGCCTTTGTGGACTTTCAAGAGGTTTTTCACACTCCATTAGGCAATTCTGGAAAACAATTAATTTTTTTCTTGCAGTTATGCCTTTGGTTTTGGTCTTATTACAACATGAATGAAGTTCAAGGAAGTAGGGTATTGTTTATAGTTAGAAGGTGGGGAGGATTAAGTAATGACATTCCTATTAAACTTTTGATAAATTAAATGCAATAATAAATTTTCTTTTGTTCTCACCTGTGCAACACAATTGTAAGGTATTAACTTGTCATATAGATTTATACACCTTAATAATTTTAAGCAAAACTTTTCAACAATTAAAATATTGCCTTGATGAAATTAAATATCAGTTCTTTATGCCTTTCTTTGCCCATGCTTGGAACAACTTCTGAAAAAAACTTATGGTGGTAGATATCTTGACAAAAGTATTTGGAAAAAGAATTATTGTGTGCTGTTGCCATGCTTTGTCTGTATGCATAAAGGATGTGACCCGAGAGAAATGGATCTGTGGGACAAAACCAAACGGTTGGCACTGGTGTTATCCCTGTAACCTGGGGTTATTTCATCCTGTGTCTCCTTGATTGCTTGGAATGAACACCCAGTAGAGGCTGGAGCCCATTGGGTGCATTCCTGGAGCACGTCTGTGTTTAGTTTTATCCCATTTTTCATCTCTAAGCCTGTACTGTGATTGCTTCAAAAGTGGTAAATGGGGGTGATTTCACCTCAGAAGCACACTCTTGAGCCAAGTTACAGCATCTTATGGAGGAGGTTATACAAGATGATTAATATGATCTTCTTGATCTTTATTACTTGAATTTTATTTAGTTTTTATGACTGTTACAAAGAAACTCTTCTGTTCTCTCATAATGACAGTGAGGGAAGTCCCACCTACAATAGTGTAAGACTAGTGGTTCTTTAACACAATGCTAACTTTGCATAATACAAAATTTCTCATTTTTTGCTTCCAACCTTCATAATTTTAAAATTTTCTTGTCTATTTATCTATGGAATCAATTATTCTTTAAGATTGCAGTGCATGAAGCTGTTAACTGCTGAGAACTTTGGTAGTGAAGTTTGCAAATTTACAAGCAATGTTATCTTCATTTTCTTACAGTGCATTTCTGATAGACAGACATGTTGAAGTGCTTTAGAGAGCCTGTAATTATGTGCTAGTGCCGAAGTGCATTTGTGCAGGCTAAGTGGCTACCTCTGCTTCCAGCTCTGTCCCACTACTGCAGGGAATGCGTCAGAGATCTGAAGGATAAAAGAGAGAAATCACAGAACCACAGGATGGGTCAGGCTGCAGGGGACCACAGTCATGGGGTCCCACCTCCCTACTCAAGCAGGGTCATCCCAGAGCACACGGTGCAGGATGTAGTTCCAGAGTTCTGGAATCCCTCCAGTGAGGGACACTCCACACCCTCTCTGGAGAGCCTGTTCCAGTGCATGGTCACTGGCACAGTGTCTGAAGGGGGGTACAGAGAGGCTGGAGAGGAACTCTTCATCAGGAGCTCTGTTTGTGAAACAGATGCCGAAGTGTATTCCAAGTAGTGTGGAATCTTTTCCTTGTAGGGATGTACCTCCAAGAGTATCCTGTGTACTCCAGTGCTGCAGCCCGGCATAGGAGCACTTGCTGGAGAGGTGGAAGGTGCACTCTTGGAGTGCCTGGGGCTGGGGGTTCATGCAGCCCACACTGCACTCTGGGTGCCCGAGGCTGTGCGTGCACATGGGGAGTGGCAGTGGCTCTGTGCTGCTCTGACCCACTTGTCTGAACCCAAGGAACTACTTGAGATGAGGGAGAGCTGCTGACAACAAATCCCATTTTCACATTAAGGCCTAATGCAGGACTGTAGGGAGGCACCTTAATATAGGTGAGACATGAGATCATTTAACTTGCCGTTCAGCTGTAAAACCCATTTCAGGCATTGTATTTTCTGAACATGCCTATATCTCCTAGCATCCCTGCATCCATCAGCCAGAGCTGTATCAAGTAAATGTTCAGTGAAATCACTGACCATGTGGTGCAGAGGAATGCTTTAAAATTTCATTAAATTTATTGGTTGCCAGTACAGATAAGTAAGTATCTGACATAGGAACACTTTTCCATATTATTCCTTTAGTAAAACAGGCCAATGTACAAGGAGGAAGATTTTGATGGTGGGAGCTTTATTTTAAAATTATATTTACTCTTTCAATTACCATATTCATTTCTCATTAATAGAGTATTTCAAGGCCCTGCATTTTTGAAAGGGAAAAGGTTAGAATTATGGTCTAGCAGCTGGTTTTGATAGGGCGCAGTGAGCAAGTTAATGCTTACCAAACATTTGAAATTGCTTTTCAATTTCTGAAATCACTTTGCAGCTCTTCAGCTATTTTTTGGCTGGCTGCACTTTATCATATTAATATAATACTGTGCAGGAAAATATTGCATTTAAGTGTTATGATGAAATCAAGCTGTTATGCTGCATGTGTGTGGTACAGAGTATATTTTTAGTGGTTTTTTTAGCCTATAAATATGTGAGGTTTGGTGACTTTCAGAATCTATTTGTCAAGGGAAGAGGTTCTGGTTAGTTTTGATAGGGTAAAATGCATTTTACAGCCTTGCTAAGCCTCATTTAACTGAAATAAACCTCATTTTAGCAGTGTCTGAAGGTAATACCTAGTAAAAACTAGTGGGGGTTTTTTTTTGTTTTTTGTTTTTTTTTTTAAATATATTACTTTGGTCAATCCTCTTTCTCATAAGTTTATCCAGCTCATTTCTGGATCCATTTATCCTTAAATTTTCTTGACTCCACAGATGTAGTCCTCTGCCAGGACCACAGGTATAATTCCAGATGTTTTAACAACAGGAAGTAAAATTATTTGTAGCTGGTATTCCTGAGAGCACTACCAATATTGTGCTGCAAAGAGCTCTTGAAGATTACAACTCTTCGTATAATTGAAAGAAAGTGTGCTCTCTGTAATCCCCACACCAAACTTTAAGAGAAAGTAAGTCTTTAAAATTACACTTTTGTAGATGAAATTTCTATAAGAAATTAATCACAACAGAGAGAGAAGGAAATCTGTTATATGTTTTAGTAAAAGATTTAACTTTATTTAGTCATCTCAGTCAGATGGCAAAAAGGCCGTGTACCTTCATTATGTGGTCAGAATCACATAATATCTGTTTCCTCCAGTATCTACCAGTACTTTTTTTCCCCAGTTATTTATTTTCCCCGTTTATAAAAAAAATATATTTGCCCATCAGAAGTCCACAAATGATCAAAAGTACTATATGTATAATCTCAATCATTTACTTCTGCTTACTCGTACGGGCTCTTCAAAGAGTGATTTTTCTGTTGAAATTTTCTTCCAGAAGAGCTTTGTCTCATGCCAAAGTAGATCATTTATCAGGACCTTGCATTTTTTGCATCTCATCAGTGTTTATATTTTCAAAACCTAAATATTTCAGGTCTGATAGTAAAACCTGGCTCTTTTTTAGTACCTTTAAATTATTGCTGCTGTGGATGGTTGTGGAGTTGTTCCTTGCAATGTTCAACCTGTTCAGCAGAAGAAAATTGATTATTTTAGTTTTGAACCCAGCAGGTCTTTTATTTTGTGAAAGCCTAGCAAGAGCTCATTGATTTACACCAGAGTTGGTTTGCTGTTTTCTCCAGTCAATACTGTCACATAATAAAAATCTTGACTTAACCAAGCAGTTTCAGCAATGTCTTGTTTAGTGTTTGCTGCTACTGGATACAACCCTGCAGTGTTGATTTAAATAAGAATAAAATTTTCCTCATAACTTAGAATTTGATCACTGTATGTGATGCCTCAACAGGAATATGAATAAATTGTTTCAGTCCTGGATAGTTTTGCCTTGGCAATTCTATAACAGACAGAAACCACTAATACTTCTCTTATTTTTATCTTATTTCTAAATGCTTGCTCAAGGGACAGAAATTAACTAATAAGCTACAAAATATGAATAAATTATAGCAGATATTTTGAGGGGTGTTCAGACGGACTAAATCTAAGCCCTGGTGTGTCTGGTGTTAATGTTTCATTGGCTTGGTGCCTTTGAAGGCCTGGAATTAAACAATAGGAAGCACTTGACACAAAGTAGGTGGAATTTTGTTTGTCTGTGGCTGAGCCTCCCAGTTTCAGTGAGTTTATTTGAACTTCAAGGTTGCTCTGAAAATTTCTCTGCAGCAATTGTAGCCTGAACACTGAAGAAGGAACAATTAACTGCCTTAAGAATGATGCAGAGGGAAATTAGTGCAGCAGCATTGTTGTGCTCATTAAGCCTGGCCATTCCAGAGGTGCAGGGAAAATCCAACTGCTTTGTTACCTTCTCGCATAAAAATGCAGCCAGTCCCCAGCCAGGAACTGAGCAAACACGTTTCACTATTTGAAAAAGAGGCAGGCACCATGATTTTCCTTTCTTTTGTGAAAGTAGTGTTAGGTTAGACCTACAGATGTCATTGAAAGATTGAATGACTTGGTATTACACCAAAAAAAAAAAAAATAAAAAATTCATACTGATGTCACTAAGTAGAGCAATGAAAAAAATTCATTTGTAGTATAAATAAATTTGATCTCAAGCTGCACATAAGTGAGCTTTAATATTTTTCATTTTTTAAATTAAAAGAATGGGGTTTGGATTAAAAGAGTACTTATTTTTACTTTACCTGAATTTTCTCTTTCAGGATGCCTAAATTTCTTATATAAGTCATACAATTGGATTTTATGTATACTTAGAAATGTTTCATTTCTAATAGCTTATGATCATATCCAGTTAATAAATTGTATTTCGTGAACCCTGTTCTGTTTTGTCAGTTACAATCTTGGCTTGTAGAGTTTTACTCCTTCATGTAATGATGGAACAAGGGACTTGGATCCAGCCTTTCTCACAGGATTTGATAATAAATATTACCATGTTTAAGGCATGTAAAGTACCACCCTTTCTGACAGGTGAGGGATTCCCGCATTTCATTTGACCATTCTGAAAACGTGCAAAGGAGTGAAGTTTCAGGAGTTCAGAGAAACTTCAGAAAACTAAGCACTCATTTAACAGCAACACAAAAAGACCTTGGGAAATATGTGTAGCAATGATTAATCTACCATCCATGTAACATTACTGCAACCATTGCTTTTATTCAAAGTTGTAGCAGTTTCAAAGGGTCTGTTATCAGAGCAGCTGTGGCTCAGGTTCAGCAAGCCAATATGTGGGATTATGTAGCACTCAGGGTCCTAAAGTCTGCAGAGTGTTGTATTCATTTTACATGAAGTAGAACAAAACCAGCTAAACAATGGTTCTTTCTATTTCCTCTGGTTTATTTTATATTGGTTTCCCTTAAAATAAAATGGGATGATTGTTGATTTCTGGTCCAAATTTCTCTATGTGATAGTAGACGTGCAGAAAGCCTTGGTCCTGTTAAAATTACAAGAAGGAAATCAAGGTGTTTTATCCTTTTTTTTGTTGTGCTGGTTTTGTGTATGTAATGTAGGGATGCTCTTAGGTAAATATATGCAGTTATAAGTGACTTCCGATGGTCAGATGAAATTGTTCTTGTGTAGGAGCAATCAAAAAGAAAAGAAATGAAATTAAAGATCTGAAACAAAGTACTGGCACTAGGACAGTGGTTATTATCAGCCAGAACTAATAATCAATATTTGAAACAGGGCTATAAACAACTTGGAGGTTTCTAAGATAGGGAATCAACCTTTTTTTTTTTCTTCGGAGAACTGATTGCTGATGCTTTTATCTTGAAGTGAGATGCTCTTTCCAAAGTAAAAGATAATGATAAAAGGCAGAGTACCCATAAGGCAAGCTCAGCTTGTGGACAGTGAGACAACTCTGCAGAAAGGATCTGAAAACTGAGTGTGCATTAGGGGATTAAGGGTCTAGATTTTCAAACAAAATTCCCATACACTTTCTGTTATTAACAGTACTTTGATTGTGTTTGTGTTCATGTTCCTTGTGAGTTTTTAAGTGTATCTTTACTTCAACTTCCATTTTGTCCTGAAAGCATAGATACTAAGTTTGAGAAACAATCCTAGCTAGAATTTCCATCAATAGATGATGAGCAAGAAAGTAAGCATAAGCTGGTCATGATACACGATGCCCTCGCCCATGTGGTGACAATGTTCAGATAAAGGCAAATCATGAAAGATTAAAGAACTGACTTTTCAAGTACTTTTAACATATTTGGCTAGATGAATGAGTAATTGAGTGTCATCATATGGCTAAGCCTTTCAAACCATACATTAATTGAGATATCCTAAATGTTGACTGAATCCTCAAAAATATGGAAACCAAATGTGAACCTCATTGCTATGATCTAATTACATCCTCCTTCTCAGATGGTTTCCTTAATAACTTTAAGGTCATTGAAGCATTCCTCATATGCTGCAATACTACATGTGTAGGTCGAGTGTGTCTCAGTGCATTATTGTGGTGGTGGCTTCATTTTATCTGGTTCTTTTCAGAGCTTTCTCCCCCTTCAGAGAGCTTGTTAAAGCAGGAAAGGAGAGAAATACAATGTGCTTTTATTATTCATGCACCACCAGGGCCATAAAACAGGCTGCAATGGTTTTGAATGTCCTGCCCAGCTCAGCAGGCACCCTGGCTAAATATTGTAGAATATCACCTCTCCTCAGACATGGTAGAAAAGAACAAGCAGAGTACATCAGTAGCCTTTAAATTCTGTAAACAAATTGCATATTTGCTTCAAAAACGTGAAAGCAGTTATTGATTAAATGGCATTAGAGTGCCCTTGGCTTTAAAAGACATTCGAAATAGGAGGCAATGCTCAAGATCAATAATAGATTTTATATTTGTGACCTGAAAAAGTAGCAGTAGCTCATAATTTAAAATCAAATTGTTCCTTGTAATTCTTGCTCACATATTAAGATTTTGTTTTGTGTCCTTTACACATCTGTTAAAGCATCTGTGATCATCTTTTGGCAGAAAGGAAGCTGGCAGAATCTCAGGATTTTTTTGAATATAGCATTATTTGTCCTGTCATGCACAGCTTTGACTGGGCCAAATTTCTCCTACCAGCAGAGAGTAAATGAAACAATGAATATTTTGTCACGAGTCAATGCAGAGTGTGAAGTTCTGTTAGCTTAATTACCTAAATTCTGATTTGTGTAAAGTAAGGCTAATACATTTCTCTTTTTCTAAAAGCTATTAGTGCACAAAAGGGGCATATAACTTCTTTGGGTGACCTGTAGCAGAGGAGGACCTGTTGGTTGCAGCTGCAGTATCCAACTGCTGGGTTTTATTTTCTATTGCCCAGAGTGCAGAACACTTTTTCCCACAGTTGGAGGTGTGTGTATTTGCTGGATTTCTGGCTCAGGCCAGTGAAACTACCCATTTTTATCATTGCTTTGTTTACAAGTGTACAGAGTACAAAGGCTTTTCCCTTAATTTTATCTCAGGGTAAAATAGCTAATCTGTTTTGACATGCTATCTAAATGACACTCAAACCAGTATATGGACTAACTCATCCATAAGTCATTTCTTTTATACACATGTACTGCTGTGTCCAAGAAAAAGAGTTATATTGGCTGCAAGAGTTTGAATAATAATGGTCATTAATATGTCGAATTGAGGGTCACCACATTCATCCCACATATCAAATCCCCTTTCAATGAGATCAGTTCCATCAGCTGTCAGATTCCATTAAATATATCCCCCAGACCTACTGACCAGCTGACAGTAGAGAAACTCAAAACCATACACCCACTATTAGCATTATAAAATGTGAAATCAGCTGGAAGGAATGATAGCAGAACTGAAAACAAAATAGATGAAAATCTATAATGCCCTTGTGTCTTCCTAAACAGAAACCCCTAAGAGTTAAAATGCCCCCATAAAACATGGAGGTAAAAACAAAGGTTGTCACATTGTTTTCTTCATAACCTATAATGATTCTTTTACCTTTTGTTAATGCAAGATTTGCATAAATGTTTCATGAGGTTAATACAATGCATAAACTGAGCAGTTTATTAAGCAACATCTGTGCTGTTCTCTCAGATAGTGCAGTGTTGTTTCCAAGTCACTGAAATATAACCTATCATAAGGTTTTGGTTGTTAAAATACTTGTTTTGCAAGGCCTGTGATCACATCTGACATTTTTAGCAGATGCCCCAGTAATACAAAAGAATTCCTTAATACCACAGTATGTGTTAGCAAAGCACCCAGCAAGGAGTGGATAACTTTCCACTGAGCTGCCGTAGTTCAGTACTGTGCATAAGACATGAGAACATCTTGTGTGTCATCCTTCAGATGGAAATACCCCATTTCCAAACCAGCACAACTGCCCATGAGAATTTTATCAAGTGAGATCTTATCATACTTGTCAGTTTTTGACTTTGCCATAAAATCACTTTATAGTTTTTTTTTAAAATTAAGAGTGGGAAAAACTTTGCACGGCCACAATTTTATCTTGATATTGGTGCCATATGGGAGTCTTTTGGCAGAGAAAAAAAAAGTTATGAGACCAATAATTTTTAATGAAACTTGGCTTAGCTCTTGAAGCAGGTCATGCAGATAAAAAGTGGGCGCATGAATTCTGTAGCTATATTCTCCTGTTTTTCTGGCCAGGATTGGAGAAATGTAGTTTCAATTAAACCAGGGCATAATGGAGATATGTTTTATATTATTGAATCTGTAAGAAATAATTTGGGCACTTAATTTTTTCTTAATTTTTTTTCCAATGTGTTTAACTTACTTTTCAGCAAGAATTACGGTTATTCTGGTCTTTAAAATTTGCATTTTATCTGCCTTCCCTCACAAATCCCTTATTTTTTTGTTAATTTGGGATAATTCCATGTTTTCATTGCAAGGCATCCTCAAACTGTGAGTATGCAGGCCCTGCTAATGTACTGATGTTTTATCTTTGGCTTAAAGGTTTTAAGATTACCATCAACGTAGGAAAAGAATTTTTTTTGAAACTTTTGATGATATGATTGAAGCAATTAATTTGCTTTATATAAACTTGTACACTGGAGTTTATGCTTCTATGTCCATGCAAAATGTCCACTGACCATTAAGGCAGTCTCTGTGAGAGCAATTATGTTGATCGAGTATCCCAGGTTAATTCCAGGTTGGGTGACAGTAGTCCAGAACCTGAGTGGCTTCTTGTGTTTCCATTTGAGCAGATATGTTTATTTTCTGATCTATCTTGGGTTAGTTTGCTTTTGAACAGTTGCCAGATCCTGCATTATGGAAGGAAGTTCCTCTGCTGCTGAAGGGCACTTCCCTCAGCAGGAAAATGCACCAAGGTGCATAAAATCGTAGCAAGTCCAACCGAAATTGTGCAACTTTATATGGCAAAACTCCTTGTGAAGACTTTGGCTCAATAGCAGAAAGGAAAACGCTGAATCAAAATGAAACAAGGGAAATTTAGGTGGTAATAATGACACAATTATCCCATTAGGATTTGTCTGGAATACTATTGGTAACACACAGTTAGTTTCAGTGTGAACTTAGGATGCACAAGGAATGCAAGATTAGACCCTATATAATGAAGGGATCATTTACACACATTGTCCCCACAATGAAATGCTGTCACCCCTTGGCAGGAAACACAGCTGCTTTTTAAAAGCTGCTTTACTGAAATAAGTGTGCAACTAGAGCTGGTTGAAAAACATGAAAATGATTTTGTGAAACATTTTAAAATTTCATAGTTGTCTCCATTTTGCAGGTTCAGAATAGAATATTTACTTCTCCTCCAGATTTTAAACTATTCTGTTCAGAATTGTAGATAATTTTGAATTTTAAAAGATTTTTGTTCCCCAAAACCATGTTTCAATAAACTAAAAATATTATGATTTAAAAATTACTTTGAACTCTGCAGGATATTGTTATTAAAAACAAGATATATTGCCAGTATCTAATTTTGGAAAAAAATTGAAAGGGAAAGTAATGGCCAGAACTTCAGATAAAAGCGTTGTTTTAATTTTGTGTTTGATCTCCAGAAGTCATTAGGGATTTCTTATCTAAGAGGGCCCAACAGCCATTAGTATGGATGTAACATGTAGGAGTCAAATGCACCAGCAGACCCCTGATGGTTTAAACACAAAGATTCCTCCTAGCCTGGATATAGAACCCAGAAAGCAGACTTACAGAGGAACACAAGAAAATAATGTGACCAATACTGGTCATCCAGATGAAAATTGTTTCTCTTACATGCAGAGATCACTCCTTTTCTCATTCCTTTAGAAAGCAGCATATCTCGCTCTTGTTTTTCAGTTAAAATATAAGCAATGTATTAAGGGCAGTCTATTACAAGTGAAAAATACATGACCATTAGAAGTTTCACACTTGGAACAGATGTGATGTTCCAGCCTTCCTGGGAACAATTTTTCTCTTTTTTTTTTCCTTTCTAGTATTTATTATCTCTGTCAATAAATGCTGTGCCTCAGCTGTGATGATGTTACCCAATCAGGTGATCTTTGCCACTGGTCTGTACTGCTGGTGATGTGGTTCTACAATTTGTATCACCATTTAACACTTGGTGCATTTCCTTTGCCAGGAGTCTGTTCCCTGCTGGCACCAGGGACATGTCAGGAGGGAACAGTTTTGTTGCCATCAAGTTTTTGGACATCATTCTCAGCTGTGCTGGGACACTGTGTTCCTTACAGTGACTCACTTACATAGTCCAGTGGGACAAATCTACTGATAACAGATCTTACATGTCCTAGCTAATTGGCAAATAGTATATTCATTCTGGCTAAAGTTCACTAGACCTAATGAACAGGTGTCTACAAATACATCACAGCAGAAGAAAGGTGGTCCTTATCTGTCCCTCTGCTGGGACTTTGGCCACGTCTTCCTGCTACTTACTTGAAATAGTTTGATTCATCAACCTGGCAAAAGTGATTCCCCACCCAGAGAAGGTTATGGTTTCCTGAGGTCTCTCAAGCTGTACTGACACCGAGAAGTCAGATGAGTGACAGTAAGGGAAGGCAGATGGAGGGACAGGACCTACCCTCAGAAGCAGCAGAGAAATTAATTCAACTCAGTGTGACTCTGGTTCTTAAACTTTTTGGTATTATTTGGCCAGGGTTGCTGTAGAAGCTAAAATCTTTTAATTCTTATTGTGATCAGACTTTGGCTCTTAGGAGTTTTGTTTCTTTATATGGAGCAACACATCTCCACAGAGTGAGCCCTTCTCTTAACACATTTAGCATTTGAATTGTGTCTGTATCATGTACAAATAGATTTGTTGCTTTTTATGGGGTTTCTTTTCTGTGAGTTGATCAACTTGATCAGATAAATGCCAGTGCTGGAAGAAGCAAAGGGATAGCAATGTATGGCCAGGAAATGGGATGAGGTAGGAGTGACTGAGACTTCTGCAGTATTTTTTATATAAACTGCCAGCAGTTCTATGTGAGTCAAGTTTACTGTGCTTCACTTCCTGGAGTTTCAAGCTATGACATCAGAATTAATTGAGTTGTAGAGTTTGGTGCTTATTTATTTATTTATTATTTTATTTGAAGATTGAAGACAGTCAAAGGAATGGCAAAGTTTTTTACACACCTCATAAAAATATCATGATGTGGATATTTTGGGGTGTCTTTGTTTTTAGTTGCAAATGTTTGATGAAAGAAATGGGACTTCATATTAGACATTTTGAATAGCATATGAAGAAGTCCTAAGTCCTGGCCTAGCCCTGCACAGACTACAGTGAATATGAGCTTTGGCTTGGATTTCACTCAGAGTATGCTTAACATGTTAACAGCCCTAACAGAGACTGGAGCCTGAAAACAATCTGGATCATGGATAGATGGCTCTACATTACACAGAGTTCTGTTTATAAAACAAACTGAAGGCTTTTTACAAAAGTGGAAACCTTTTGAAATTATTCCTCATTAATATTGCCTAATTGCAGCTCTTTGATCTGTAATTCCCTTGGCCCTCTCACCTCCTCTCCTCACTCTGTTAATGGATGCTCTGGCCCTCGTTTTCCAGGGCAGGATGAGCCTGTTTCGCATACTCAGAGCTGCCTGTTAACAGCCATCTGTTGCACACAGGACTCTCTTGAAGTCATTGCAGTCTCAGATTGATTTCGGTGGGCTTCAGGCCATACTTTGTGTAACAGACTTTGCTGCAACCCTTTTTGAGGATGGGTACCAGCAGCAACTAACACACTAATGGACACATGCAATCATATATATGAAAGTGTCCCTAGTTTTGTTTCATTAATTAATCAACACCAGTGTCAAATTATTTACCGTTTTATTTTTAAATGTGTTTCTAAAGCAGAAAACATTTGCATTCTGGCAGTTCCATAGGAACAGAAAGAAAACAAGAAATACTCTAGCATTTATGTATAACAAATAAAAATGGTATTTTTGGTTCTTCGTAAGCTATAGAGAATCACCTACAAGACACATCCAAGCATTCCATAAAAAAATCCTATGATGACAGGTGACCCCATAAAAAGACTTCTAGCCCCATACAACCATGGTTTACACTTCTAAGCATTGTATTCTGTTCTTTCTCTCTATGGAAAATGGGACTCAAAAATTGAAGAAGTTGGTAATGGAATTTTTACATAAACTTGGGCCAAGGTCTAGTCAAAACTGATGGGCAGGTTTTAAATAAATATGCTTTGGTCTGACTGTCTCAGCTGGAACACGCCCTTACTGAAACAGGGTGATTTCCTGAAAGAATCCTCAAAAAAGTAATTATTTTTATTTGTGTTAATTCTTTTACTTGTATTCCATGTCCATTTCTGCTTATCCCAATCTTAAATCTATTCAACATTCCAGAAGAAACCTTCTAATCCGGTTTGAGGAAACACTTAAATTTGCATCAAGGGTCACATGTGGATTAGAGGAAAAAATATGACCTGCCTACTTGTCATTTGCAAACAGTTCAGCTAAACCACATTTCTGGATTTTAAAGGAAATTTTGCAATATAATAATTGTATCTATTCATGCTATTTGTAATTTCCAAATGGTAAATCATCATCTGTAAGAAATGCTCTCAATCAAGGGAGAAAAAGACATATAATTATGTCATTTATAATGAATTCTAAAGGAAACAAAGACTTTAAGAGGAAAAATTCTGGAGAAAACCAAGGAAGAAAATCCACACAATAATACCAGTTGCTTCTAAGAAGATGCATAGCTGATGAAAAATTTGCATTTATTATATGAAACTCAACATCAAACACTTCAGCAAGGGAACTGTCAAAACTCTGGAGTCTAGGCAAACAAGACCTGACTTTTATTAGATAAATTACATACTCTCCTTCTTTTGTAAGCATCAATAACATCAACTTTTTGACAAATAACTATCTCTTGGGTGCGAGTTCTGAGGATTGCTGCTAATCTTCATCTTTTGAAGCATCCAAAGGATTAAAGGCGTATGTCAATAACAGTGGCCTGTGACCTTTGTGTGGAAGGTACCAGTGTCTCTTTGTACCAGCTCAGTCTGTGATGTGAGATGATATGTATAAATGCTGAGAAACCATGCAAGAACCCTTGCTGTGCAGAAATCTGTAGACTCAGGAAAGATATGTTCATACTATAGGGCTCTTGAATGGCGCACATTGCCTGGCAGAATTGGGCTTAATCCATTTACTTTTAATGACAACTTTTACAAATAGCATTGATTGAAAAAACATATATCTTTTAAATAAAGTAAATAGGAGGAGAAAAACCAAATAAAATATCCTTGGTTTCCTACTGACATTTCTGTCTGCTGTTTAGATTTACTGCAGACAGAATTAATTTTAGTGCAAACGGCTTCTGTGCAAGCACTAATTGGTCTTTATTCTCATTTTGTAGATGTTTATTAGGCCAGACTCTTCTGTTCTGCTAGTATAAATCAATAATTCAGTTGAAGACAATGTGGTTACATCATCGTAAACCTGGTAAGGGAATAGCTTACTGGATAAGTGAGATGATAATAATAATAACAGCAGTAGCAGAAATGAAGGAGTGGAAACCCAGGGGTTAGGTTTTCTGTCTGCTGTGGATGTTAAATACCTCACTTTCTCCTGCCATGGTATGCAGGGTATTATCCGGGCAGAAAGTCAAAAATCCCTCTGAGGTTGTCAGATGGACCTGTATATTTGTATATGATAGTGAAATTAAGTCCTAAAATCTCACCTTCTACTCCTGCTGCTGACATTGATTTCAAAGGCACACATAGCTCGGATAAAGAGCAAAGATGTAACTGCCTTCTCTGTAGTCCCTGGGACACCAAGAAGAAGCTACACAAAGTAGTGAAAACAAATTTGAGATTTGCTGTCCCTGAGAAAGGGGATTGAGTCATTCCTGTAAAGGAAAAAGAGAAAGTGGACAAAGGGACCCATCTGAGGCTGCAAACGGTGGAGCCTGATGACAGTGGATTTGAAATCTGTTGCAGAATAGGGCTCCCACAGATGGCTGCAGCCTCCTCTCAGACCCTGATTCTTCCTTTAGCAGTATCAGTACCAAGCCTGGTTTTGTAGGGGTCAGGCATAGACAGAGGTCATTGCACTGCCCCACGTGTGTTTGCTGCTTTGGCAGTGGCCTGATCTGGTGTTGCCTATGGCCAAATGGCATAGGCCATGGAGTTAGGATTTTTCTTTGTATTTGTGGTAGCAAAGCATTGTAAAATCTCTCTGGAAATGATTTAAAAGAATGTAAAGATAATTTTGGGATCTTCAGACTAACAAAACTTCAGCACTTATTTGTATTCCTAGCATTCTTGTCCTGACACTGCATGTACTTTCTGTCATTCTGATTTCACCCATTATGCTGGTTTGGTGCAAGTGCAGTTATCCTGTCCTGGTAATTCAACACATCCAAAGTGAAAGTTGATGAAAATGAAGAATAAGGAAAAAACATCCAAACTACAGGAAAACAGTAACCTGCCTGGATTGAACTATGTGCTTCCAGTGTCTTTCTTACCAGTGAATGGAAGTTCTTCAGGCTGTTATATGAGTCTAAGTGAGAGGAAAATGCTGTCATTACTAATTTTGGGGCTACTGTTTTCCTAATGTCATTATAGTTCTGCCTATCAAAATAATTCATCCTGAGAAACAGCTGTCCTGAGAAAACAATTCAGATTGTCAAAGAATGTCTGGTCCCTCCTCATATCCCATAGCACATAATTGAAAAATGGAGACACCCCATAAGGAGAATAAGTAGAATGAGCTGAAGCAGGCAGCTGTTCAGGTGACTGTCTATACTCTCAATCCTATCATAGCTCCGATCCCTGCAGAACTACTGAGATGTGCTTTGCACAACACTTACAGTTATTAGATATTTGTGCATTGTGTGCTTTCATGAATATTTTTTTCTTTTTTTTCCCCTGCTAAATATCATTAAAAGCAATTAATATGTATTAAATAGAAACATAAGGTCCTTGTTCTCTGTAAGGAGATAGACAGGGAGGGAGCTTATGCAGCTGTGTCTAGAAGAGGGCAGAATGTAAGAGAGAGCTTCACTGAGAGGTGGGGAGAAAACATATTAATGAGGTGTAACCTGGATCAGAGACTGAGGAGTTTAAATATATGAAAAATTGAAGTGAAGTGAAGTCTGTGCATCTGGAACTTCACAAATATCTTTCAAGTTCTGCCCTCAGACAGTGCTGTTACACAGTTTCTGCTTCATGGAATAGTTTGAGCATTGGATTGCTTTTCTTTCCTTTTAACAGATACTGTGGTTACCTCTCCTCTGATAGTTGACAGGTTATTGACTGGTTTAGGAAGCGGTTTCTCTAATTTTTAAGTTTTAGTTTTAAGAACAGAGTTTTTGCTGTCCAAGGGCACCATATGTGCTGTACAGGTGGCACACAGTGTGCTCTGGCTGTTGTCTTGGCACTTGTAGTGGAAAAGAAAGTCAGTTCAAGGCTGCAAGCAAAGGCAGCAGAAATCTATCCAGCTGCCTGAGAAATCTTTTCCTTTGGGAGAATAATTTTTCTATTAGAACTAAGTGGAATTGTAGAATTAGCGAAACAAGAAGCAGAATTTCACAGAAAATTGAATGATTATTCCTTCAGAAAAAAAAAATATTTTCAGAATTTTTTTGAAACACTGCTGACCATCATAGTGAAAGGCATGTACATCGTTAAAAATAAATGGTGAGTTATAATTCAGTGTCAAGTGTTCACAGACTCATACTAGTCTCATACTAGTTCATCTGCCACGAGAAAGATTCTAAGATGATTTTCTGTAGATATGAATGGAGCCATGAATATCTGAGCAGTTTGGTTCTACCTGTCTGCATAATACCTGAAAGTCATGAATGTGGAAGGTCAGTGATAAGACATTAAATGAGTGTGCCACAGACAGAGTCAGTGCCTCTGTAAAAGAGATCACAATCAGTGTGGATGTAGAATTTTTTGCAAGAGAGCTACCAGAGGACAGCTTCTTCCCTTTCTGTGGAATAACAGTGATGGACTTCCCCAAAGCATCTGCCTGATGCCTGCCTGCCTGAAAACACAGCCTCCAAAGGGCCAGATCTGCACAGCTCTGTGTGGGTTTGTCACTGCTGAACTCTGCAGCGTATGCCAAGTGCCAGGGAGTTTTTACCTTATGGATCCCATTACAGGCACAAACTCCACAAAACAATACCAAAGAACTCTGCAGCGCACTTGCCAGCTTATTGAAACAGTTACAGAGTGGTTGTGTGATTTAGGGTTTATAGGGTGTGCCTTCCTTATTGCTCCTTCTTGGTCACCATCGCGGGTTGCTCATGACGAGCCTGGGGGAAGGATCTGATCTGCACAGGCAGGGAGAAGGAGGCTCTCCTACACAAAGAGCTTCAGAACTTATCACTTCCTTTGCTTGCTCTTCCCAATTCTCAGTCTTTCCAGGAGTCTAAGGCTTGTAGTGACAAACATTATTGAGAGAAAGTTTGATTTGCCAAGCAATTTTTACTACTTTTTTTTTGTCTGTATTATTCATGTAAATGAAAACAGTTGTACCTCCCACAGTTGTTAACTTGCCAAGCATTTGGTATTGCTGCTTTTAACAATCATGCCAAAACCTCTTCTTTGCTAAATTTCTTTCATTTTTGTATTGTGCATTAGTATTCCAGCATACAAGGGTTAACAGGCTCAGAATTTAGTTCTCTGTAGCTCAAGGCACAGTATTAACTCTGTTTTGTATATTGCCCAGGATTATGTTGGTTTTGATATTGAGAATATTTTCAATAATTGAGTTAGTTCTAGAGTAAAATAAGGATTTTTTTTTTCTCTCTGTTCCAGGCCTGCATTATTTTTGCCTTAGCTTATCTCATTTTGCACATTCTCTCTCTGAACTGTATTTCACTGGTTTTTAAAACACATGATTTTTTGTCAGGAATGATCTGGCCTCTCTTCTTAGTAGCATTTATTGTCATAGGTTTGATAACGAGGCTAAGCAAGATAGTCTGACAAAAAACGGGGCCAGTAAAAACTTTTAGAACAAACTGAGACCTGGTATAAGTCAGCGAGCATAGACTAAATTGTGATGAAATCATGCTTGATCAGACTGTACTTGAATTTAGCTGTTACTCCTTTCTAAAACATGTTATAGCTTTCTTAATTGTTTATTTTACAATGGGGAAGGCTTAGAGACTTTGAAAAGACACCTTGCTGATCTTGAATTGACTCTATTTCTACCTTCCCATTTCCTCTAATGGAATGGAGAGCCTAGTATTCCAGGTTTTGCCAAATTATTTCTTTTTTTTTTTTTTCATAATTGTCTTTCAAGAATAAAATTCACTTAATTTTTTTACAATATCTGCAGTTTATGAGATTTTTCATTTGATGAACTCTCTCTTAAGCAGATACATGTTTGTACTGCAGTCTTCTCCTGAGCTGTGCTGTTACATTTTCATCAATGGCAAAAGTCCTATAATGAGCAAATACTTCTCTAGATGCCAGTGGCTGAGACTATTTTGTAAAGAAAAGTAAGAAATATATAATAAGAAGTTAAAGTTCTGGGATATTTTTGTGGGACTGTTTTTTGGGGGTTTTTTTCAGATGCTAAACTCTTTTCCAAGGCTAGGATATGTTCTGTGTATGAGGACCTGTTTCAACATTTATCACAAGCAAACCACTGTGCTATTCCAAACATGATATATTTCACTTTAGTACTGCTGACTTCAGCTTACTAATTGCCTGACAGCATTTTCTTTGTTAAGCTTTAACTGTGATCATCACACTTTTGTTGTACTGACAGTAGAAATATTCAGTAACAGACGACCTAAATACATCATAAGCACAACTGTACTAATCTTTCATAATGGGTGTGCTTTTGGAATTATATGGGACACGTGCATATAATCATTGTCAGGAGCTACATGCATTCAAGTCTCCAAAAGCATCAACTGAAAGCATTATCTGACAAAGCATTCTGATGCTCAATGCACATGACTTACAAAAAAAAAAAAAAACCAAAACAAAACAAACCCCAAAACACAAAAACCAAAAAAGGAAACAAAACAAAAAAAACCCCAACAAACAAAAAAACCCCAAAACAAACAAATTAAAACCCAGACCCATAAAGATGCAGTTTTTATTTTACAGCCAATTGAAGCTGCTTATTATCTCAGAATCAGCAGGACAGACCTATCATCACCTGCATATGGTCTGGATCAAACTAGTCAATTCCTTTTGTGATGATATGAGCCCACAGAAATCCACGAGCCCTCTTTCTGCTGAATTGACTAATGTTTCTTGTTTTTTAGAAAAAAGACAAACTGCATACATCATTTATGCTTGGAGAGATAGTGTCCGGAGAGATCTAATTTTGCACAGAGAAGAGTTCTGTAGCTTTGGCTGAACAAAGACTGATTTGCTGCTGCTATCACTTTCTGATTGTTTGAAAGGGAAGGTTCAGTTTCCTGGCATATAAGCAAAGGTGTGGGGACTCAAAGGCCTGTGCTACGTGTCTGCTTCCACACCAGCTTATTTGAACTCACTTTGCAAGTTCTTGTTCCTTCGTGTTCCAAACTCAGCTAATAAAATTTCAATAGTGAGGGCGGCCATCAGTTTCTATACATCAGTGAGAAAACCTCCACTGGGAATCATGATGTAGCATAGAAATGCTGTAGTCCCTTAGCAGCTGTAGCAGCCCAGAGCAGGGCAGACTCTGGTCCATGCTCCCTCGGCTGCTCAGCAAACTCCTCGGAACCAGGGAAGGGCATCTCTGTGACTCCCTGCACTCAGCAGCTTTAGTCCTTCATCAAAGGGCCTGAGTTTGTCAGAAGATGATCTAAAAACTTCAACTATTTTTAATATGCGTTAATTTCTCTTCCTGACAGTAATATTGTGCTAGCAGTCTTTCACGTCTGAAGCTGAATTATATAAGCAATGCTGATTACATGTCAGGGTTGTTAAAATGCTCTGGCATTTGTCGTGTTCAGGCACACAGACAGAGATTTTCAAAAGCACCACTGTGGTTTAGGATTCAGTCAGTTTGGAATATCTCATTCAGTTAGCTTCGTGTGTCCTCCTTGTCTATTCCTAATGATCTCCTGTATGATGTTTAATGAACTCTCAGAAACAGATCTATGCCATGGAAGATCTGCCATCTCTCTCTGTTTACTAATTATTTCCAAAAAGAGCACCTCTGTGCTCACAGACCTGCCCTGTGTATAACAGAAAGGGCTTTGGAGAAGATACTCTTTTCCAAAATACTTGAGGTTTTTTTTAACTGTAGTTTAGTGCCAACAGAATGGATAGAAATAGTAACTCAATTCTATGGTGACAATTCATCAAGAATCTCTATTTTTATAAGGCCCCAACAACATTTTATGTATAAGATTCAGCGTGGTGTGTGATAAAAATGTCTAACATCAGCCAGTGACTTTCATCTAAATGAGTACTAAAGGAACAAAGGAAAAATAAGAAGGTTCATTAAATGCAGCTCACATTCAAAACTGAGCAGACTGACATTTAAAAAATTGGGGGAATTTGCAGTGAGGTTCATAGTTTTGCATATATTGCGTCACAATATTTATATCTACAAATTGGAACAACTTCTAAAGTGACGATTTTTAGAACCATTATAAAAAATGAGAGTTACTTTTGCATTGTAATGAACACAAAACAAACAATGATTTGAGAGCTAACCTGTTTTCAGGAAACTTCAGATACAATTTTACATTGTTGAATTCCCTGTAGGCATCTTATTTGCATCCAGATTATTAAATTAACTGACTAATAGTGTTTCTTTCTCTAAATATTTATGCATGGAGTACTCTAGTTGTGGACACGTGTACATATGTCATGACGTAGCCTTCTTTGAGAATAATTCTTTTCAGGTCCAGGTGGGTGCATTTCCAAATCAGTCATATTCTGAAATAAAGTAGGTATAGATTTGAAAAATCATGGTATTCCAGGCTGATTTGACAGACCAATCAGAGACTGCTTAGGTTTAGATTTTTTAATTTCTGTTATGCTTCTAGATGCTTATTAATATTTTGTTGTATTTCATATAAACAATAATTTAATCTTAATTGATTTCTAGCTAGAATTACATGAAGAACTCGGAATTATTACATTTAGGTTTGTAAGTAGTGTCATTGACTTTAATTCTGCTGTTTATGACCAGAAAAGACACAGGTGTCAGTACAAAATTAATACCAAATTCATGGAGAAGAAAGGTCCCCACACATAAGTTAGTGCAGGAGAAAAGAATGATAATTTACCTTTGAAATACTTGTTATCAAGTGATATTTCTGATTCTCTTCATTTAAACACTGGTCTATTTTTTTACTGTTTATAATTTATAGTTACTACTTTTCTTAGTTGATACCCAAAGGAAAGCTTTCTTGTCTTTTTCATATGACCTGATCTTTTTATAAGAGAATGAATAATGAATTAATTTTAAAAATAGGACCAGAAATAAAATTTTAAAGTTTACAGCAAGGCGACTTCACGCAGAAATGGAAATTTGCGGTGATTTTTGTGCAGTACATCATTATGGCACTGGTCCTCTTGCCAAGCTCACAGAGCATATTTCAGTCTGTGTGACTTTGAAGTATGTGTTCTCTTAAGGCTTAACAATGTCAAGCTTCATAACACAAGAGCTAGTTTGCTTACTTCCTACTTTAAATTGCTCGTAATTTGAGACATGCAAACATTTCCACTTTATAAAGCAAGGCTACTAAACATATTATTGCTCCAACCTGCAAGTTTTATAGCCTCTGTATATTTAGAAAGCTGTGCTTTATTAAAATAAACTGTAAAGAGGCTTAACTCATTATGGAATCTGCAAGTGTCTAAAATGAAATATCTTCCATTTATTATAGGGATTTAGGAAAGTTTGAAGAAAGACTATAACACTGTTGTTGCAGAAATAGGACGTTAACTATTTCTTTAGGCCTCTGAGGTTTGTAGCTGAGTATACAATTTATCATGGGATAGGTCTGCCTACAGTTAGCCTGAAAAAAATCACCATTTTGTAATCTTCAAACCTTGAAAATGGGTCATCATCCTGAATTTGAGCAGAAATCCTTTCAGATACTTTCACAAAATAAGTTTGTGTAGCATCGCTTAATTTTAGATTTTAGTAGATAGAATTCTCACTTTTCTTTTTCATAATTTTATCTCCCTAATGAAGCTATCCTGGAAGCCATAAATGGAATGTGCAACTCTTGACTCCACTTGCAACTTTTGCAAAGACATAGTTGGATGAAGATGCAAGGAGATTCTAGCTCTTTCTTTATTCAGAGAGAAGGTACTTTAGCTGTTGACTTGTTGGCATTCATATTTTACTATAATTAATTTTTTCGTTCACTTTTGGGCCCAGGACCACTACTGGTTAGAGATGATAGTTCCAAAGGGGAAAAATTCCTTTTGTTTTCACAAGGCTAATTCATGGTCTTCATGTTGTCTCCTTAGGTGTTGCTTGGCTTTTACCATCTGAATGTGTGATGTACTCGTTATGTCAATGACATTCTTCAGGGCTGATCCTCTGCTGAACAAAACCTATCATTGCTGAATTTTGGTAGCTCTTGTTCTTGTAGGAGCATCTCAGAACAATTTTTTTCTTTGACTTCACAATAGGAAGCTTGACTTGTCCAACCATAAAATTTCCAACAGGGAAAAAAAATAGAGCTCAGGTCCTAATGGTTTGCCAAGTCCTTGAAATTACTGAGTCTAATCGGAGCAGGACTGAAGGACCTTACAGAGGTGTAGAGAGTTTTTCCAGCAGGAGCGTCTTCCCTCTTTCAGCTGGTGGCACAGGAGCAACAGCACCTGTGTGATTCTGAGGCTGGGAAGGGATTGTGTATATATGCACTATTTTGTTTAGACAGACATATATTTTGTGCTAGCCAGAGTAAAAAAAGGTGGCTGGCTTTTAGAATTGTTGCAAAATGCCTGGTTGTTTCAAATGCTGTATGTCCTAAGCAGATACAAACAGTGAATCCAGCATGCTGACACTGTCGAAGCTCTGGAAAAGGGGTGGGCTTAAAAGAAACCTGCTTTGCTCTCTGTGCCTATGGCAGCTGGACTTCCCACCCTGCCTATGGAGAGGGAGAGTCTGTTGCAAGAAAAGCTCAGACCATATCCAAAGCACACTCATACAAAAGAAGGTTTAAATCTGTGTGGGTGGTGTGTAAAGGAATGTAAGCAGCAGCCTGGAAATCAAACAAGGCCTAAATGAGGGGAAGAAACTTTGTCTTAAATGAGATTGCTTAAGGGTGAAATTTTAGAGACTGCAAAGACATGGAAAGTTCTTCCTTTGCCACTTGGTACAAAATGAAATCCATGTGAGAAAAAGGGAAGGCATTAGATGTGTTGAAATGGAGTAAATGAAATATATAGCTGATACTTAGTTTTGCTTCTATTAACCTTTTAATTACATATTTCATGTACACTGACCAGAAAGGCTAATCATGTACCAAGAAAGTTGGATAAAATATGTTCAAAAAATATTTGAAGCAGTGTTTACTAGTGAAATACAGAGATTTCCATAAGTTTTTTAGCTGGGTTTTTTTTTGTTTGTTTGTTTTTTTGTTGTTGTTGGTTTTTTGGTTGTTTTTTTGTTTTGTTTTGTTGTTTTGTTTTGTTTTGTTTTGTTTTTTGTTTTTTGTTGTTTTTTGTTTTTTGTTTTTTTGTTAAACTGGATATTTCCTATTTTCTTTTCAACCACTTTCTGTATGAATGTTGAACAAATCCCAGTAAATTAAGCTTCCTGAAGATAAGAACGCTGCAGGTATCATCCAGTTTGTAGTAGGCATAAAACAACATTCACCTGTCCCACTACCAGTATTGACTTCCAGGATTGTTACAGGTATGTTTTAAACAACTCTTAACTGCCACTTTTGGGGCCGTTTTAGAGGGAAACTGCATCTCCACAACTATGTTTCCAATAACTTTTTCATGACTAAGAGTTGGAAAACAATAAACTGTTTTGGATTCTCTCAGATTAAGGAAGGTTTTGAGCATGTGGTCATTAACCTATTGTATAAAAATTGAGAAGTCTCCCTCTTTGATCACACCTTTCTCCTCCAATATGCACTGGACAAGTTCTGATCACCCCGACCAGACTGACGTGCTTTGGGAGCCTTGGTTTTTAGGGAACATAAGACAACTGCCTTCTCGTTGATCATGTCGTTTTTGGCTGCTAGACAATCTCAAACTACATGTTTCTGCTGGTGAGAAGGCTGTTTCATCAAGTGTAAAACAGACTGTTAAGCACTCAGTAAACATTATTAAAGCACTTGTAACCAATTATAGACTACTAGCAACTGCGAGGTCAGGGAGGAGTTTGAAGAATTCCTTTACTGGCAGTAGAAACCCAAAGAAGTCCTCTTAATCTCGTTTTAGGTGCTGAAGTTCTTTTGCAGATTTGAACATTAGCTTCCCAAATATATGAAACTTAGATGCTTAAAAATAATCATCTGTAAATTATGTATTGTATATCCTTCAACATATTCAAGTTCAGTTACCCACCAGAATGATTTTTAAAGCACCACTTCCTTATGCTTTGAAGTGGCGATAATGGAGTTAACAGGCATAATTAAGAAGTTATTTCAACTTTAACATACACTCAATGTTTCTTTGTTTTGTACTTGTTGCTCTTTGATGGCTGTTTTAATGAATGGCATATGCTAAGCGGTTAATTCTGTACCAATTTACACCCTTACTCATAAATCAGCTGAAGTTCTGTGCTGCTTCTTTTCCACCCCCATTCTCAAGCAATTATTACAGTTTTCCCTCTATTTTCTTTATAACACACAGTGGGGTGCATAACCTGATTCAGGAGCTAGATTTTTCAAAAATAATTAAATAAAATGACTTCTGTTATTTAAAGAGGAGCTTGTACTTTCAGTGAGTATCTGCCACCTAACCCAGAGCCCAGCAGCAGCACTCTGCAGGGTCTGAATGGCACTGGCTCTGAAACAGGGAGCCTGCCTTTATCCCATGTGTCTCCATAATTGGGAAGGAATTGGTTCTGGCCCTGCAGTGATTGCAGTTCCTCATTCTGTCTGGAAAAGACAACCTGGTTAGAGTGGTACTGGTGTAGGAAGGGGTAAGAGCGTTCTTGGAGACAGGGAGCACCTAAGAGAGCTTCTCCTGTGGTGTGTGCAGTTATGGAAAGATGTTATAAACCTTCTTTAGAATAAAAAAACCTTGGTTCATGGTGCTAAGGGAGTTTGGGTCAATAGAAGGTGGACTAGTGACCACTGCTACTCTTAGGTGTAGGAGCTAACCAGGCTTTTCTGTCCCTGCAGCCCCCATAGTGTCACCTTCAACTCCAGATCCTCACCTGTAGTTGTCTCCTCTGCCTTTCTTTTTTCTTACTCTCCACTGGTTAATACAGCACTTATCAGATTAATTCTTCCTCCAATAGCTGTCTTGCCAAATTAGGGAAGGCTCAATGTGCATTTTTGATGTGCAAGAAATGATGTGTTCCTGCTATCTTCTAGTACACCCGAATGTGGTATCCTTACTTTGGCTGGGTGGGTTTGTTCAGCTCCTCTTGTTTAACCATTCGTTTTCTGTTCATATGCATGCCTTTTTCAAGTTTCACATATGCTTAAGCTTTTGCAGCTCTGGTCATGAAGGGGTCAGAGAGGTGATTACAAGTTGTAAAATGACCTTACCAGTAACTCTTTAAGCATAAGTAATGTTCTGAAATTGCCTAAAGCAAAAACTGCCAATTCAGAGCTGATTGTAATGAATCAGGTTCTTCTATACAAAATAATGTGATCAATTTCTCATTTCACTGAATAAATAAGCTGGAAGATAGGGAACTGTCTATGACCTGCTGTTAACCTCTTCCCTCATTATTCATATCAAACCTATGACATGCATGTAAGAAATCTCTGGTTCAATTTTAGCTAATTATTTGTTAGAAGTGAGGGCTCTGTGAAGTGTTACTGATTGTACAAGTACCCAGGGACCTTATGACATCTGATGAAAATAACGCCAGAGCAGCCGCTCAGGCCTGTATGCTTTTTGTCTGGCTATCATTATAACTAGAAATACTCTATTTCTAGGCAGCAAAACCTGTGTGTCTGTCAGTGCTACTTCTCTCAGGTACAACATACTCTTAAAATTCATTAGAGCTCAATTATTGTTGCAATAAGGGCATCAGAGAAAAAAAATGAGGGGTATGCATTGGAATAAATTCTAAATTTGTGCATATACTTTGTTAATACTTTGCAATTTAGTGTCTGAAGTGCTTTGTATGTAAAAATTGATTTTCATTAATTATCTGCTTTTATCTTATTGGCTGGCTAGGATAAACAAAAAATTTGCTAGCATGTGCTGAATATGATTAATTTCACATGATCTTTTTGGTGTAACTTATTGATATTTTTTAAAGGTACCTTGATGTGCAGTGTGATGTTTTCTAAAATGCAGAACAGACTTAGAAATATAAGGATTTGTATAGAAATAGAGAAGTTAGTAGCTCAGATACTGTGCTCCCCATAGGCACAGGGTTTTCAGAACTGGTACTGATGTCACCAATCAGTCTACAGGAATTTTGCACCATAATCCATGCACAAGCTATAATTTTTCATGACAATATTCCAAAGAAATTCCTGATATCCATCCTGCAGGTGATAAAGAGAAACCTGTTGAGTTTGAATATCTACTGCAATTTACATTAGAGACGTGTGAGTGCTGGGAACCTTCTAACTTTAAAATATAAGGGCATCATCTCCCTACCTCAATGAATGAAATACACCTCAGGTATTGAAAAACGTTCACATTGTGAAATAACTTTCAAGCTGTATTACTTCCGCCTAAAGAAGTCCCCAGAGACTGCATCTTCCCAAGAAGTTCATAATGGGAAGAAGGAAATCGTCAAGGAGGTGGAGAGTGAGGATAGAAAGTCTGAATAAAAACCCCACAGGACTGATCTTTTTGACTTTAGGACTGTTGTATAATCAAAAAAGGTATTCTTTTAAGGGTAGAAAAAGAATTGATTCTGAATCAATGTATTAAGATCTCACAGAAAAAAGTTTTCTAACACCACACATATAACATCTCTCCTTACTAATGGAATAGCTACCAGGAAACTAGCATTTAAATTTGGTTGATAAAACATATACTGTTTCAGTATTAATTCACAGATTTTTATCTTTCTAGAAATCTGGCTTATATTATAAAATATGATTCTATGTGATACAACTTTTACATAATTTCCAGTATCTGTAGCTAGTACTGCAAAGTCAGTCTCTGAGCCCAGCAGATACAAACTTCTGAGGTTTGGGGAGTGGGGGGAGTGTTGAGCATTGTCCACAGAAAGCTCTTTGGAGTCTTACATTTATGAATTTATGAATGTTTATTTTTAAACATGGCTCATTATGTTAGCTGTCATGGTATGAGGCAGAATGGAGTGAAAGTGAAGTGAACCCTCCTAAGGAAGCTGGATGCTGCTACTGTGTGTATTTTCAAAAGAAGCTGGCAATAATGGTATCAGGAAACTTTAGAAGTAGCATCACAGATGATGGCTCTGATGCCTGGAATGACACTGTGATTCCAACTTTTCTCCAATTTTGCACAGGTATAAATAACTTCACAGCCTCGAGGCAGTGGAGGTTCAGGCCAATGAAGTTATAGCCTTGAAGGAATTTTTATAGCTCAGCTGAGAAGCCCTCGGTACATGGGTTTATCAAAAAAGTGGTGGCAGACTCCTGGCTGCACCCAGTGCCATCAGGCACAGTTAAAATGAAGTTAGAGAGAAGACAAATGAAGGCTGCTCTCTTTTCAGCTAAGTCGGTCCATGGTCTTCCTTGACCCCAGGGCTGGTGATTGCTGACTGGAATCTCAATGGCTATTTTCTAGTGACAATTTTAGTGTCTGAGCTCATTAATCAATTTCTATTCGGCAGAATCAGTTTGTGGAAAACTTGCAAAGGTTACTTAATCCAGAGGGAATGTGTACTGTTAGACAGGAGACTTTTCAGCCACAGCATAAGACAAAATTTTCCAAATCTCTGTCTTGTATCGCATTTTCCGTGACCATATCAGTAACTGATAGCAAAGAGCAAATCACCAAAATCATTCATAGTGATGTAGGAAAACACAGCCTCTGCCTGCTTTCCTTAAGAAAAGAAGCCTTTCTGCATCATAAAATCTGTCATATCTCTTAACCCCATGGCTCCAGCATGAAACAGGAAACAATAGTGCTGAAATAGTCAAAAATGAAAATGTGAGAGGCTTTTCTTTAACTCTGTCCAGTAATATCAGTTATCATGCAGTCTAAGAACTGGATTTGAAAGCAATTTATAGAAACCCACAATCTGTTTAAGTTCTTGAAATGTTAATCCTTACAAACACCTGGCATAGGACTTGAGTGACTTAAAGGAATTCCCCAGACTTTGTAGCCTTGCACAAGGGTGCACATGCACTATAGCAGGGCACCCAGGAGGGAAAACAGATACAGCAGTGGCTTGTGGAAATAAGAAATGCTTTAGTGTTGAAGAAATTGGCTTAATAGTTTCAATATGAAAGAATAAAATACTGCTTTATTTCTTAAATATGG
The DNA here is from genome assembly GCA_013397175.1 of Platysteira castanea. Taxonomy (NCBI): domain Eukaryota; kingdom Metazoa; phylum Chordata; class Aves; order Passeriformes; genus Platysteira; species Platysteira castanea. Next base: position 444,288 of record VYXC01004205.1, on the reverse strand, counting down.
TAAAAATATTTTTAAAGCAAACCTTCAAATATTTGTGTTTAATCTCTGTTGCCCATTGTGTGTGAATGGTTATTAGCTGCCCATGGCAATATCCTGGCAAACTGCCTCCTCAGTGAGGCACAATGCCAGTGTTTGGTGTGATTCAAAAGCTCAGTACAGTTAGTGGAGTCATTTTGTGCTCAATGTTTGGGTTTGGGTTTTTTTGTTGTTGTTGTTGTGGGATTTTTTTTGGGGGGGGAGGTTTTCACTTTTTATTCTTTAAATATTTTCTATTTTATTGTTTCCGTGTGTTTTTCCCTGTGCTTGTATGGACCTTCTCTTAAAAGGGATGATGAACTGCTTTGTGATCTCTCTGGAATGTGTAGCCTGATGGGGTAACTGGGCAGTGTCAGAAATGGTACAGCATCTTTGTGCTCTTCTGATCAGAGCAAGACATGAGGTAAGGTAGGTACCACAGCCAGCTTTTGTAATGCAGTGTAAAAAAAAAAAAACACTGTGGCCTTTCAGGACTCGAAGGGGGCATATAAGAAAGATGGAGGCAAAATTTTAGCAGGTCCTGTTGTGATAGGAAAAGGGGTAATGGTTTTAAACCAAAGGAAGATTAGATTTGATATATAGAAGAAGTATTTTTTGCAATAAGAGTGATGAAACACTGGCACAGGTTGCCCTGAGATGCCCCATCCCAGGGGCATTCAAGGTGAGGTTGGATGGGACTTTGGGCAAACTGATCTTGTTGAAAATGTACCTGTTCATTGCAGAGGGGTTGGGTTATATGAGCTTTAAAGGACCCTTCCTATCCAAACAATTCTATGATTTTAATACCATATTGGTCTTTAATTTTATTTTCCTTATGGCAAAAAACCCCAATTATTTCTTTCCTTTACCTGAGCTGTTCTTGGATTAAAATTTTTCTGGAGCCTGATTAGTTTTTCTGTCATGTTGCCACTTGGCAGATCATTCCCTGGAATCACAGATTCACTAAGGTTGGGAGGGACCTCTGGAGATCACCCTGCCCAAGCCCTGCAATGGCAGGGTCACCTGGAGCAGGTTACAGAACATATCCAGCTGGGTTTGGGATGTCTCCAGGGAGGGAGACTCCCTGCCCTCCTGGACAGCTCTTCCAGTGTTCTGCCACCCTCAGTGTAAAGATGTTCTTCCTCATGTTGAGGTGGAATTTGTTGTGTTTAGTTCATGGCCATTACTCCTTGTCCTGTCACTGGCACCATCCCCTTGACATTTGCTGATAGCAGAGCTGATATGAGAACTACTGTCAGAAACAAGAAGGAATATGGGGGGAGTTAGTTTTGCTCACTGCACAAGACGGCCAGCTTGTGCAGGCGGTGTTGAGCTGTTTATCGAAGGACCTGGACTGAGGTCACCTTCGTGGAAGGCTGAGTGTTGCAGAGGTTAACACCTGCCACAGAACATGCCAGGGTCTCTCTAAGTTATAGCATGGTATGAAAGTGTGGGGAAGGGAAGGACTTTCCTATGCTCTCAATCAGGATAGGTTGTAGGAGATGCTTAAGCACTGAGACAGCAGTGAGCTTACAGAGAAGTCCAGGCACAAGAATGGAAGTCTGGCCATGAACTACACAGAGAAGAATCTTCTTTGGAATTAATAAAACCTTTTTTTTAAACAGCTTATCCAGGCAGTTGTGCAGTCATGCATGTTGTTCATGGAAAATAATTATTTGTTTTGTGAATTTTTCAAGTACGTTAATTAGTGATAATCTTAAACTCAGGAAGGTATTTCTCTTTATGTCATTTCCATCTGTATATTCAGTTTCTATGATGTCCTGATGTATTCCCTAAATATTAATAGCAATGAGCTGATGCAGAAATTGGTGTGTTAGTGTCTAGAAAGATTTATTTTTCATGGCAGCGTTTTACAAGGAAGACTATTCTGTAACTCTTCGCACAGATACGCGTGGATGAGTGGATTGTAAGTGTTACTTCTACAATTGGTTCTGGAGGCATTAGCTAACAGGGTGATGGTGCCCCTTTCCCACACATGTTAGCAATGATCTCGTTGCAGCAGCATTGCTGGAGATATTGAAATGAGCTGACTTTGGGAGCGTTTCCTGAGTTGAAATTCCTTAACTGTAAAGCAATATCCTAACAGTTATATGCTACTCAATGACACAGGGAGAAGGGGAAAAGTGATTGAGAGATGCGTAATGATTCTGATTTTTTGCCCCATCTTGAGAAGTTGCAACCACATTCCATGGCTGTATCTCTGCTGTCTTTTCAGGAAGATCCTGATTGTGATGTTTATGCAATTTCCTGTTAGTGGTAACAGTTCCATTTTCTTGCATCTGCTTCTTACCCTGTTTTCAGCAAAGCGATGTTGATACAGAGGATGGCACAAGTAGAACCTTATTTCTCCTATTGTCACCATAATTTGGCTGTAAGCATGCAGGTTCTTATTGAGTAATTGGTTGGTAATTGTTGAAATTAAAATTCCATCCAAGGTCCCTGTGTGTCAGTGCATGTTTAAAGCAGTCTAATACCCTTCAAAGTAGCCAAGAGCAGCTTTTGCTGGCTGCTGCTAAGGAGAATCAAGGCCTCAGATTCCCTCTGGCTCTCTCCATGTTTGAAAACACAAGTTCCACCACTCTTCTGTGTAATAGATACAAGGCATACCAGAGGCAGACTGGAAATTGGCTTTAAATGATTAATATTGCTTGTGTGAAGCAAGGATGTTGTGCTGAATATAGAAGTGCTGTAAGGGCATCACCAGCAACAGTGCACTATCACAGACGTGTCACTGATGTGAGTGTTTAAGTTCTTAACTGAGAGCCTAAGTTCTGGCATTACATCCCCTTGGATGTAGGTACCACCTTCGTCAGTGGCAATTAATGTTAAATAACAGAGGAAGAAACAAAGAAACCAGATTGAAAGTCATCTATTTCTATCAATTTATATTGACTTTTATAGGGGGGAAAGCTATTATTACTTAGTTTACCCTAAGAATGCTACAAACAGAGGTGAAGCTGAGCTGGTGCTGTGAAACAGGGCTCGTGTACTTAGATGCACCAAATAGTGTGGGGACTGCTTTGACAGCAACACTAAAAGCGTTTGCCTGTTGATAGCCTACAGGCCTGTGCTCCATCAGACATTAGGACTTATTGAAGACACAACTATATTTTAAAAAGTCATTCTTCAAGTATCTGCAAAGAGATTCTTGCCTTTGCTCTAGAAGTAGGGAGCAAAAAGCATTCTCCTTTAGAATGAGTGTGGGGCATTTGCTGAAAACATAGCATCTATATAATTTTTAGGCAGCCCACCCCTCTCTAAATGAAAACAATTATTTGCAAACAGGATTGTACCACAGGATTGAGGGTCAGAAAGGATTTGGGAGAGGTAGTTAAAACCCGGCTTTGCTGTATATCTCTGGTATAATCAACTCAGTTCCATAAAAACTGTACAAGTTTCTGTCCCAAACCTTGGACTGCAGAGCATTACCCAAATGCTTCATTTCTTTCTCATAGACTGTCTTAATATGTAAAGCTTTCCAAAGTTTTCCTGTTCAAATCAAAGAACAGAATCTCCTGATTGCATTTCCGTCCCGTGTCTCAGTGCAATCTGGAATGAATAAAAAACGAGAGCAAAATTTGACACACAGTGTTGAGATGCCATGCAAAGCTCTGGAGGGCAGAACAAAGGCGGAGAAACCCCAAGCATTCCCAGCCATGGGAACATCTGTACGAAAGCCCTGCAGCAAAGACGTGCCAGGTGGTGGTGTGGCCCTGAGAGAGGGCTGCTCCTGGACATGTGGGTTTGGAGTGCACTGGCACATCTGGTGTGTCCTCGTTGGATTACATCGAACAAGGCTGGTCTGTTCCACCTCTGATGTTACTGAGTGCTGACTGGCACTGGAACTGCAGGTTATAAGTGTAAACTTTATTAGTTCCCTAAATGTACGTGCAAACACAACTTCTGCTCTACATGTAAGATAATTGCATTATTTAGAGATTGATGGTCCGTGTTTGTAGTTTTCTGAAAATGCAAGTTTTGCATGCATGTTCTTTGCCCTTCGGGGCATTTTTAATATGAACCTTTTTACTTCTACTTGTCTCACTTCTCTTTGATAAAAACACTTCATCTCTGAAATGTATTATTTTAAAGCACAGTTTTTATTTGAATTCTGAAAGTATCATTTGCTGCTGCTACTCTTGTATATAGTGAGTTAAAGTCATACTCCTGACTGTAATCCTGTCTCACAAGATTCTGAGGCAAGTGCTGCTGCCATTAATATAAGATCCATATAAAAAGTACTCAATTGTCATTTTGATCATTCCATTTACTACAGTGTTTTTTTGGTCTCACCACACCCTTTAGCTGGAAGAGGGGGTAGTTTTATGAAGTATTTCCTGGGCCTGCATAGGGCACAGCCACAGGCCCTGGAAGACATGAATTAAAACAGCAGATGCTATTCCCAGTGAGACCAACAATGTGTCTACAGTGACAAAATGGCATGTATAGCCTGGCTCCTAAACAGCACTTTGGACTAGTAAGAGTAGTAATTTGCAAAATTGGAATTGATCTCTGAAATGTAAGCTAAAAGTAGAAAGTCTCAGCATAGAAGTTCTGGATATACTGTGTGTCATGGGTAGGACTAGCTCAGAGCAACACTTCATTCCCTATAACTGGTTTTGGTGGACTAAATATGTGAAAATTCACCTTGACTTCTGTATTGAGATGTCATGCAAAGCTTTAGAAGGCTGTGCCAGAAAAAAAATTCCAAAAGTGCAACTGAATGGCTTTGTAACTTTTTTAGGGTCTGATAATGAAATAATGAACATCACATTTTCATTTGAAAACAAGAGTTGCAAAAAAAGAAAACCCACAAAAAACCCCAAACAAACAAAAGGGATAAAATTTAATTTTTAAATTAAGATTTTTTTGCTATATATATAAAAACCATAATTTAATCATTTCATATATCTAATTTTTCTAGAAGATATTTAACTTTGCCAAGAAAAAAAGCGTTTTAGTTCTTGTTGGCCAGCATCTAATGGGAAAATCAGTGACTCACGTAGTTGTAGACAGAAGAGTCAGATGTGATTGTCAGTAGGAACAGTTTTTTAATATTCAAAATCACTCTTAACACCATAATGCTGTTTGATGTTTTATGAAAATAAAAGCAAATTTAAAATGTGTTTGAGTCGCTACAATTGTATGTAATTCAAAAGAAGCTCCCTGATACAACTGCCACTAATGGTTTAAATCCTGCTTCTCCGTGGTCCTGTAAAGAATGGAAGGCACAATAGCTGCCTGCTGTCACTGAGTGCTGTTATACAGGTGAGCAGTGGTTGCTGTGCACCTTCTAGACTGGGGAGAGGTTTCAATCCTTTTAAGGCTTGGTTTGTGTGGTCCATTGTTTGCTACTGGTTGCACATAAAGCAGCAACAGAATGTCAGTTTTCACAAGCCCTGAACTCTGGTTGTCTGATGTATCAAAAATATCAAGTATGTAACCCAAATAGTGTTTAATTGTCAGAACACTTTGTTTATTTGCAAATAATTGCACTGAGTTGTAATGCTTAAGAGGCAGTTAAGCGTTGCTGAGCTCTGCCAGCCTATCAGCAGACAGAGAGCTGTGAGTGTTTCTGCAATAATAGGCAGATGTCAAAGTTAGCTGTGCCAAATAAACTGAAAAAACTTGGTCTAATATAGTGGATTACTGACTCCCCATCTTAATGGTTTCTTTGACATTGATCACTTCTAAAGGAAAGAGTCACAGCCCAGATTTGGGTCATAGATTTTGGTCTTTAAAAGATCTCTTATTAGAGTTTTATGCAACAGACAGTGAATAAGAACTTGCAAAGAGGCAATTGTACAAATCCCATGCACATGGGAGCACCTCAGATCTTTGATTATCCGTGGGCAGATGGTCATTTGAAGGTATTTTCCAACCTGGAGCAGTTTTTCTGGATCCGTGCACTTTAATTTCATGACTTCTGACCTATGCATGGGGTAGGTGTGTTCTTTACGTACTCACCCACTAAAAAAAAGTCTTTCTGGAAACCCTTATTCCCCAGCAGGAGTAAGTTAGACTTCAAAATAATTGTTCTGCAACCAGCATAACTTCAGGGCCAGACCCAAACACCCAGTGCTGGGCACCAGTGTGCCCCCATGCAGTCACCAGTCCTGCCAGCACAGCAGAGGCCAGAGGGGCTCCTCCAGAGCACGGCTGTGGCTCAGAGCTCAGGTTCAGGACAAGAGACCCACTCAGTTGTACCTGACCCCTGTGCTAAGAGGGACACAGGGGCACAGGGCAGCACAGCCGGGCGTGCCAGTCAGGGGAGTGCCTTTGCTTAGTGAGGTTGTAAGGCTGAATATTCAATTATAGATGAGTTAGGCAGCTTTAGATTTTAACGTGCCTGTGGATCCTACATCTTCATTTAATGTGTGGGTAATACTCAGTAACTTTTACCTAGATTCAATTTGCAAGTAGTTTCCTATTTAGGCGACATGTTATAATAGCATTTCTCTCTAGATAGTAAATAATTTTCTGTGTGCTTCGTGTTGCTTTATCTCAGTATAACATAAGGATTTTCAAAATAATCTTTCCATATGTTTATTTTTATTGTAATAATAACACTCTGAGGTAAAGCTCATAATAATCTTAAATCAGTCCTGTATAATTTGAGTTCTCTGATTATTTTAGTCCTATTTATGCCTGTCTTATGCTCATTCTTATTTTCAGTGTTCTTCCCATCTATCATCTGCCCACAAATCTTCTTTTAAAATTCCATCAGAAAAACAAAGTATTGTACATGGTAAAATAAAACGTAATTGCCACACAAACTGCCTCCTTCCTCCCCACACTACTGAAATATTTTTACCAGATGTGCTTGGAGGAAGGGCCAAACAGAGTAGATGCTGGTCACATGGTCACAGCTGGAATTAACTTAAAAATTTTTATTCAGTTGGTATTACCAGCTTGTTTTATTTTTCCCCAGCAACAAAATGGTAATGTAGATTACATCTGTCTTCCCAGCTGTTCTTGGGCCCGAAGAACCACTCCTCTCTCTCAGAAGTTTGCCAGTTATCCTCTTAAACCTGAGAAGCCAGAAAAGTATAGAAGCAAACTGATGCGGGAATAGATATAAAACTAATCCAAAAAGGGTCATTTGATGCTACATTTCCAACTATTCCTTTATTTTCCTAATATTGAAATAAATTCCAAAATTATTTCATGGATTTCACAATTCAGTTGTAAAATAAGAAAGTAAAATCGCTTTCATAGGGCAGTAGAACCATTTGTCAGACACCTTTGAATATCTCTTCTGCACACTGCCTACCTGTTGATCTGCAGTAATACAATTTTCTCAATAGCTCAATATTCAGCAAAAGCAGCCATTAAGAGTGTCTCAAACATTCCTAATTTGCACTCAATTTTTGCACTTCTGCACCACACTAGAGTAATCTATGCTACAGATATTTTATGTAGTATTTGAATTTGAAGAAGGGAAGGCTCCATATTTGATGACTTTCCCTTTCACACAAGACTTCTTCATGCTCCTGTTTGGTGTCCTTTTTATCATCCTGTGTCTGCTGTCACAAGGTTGGGCACCTGTGCTTTAGAAAGAAAGACCTCTGCTCTTTCATGAAAGAAACTGCATAGATTTTGGTGATGAACATCTCTGGTCGGAAAAGTGTGTTCTCCTGTGGGTTCTGTAGTACCTGACTGGTTATTTTAAAAGGACTGTGATTTTGAAAGGCAGTATATTCTACACTTGCTTGTGACATGAATTGCTGACTGGGTAAAATTTCTGCAGTACATCCTAGTAATTACAGCAAGAATGTGAAGATCTAGATCTTTGCTAAATTGTAGTATCCCTTGGATTTTATTCTCAAGTTCCACTGGCTTCTTAACAAAATAATCATGTACTCTGAGGGATCAAGATTTTCAAAAGCATTTGGTGTGTACTTCCTCGGAGCATGGGCAAAGGCTCTTTTCCAACTCCACTGAAGATGCAGAAGGTACACACTTTCACTTCTGCAGCTGTTTGTTACCATGTCCAATATGTTCATTTTCCAAATGGGAAAAAGCAAAATAAGATTTTTGCAAAAACATTTAGTTTAGTACAGTACAAAATATTGCTAATGTTTGGGCCAGTACTTTCAACTGCTGTATTTGAAAAATTAATATTTATCTCGTACATACTGAGTAACATGGATTTTGCACATAGGGCTTCTTTTCCCCCTCCTTTCAGGTTGATTTGGTTTTCTGTTGTGGTGCTCTCAGAGTTTTGTTGGTTGGTTTTATGGTTTTGTTTTGGTTTTATGGTTTTGTTTTGGTTTGTTTCTCTTTTTATTTTCTGGTGACTGCTACAGGAGACAAGACTTCAATTTAACCCGTTTGACTTAAATTAAATTCATATTTGCAAAACAAAGAGAAAGCATGAATGTCAGTCATTGAAGAGGGTTTGCATCATCTGGATCTCCATTACAAGCCAAAATATGGGGCAATTACCGGTTTCTGTATGCAGTTACGTGGGGGAGTCTGCTGGCAAGAAGCAAAAAATATTTAGTTTAGTAGCTTGATTTGCCTTTAAATTCAGTCATGTCTCAGCAAGCCCCTAATTTTAACTAAAACCCCTCTGTTTGCCCAGCACTTTCCATCTATATTTTGTACTGATAGTCTCAGTAACAATGATATGAATAAAAGGAAGTTTAGTGCATTCCCAAGCTACTTCATTGTCCACAGGCAGGGGGGACCTGGGTGCAGGCAGGTGGCTGTCGCTGCGTCCCTGCAGACACTGGATTTACGGGCAGGGCTGGGGCAGGGGGGCAGTGGCTGAGCTCTGGCACAGGAGGGGCAGGCAGGGCAGGCTCTGCTGGGGGCTGGCTCAGGTGAAACACTGGGCGATTCCTATCTCAGCTGAGCCAGCGTATCTGTGAAACAGAGCTCCTGTTCCACAACAGGCACAGAGTTCAGTACTTTCCTATGCTGGGCAAACTGTTCCACGCTGAAACTACACCTATCGGGTAGCTGTGCTGCTGCAGCACAGAGGGCTCAAATGGTGCTTAAACTTGCTAATATAGACACTTTTCTTATTTCTTTAAATTTTATTTTCCCCTTTTAACTTCTGTTTCTTGTTTCTGACTGCTGTCTGGGATTGCATTTCTGCATTGATGTTTTGCTTGCTGTTTTATTTTCACATGTCATTTTTCCAAGAGTCTGCAATCCTTGCAAAATAAAAGAATATTGATTATTTTTCATTTTGGCAAAATATCAAATAGTGATGATGAGATTAATTTAAAATTGCCTCTAATGATAGGAAGAAAGCACCTTTTTCTAGAGGTGCTATCACTTTTATTGCTTCTTTCTTTTTAATTTTGATGTTGTTTTCATTTAACAAAATATGGCTGTATTTTCTTCTGTCTCTGTCCTTATAGCTGGCCACCCTCATCTTGGCAAAGCAGAAGTTGCAGAAAATGTTCAGTCTCAGAGATACTTAATGTTCAGTCCCAGAGATATTTAATGCCTATTTTAAAAATTGAGACTTAATTGGAAAAGCAGTAAGATTTGGGACAGGTTCTGCAGCTGCTAATACATTTTCCAGAGTGAATTCCAAAAGTAAATTAACTGAAATAAAAATGTTGACTCAAGGAGTGGGATATTTCTCAATGTGAGAGAGAAGGGTTATCCCACTTTTAGTTACTTTCCATAAATGGTTTCACTGTAATTATAGCATGTGTTAACTTTGAGGCTGGGCTGGATAGGAATATTTATAAAAGCTGACATTTCAATAAATTGACCCAGTTTACAAGTTTCTCAAGGAACAGCAAGAAATATGGAAAAACCACCTGACATGGCAAGCATGTTAAAACAAATCAAACAAGCCTTGATTTGTGAGCCCATGAGCACTCTTATATAGTCAATGGAGAAAGCAAATCAAATGCCTGTAAATGCTGTTTAAGGGCTTACACACAACTTGACTTGATTAGAAAACTAAATATTTGATTATTTGTGGTTTTGATTTTATGAATGTTGCTTTCCTTTACTTGTGCTCTCAAGATGTTCGATGTCTGGTGAGAAAAATTGTGGATAGTGTTTCCATGTGTGGTGCCCATAGAGTAGATTTTGATCCTCATGCACTGCTCACAGAACTATCTTCATGCTGCAGTTCCATCAATGTCCGAGGGAGTTTCTTAATGAAGAATACAGTAACAAAAATCCAAGATTAGATTTGGCTTGAGAGTTCAATCCAGGTTCTTCCCTTCAGCCAGTATGATGCCATCATCATTTTGGTCCCCTGCTGCTTTTAAACAATGTAGGCTTAAAACAAACCCAGATTCCAGTGCCATCCTGTCAGTGTGACCACATTTTGAAGGTCCCTGTTAGCATTTTGTTTCGTTCTTATGCTCTTCCTTTTTTTTTTTTTTTCTTCTTTTTTTTTTTATATTGCACATGGGGTTAGTGGTAAGATTGTCAACAAGATTTTTAAGACCCATTTACTATTGCAAGATGAATGGGTGTATTTGAGACATTCAGAGCAATCAGACATGCCAAGCAAATGGCAAAACAATTATGAGGGTCTAAAATGGTTGGTGAGACAGACTTCCTGTGCCTTTGGTTTCAGGTCCAGAGCTGTGCCACTGTGAGAAAAGCTTGCACATCCTCCTGTTCATACCTGGTCTCACTGAGGAGGGAAGAGACCCTTCTCCTACACAGAGTGCACTGTGACTTTCTTTAAAACTGTCATGGCTTAGAGCTTTACAGTAACAGAGGCTTTGTTCTGGTGACGCGTGCAATGTGGGTGGCAACGCAAAGCCAGGAGTGGTCTAAGGCTGTGGCATGGGCTTTGACTCTAAAGCTGAGAGAACTGTAAAAAGGCAAAGAAAATATGTGGTTGTGTAATAGGAGCCTGGTGCTGTGAAAGAGAAAATTCTTCCAAAGGAAGAGCAGGACACTGACTCGAGGGTCTTGGTGGGCCTGCTCCACTGGAGGGGACACTGCATGGAAAGGACCTGAATGTGGAAGAATGAATAGAAAATGTTTCTGCAGGCATTTTGGTCTCTTCCTGATGTTGCTAAAGACAAAAATCCTTGATCCTCTCCTTCCAAGAGAGATCTGGTTTTGCTTTCACTAACTCCTGGTTTTCTCCATCAATACATACAACAATCACCATGATTTTGATACTTTTCTAATTTTGAATGAGTTTTAAGCTTCCGTTTGGTATTGTACGCTTCAGTAACATTTACAGGTATGAATATTATACAAAGTTAAAATATTTTGCATTTGTGCAGGAGATATCCTTGTACAAGAGGAATAAAGATACAGTTTTGAATATGTTTGGTGCAGGACATCCCATTGATTTCCCCCAGATCCACTGGCTGCTGTGTTCTTTTGGAACAAAATGGCAAAATAAACTAGCGCAGTAAGTCACACACTCGGGCAAAAGGCTGCAGCTATTGCTGCATGGATCCTCAGGTCCTGAAATGAGCTTAGGGACACAAAAAGCCATTCATATTACAAATTACCCTTTGCTTTTCAACTGTAAATTATCTTTATTATTAGGCTGGCCATGGTACTGCAATTATTAGGTGCCCTGTGTCTAAAGGTTTGAGCAATTAGAAGTCTGGGGTGACAGTCTCATGATACAGAGCGATAAAATATGTCCAGTCAAGACAAAGAGATGGTCTATATTCGTGTCTTCAGCATGTATCACAGGGAGCCTGGAAGCTGTGCTGCTCTTAAACATTTCAATTAGCCCTGACATGGCCATGGTGAGCCCACAGATTATCTCTGTGTTGCTGTTAAGTTTTTATGAGGCTTTCCCCTCAGATTACCCATTTTCACAGCAATCTATAAATCTGAAACTGCAACATCTGATTAATTCTCCCAGAAGAGAATAGTGAAGATCCAGATTTTTTCATTAATGAAGTTTGTGCTGTTCTGAGGTCTCATATATTTCAGCCATTGTTTTACAGTTTTTTCCCCATTCCAATCTCTTTCCAAAGGTATCAAGGGAGGCAGGAGCTTGAAAATCACCCACTTCTTCGACCTAGCAAATGAGACTGACTTTTCTTGTAGCACCATTTTGCAGGATGATGGCCATTCTTTGCTCTTTTCAGAGTGAACAAAGCTGTAGTGTACCAATATTTTTTCGTCATTACTAACAATTGCTTGGCATCACTTTTCTATTCAGTATTGTACAGTCTTCTTTTTATGCACTATATTCCAAATTAAATGTCATGTGGCTTTGCATATTTTTGAGCTTTGAGATCAAATAAACCCAAAAATGTAAAATGAAACTGAGCTGAATCTGCTACATATTTCCTGTTGTCAAATAGAAACTCTGAGAACCAAATACTCCTTCACTCTTCACAGACAGGGAAGCTGAGGCACAGATGTCTATTTAAAGGTATTCTGGTGGCAGACAGAAGAAAATTTCCCTCTCAATGTCTGTCTTATCTGGTGGAGAAAGCTGGATGATATTCATATGGTATTTTCTTCAACAAAGAAATTCTTTCACTGTAGTATTAGGTAAATTAGCTGAGTGATAAAAGAGAGATAAGGATCCAGATGTCATGTGTAGCAATATCCTTTCAAATAGCTTGTGAGTCCTTGAAGTAAAGCTTCCAGGGTTCTGTATCATAAAGGGCATCAAAAAGCTGTTGGAAGAGCAATGAGATTTGTATGTTGGTCTCTATGAGTCTCATGTAGAGATCAAAAGACACACGGGCTAGATAACATCAGCCCTTAGAAAGTGTTTTATGAGTATTTTTAAATGCTCTTGTAATATGGCAATACCATGGCAAAGGTGCTTAAATTCCTGTTGCTTGGAATTCCCTTGAAGGAAGGAGGCTCTCCTCCAGTTCGCCTTTGCTGCCCTTAACCTGGGTCCTCCACGTTCTGAATTACTCAACACAGTGAGCTTAGAGAGGAGATCAACTCAGTTTCAGCCATTTTAGACCTGCCTTCCTTTGTCCACTGAGTGGATACTGTCTTTCCTTGCCTGGAATCAGGGCAAGGTTAGCTTTTGTCTTGCCTTCTCTGTGGTGTCCTGCCAACACCACGTACAGGAACGGGCCTGAAGCACAGGGGTGAACTAAGTCAATGAAACAGGTCAAACTGTGGCCCACAGATCATTCATGAGCCCCTGGAGAGGAAGCATTGAAAATGAGGAGAAGTGTTGTCTAGGAATATGGTCTGTAAAATACCTTTTTGGTTCTATAGAAGTGCTGCAGAGCTGTGGCCAAAGGGAATGACTCAGCTTCATCTTTCTGTTTGCATCTAGTCTGAATCCTTCTGCTTTCGTGTTATCCATGTGGATTTCCACTAACATCTGCCCTGAGACAACCTGAGATTATACTCTCCCAGAATATTGAACACATCTTGAGATGCAAGAGCACTGGAGATGAACATCAGTGCAACTCAAACAAGAAGAAAGTCAGATTTGCTGCATTCGTGAGCAGCTTGCAAATGGATTAAATGTAGACAGATTTGTGACCATTTTAATAAGGTTTGCTTATAATTTATAAGGAAGAAAAGAGCATATTGAGTTTCAATTATGTAGGCTTTGTAGGGTTCTGGATGTTTTCTTTGCCGTCACTATTCTGTGGAACAAGGTAGATGAGTATAGGCACTTCCTTCTCGTGTTTGTGTTTCTTTTTGTTGTATGTGTTTATATAAAGGATATTTACCATATTACTCTACTCAGCAGCAGAGAGCCTGAAGCAGCCTGCCATGGTCTTTCAACCACGTTATGCATATTGGTAGGAATGCCTGTCACCTCACATCTCATACCAAATCTACAACTGCTTCATTTAAATTCGGCCTCCATTTGTTGTTCCTTCATATTCCTTATACTTCCTAGAAATCTATATTAATAATGCAGGATGTAAACATGGGCATGTGAACGTTCATCTCATGTAACAACTACTCAACAGACATAACAGGCATATATTCAGTGTACAGAATTTAGAATATGAAATGTGTATCATTATGTTCTGACACATCAACATTTCCTGCGTAACCTGTATTTTCCATATTTCTCAGTCTTCCATAATTATGATCAAATACCCCTCTCCTCTCTGTCAAACAAAGCCCAATTCCTTTATCAGTCTCTTTCTTGTTGGCATTTCCCTTTGCAAATTCTAAAAAGACTTTTGTGTCAAATTGCCTAATAGATTAACATAATTAAGATAAATCACAGGAATTGTTTGCAGTCTATATTTATCTCCAAGTTTGCTGGTGCTGCTTCAGGTGAGAAGATATTTTCACATGCCTGGAGGAAAGATTATCCACTTTTCCCCAAACACATCACTGGTCTTTAAGATGTGTTCCTCTTCCTTGCAGACTTTGCCTCTCTTTAAGACATCTGAGATTCTTTCCCAAATTGAGGATCGTGTCCGACTGCTCTGTAGTAGAGCAGTGTTTTATGACCATGATCATCTCAGCAGATAGTGCTGTCTCAACTCTAGAAATGTATGCATTGTGAATGATATCATTGTTAGAAAAGTCATCCTTTGATAAAGAGACAAAAAACCTGCTCAGCTTATTCTGGGGGTGGAAGGGGGATCTGCATCATTAAACTGATTAGAATGCTCCAGAGAGTCCTGGGTTTTGTGAAGGACTTAGCGTGGCCCTTCTAAAAGGGCTAGTGAGTTCCCCTGTCCCTTCCTCATTACTGTTTAATTCAACAAATCTTTTTTTCTTTTCTTCTTTATTTCTTTATCCCTCACAATCCTTTGCTCCTTTCCCCTGCCAGCTGGCTCCCTCAGCTGCTCCATTGATCTCTCAGCCACTCTGGCACTCCTGATATCAGGCACAGTGGGAGGCAGAGTAGCTCAGAGATCAGCAGACAGACCATTACAGAAGTGAATCCCAGAGCCCCAGCAAAAGAACCTGAATTTATTCTTTTGCTCTCTCTCCCTGTAGCAGCCCTTTTTGAAATGCTAGATTGGCATTTAAAAGTCTGATGTGTTTAGTAATGGCAGAAATAGCTACCTTCTGCAGTTGTTTCTGTAGGGTTGGAGTTCTGACTAAGCTGAGGAAGCCACACATTGTATTGGCATGAGAGAGTCCTGGGTCTGTCCCCAGTCTTGGAGAGTTGCTCTGTTCTGAATGCCACATGACTGCAGGACCAGTGTCTGCAACTTGAATTTGAGAGGTACTCAAGAATCAGTATAGGGTAGCACAGGAATGTTGTGAGAACAGATTTTTGAGGCAGTCATGGTGAATCATATCTTGGTTATTTTCCATTTTGTTGACTGATTATTGTTTGTGCTGTGTAAAACAAATGGCATGGCAAGAATGAACTCAGACATGTCAGAATGATTTTAAATAACTTTGTACACTTTCCACCCCCTGGAAGATGAAAGGAGAAGGTGGCAGAGATAAGCTGCAGCAATTTAGCAGACAGAACAGTGTTTGTTTCCAGTGTCATTGATGGTTAGGTACTGCAGGTCCGTGTTCATGCTAAAGATCAGGATGTCTGTCAATAGCTCTTGTTTTGACAGCTCTCAGGAGCAAGCAGCTGAATTTATTTTTAAATTTTGATTGTAATGCACAGTGCCAGAGGAGGTGCCACCACCGTGAGTGTTTATTGAAAGCAGCTCTAGTAAGCCTGGCCCTAAGCTTTTACAGCCAATGATGGCTTCAGTTGCCCTGATGTATCAGTCCATATTCTCTCTCCTCTTCTCCTGTCTCTCCCTGTCCTTCCTCATGCCTGCACCAGGTTGTTGGAGACAAACTGGATAAACCACTTTATTTCAGTAAAGAAACTGGAAGCAGTGAAAGTTCACTTGTTATATGACATGCACTAGTTTACACTACAGATCACGATAGTATTATTGTTCTTTTCACAGGAAGATTTGAGAATATTTCACATGGATTATTTGTATCGTTACCATTCTGTCCAGATGCAGTACCTTGCTGAAGTTCACCCAACGGATCAGTGGCAGAATCAGAAATACCTGAGTCATCATCCTTTGCTCTGTGCATTAGTGAGAAAACTATGAGCTGAGGAACGCCAGGCTTTGGGAATCCAAAATCTGACTGTGGATCAAAAGTTAGCATGTGGTTCCTTTTTCAGCGTGGGCTGAGTTGGGTAGATCTTAAAACACCCATTTGGTTATCAACATCTCAATATAAGGATTTCACAGATTTGTTTTCTAAATTAATATATCCCTGGAATGGCAAAAAAAATGGAGTGTCATTAGAGTAAGCCACTTATTCATAAAGAGCTGTGGGAATGGGGTTTATTAAAAGGGAAGGAGAGTAGTAGCACATGGTTATAAATGCCCTTAAAAAAACCATTAATATTGCATAAGTGGTATTGGTAACAGCTTAAGTATATTTCCATAGGTGTATCTTTATATTTACATATTAATTAGTGGATACCTAAGATCTTATGTTACAGGAATGTCTGTGGTGTTCATGTTTTATTGACAGACTATGGAATCCAAAAAAAGTTGCCAGACATTAAGGAAAACTAATTTGCATGGGATTAATGGAATGCAGAATTTCCTTTTTTGCCGAAAGTTTTATTCCTCACAGCCCCAGGACAGT
This sequence comes from Platysteira castanea, assembly GCA_013397175.1. Lineage (NCBI taxonomy): Eukaryota > Metazoa > Chordata > Aves > Passeriformes > Platysteira > Platysteira castanea. The sequence goes on along the minus strand of VYXC01004205.1, from coordinate 427,755 downwards.
TAAGTGTGCAGTGGCAGAGTCACCCTGCCGCTGCTGTGCCGGAGCCTGCTGCGTGGGCCGGGTCTCATAGACTGGAGGATGAGTGCATGGAAGCTCTTGGAAGCCGCTCTCCTGGCTCCCTTCACCCAGAAACCACACGTGGCTCCTGCCAGGTCCTGCTCTGAGTCTTGCTTGATATTCCCCTTGCCCCATCCCTTCTGTGCTGATCAGAAACTGGAGGTTTCAGCCCTGCAGCCAGGCTTCTCTCTCTGAGACAGCAAGAGCTTTGTCTCATGGCTCCTGGACCTTGATCTGCCCGGCACAGAGGCTGCTCTTCAAGCATATGCTGGCATATATTTGTTTGGGCATCTCCCATTCCCAGTGTTCACATCTGTAATCTGCTCACTTTTGCTGATAACAGATCCAAATTTTTGAATTCAGATCTAAATCTTGAGTGCAATTCTATCATTAAGAACTTCTCACAGTTGTGCAGAGAAATTTTTTTTTAAGATTAGGTTTTCCTTCAACAATTTATGTAGAAATTTTTAGTAAGATTTTTGCAGTTAGAAAGAGCCCTCAAAGTTTATTATTTCTTTGGAATGAATGTTGCAAGCCATACAGGATAATGAGTTGTAAACAGAAGGTACAGTTTGGATTTTTCTGAATTTTGAATAAGATTTCTTATATCTGCTCTTGCACATAATTAGGATTCAAAGTCTTTAGCTAATTAGTACTGGCTTGGGCCTGTCTAAAACTGGTACTGCTGTATTCAGCACATTCAGGAATTTACTACTGTGACATGAGATATTGGCACAGAAAGTTTGATCCAGTTGCCAAAGTGAAGGTGTCTGTAGCCCTTGAAATGTCCTGTGTGTCTGAGAAATCCATGCATGTGCAGGCCATGAGACTATGCTCTTCTGTAGCAGGAACTGGGGAGCTGATGGATCCCCAAGTGCATTTGAAATGGCCCTGGATACCTTTATTGAGGCACCATAATAAAGTTCAGCTTGCCTGAAAGGAGACTATAGATGTGGCCCAAGAAAAGCCTTTGTTAGGGCTATTTGGCAAAATTCAGGACAGGGAATCAGAATTTTCCTCTTAGCTGTGCCATTGACTCAGTTGCATCTCTTTCCTCATATGAACAGAAATAGGAATTCCTACCATATTTTCATTTATAGTCTTTGTACAGTGCTTTAAAGATACAAAATGCCTCATAAATATTACATGCAACACAATAATTTATGGCAGTTGAATAACTTAACAGTATGAAACTGTCTGCTTTTTTGGAATTAACCAGGGTGATTCACTGCTGGGGACTCTGTGCTCTGCATCAGCTCCAAAACAGTGATGTTACAGGGAAGCTCTGCTGCTGGCAGTGAGCTGCCTTTGTGGAGATGTGAAAGGAGAGTCTTGATCACTGTTATTAAAGAAGGGGTGGTGCTTTCAGCTAACACTGGTGTTCAGGCCATTTCCAGCTGAGACAGTTGATTATTTCTATGCACCTATTTTCCCCATGGAAGTGCTAATTGCATAGCTGGTCAAATCAAAGAAATCAAAAATTATGAGGTGTGATTTGGACATGTTTATGTCCAAAATTAAATTTTGTGTTATATGTGTTAGATAATGGTTCCTCTTTCTCCCTTATGAATTTTTTCTGTACACCGTTAAATAGTTCCCATGTTCAAAACTAAAAGGACCCTAATTCCATTAGCTGTGTAAAAAGTGCATTTACAATTATCTTGGAAAATTTTGGAAGGAAGAAGGAAATTTTTCAGCATCCAAAGAATTAGTAGTAACTCTCAAGTTTGATATGTCCATACATGGCAGAACCAAGATACTCAGTTTGCTTGCTCAAAAATTGGAGTCATTTTTGGAAAAACCTTTTAAAAACAAAAATAATGTTAAGATTCTCCTTATGAGGATGAAAGAAAGACCATGTGCAATTTTCTCTCAGTGAGTTTTGTGGTTTCCTTCTAACTGCATCTTAGATCATCTACTTATTGTAAAAATGCATTGCAAAGTGGAACTGGCATAATGACCTGTGTAGAAAAGTAGATCTTAATTAGCTGGAGATATTTTGGGGGCAGCTGATAGTAATTGTATGGACTGTGCCATCTGGTCACTGAGGTCAGTATCATTTAGCACTATAGGCTGTGTAAATATTTGTCTCTCAAGCTGATGCAGCCAGATAGAACTGGTGAGATTATGCCCGTGACTGATACAGCTATTTTCTAATGGCACAATCCTGATTTACAATGGCTGATGTAGCTCAACAAAAGTTATGACCAAGCTTTCCTGATTTATTCCAATTAAAGTTTAGCTCTTTAGATTCAAATACTAATTTGTTGTTAGACGATACTAATTTTGTTTGCTTTCCTGGCTACACTTTATTTTACGCTATCATGGTTCTGTGTGATAAATCAGAAATAAAATACATTTTACACAACCCTCTTATTTCACAGAGGTGAGGAAAATTACTGTTTTCTCTTGTTTTTTTTTCCTTTTCCTTTTTTCTAGTTACATAAAAGTTATCAGCTACAGGCACATCATGCTGTAACTCAGAAAACAAAATTATATGTTTCCATTGTCATTATAAATTAAACAATCTGGAAGAAATACATTGGAAGCATATGATTTAAACCACCCATCTCTCATCACAGATCTTTGGATTACAGGGGTCTTTGGATTCTATTAAGGGAAGGTCAGAACAATGACATCTGAATGATATTTAGCTTGAATGCTTGTGCCTTGTCTATGCCAGGCTGTAGCTTTTGGTGTCTTTTGGCTTCTGTGAGAAAAGAACCAGGTTTTCCATGGGGGATTGGTGAAATAGGTATTTTCTAGATTACTTGCTAAGAATCTTGTTTTAATATATGTCTAGAGCTGCAGATTGATCCTTTGGACTCTTTTAGTGTTGTTTCTGTGTTTCACTGAGATTCTATTTCATTTAAGCACCCGAATCTCAAAATCAAGTGCAGTTAATGTAATGTTAAGGTTGGAGTGGAAGTCTTCCAGAAGGTAGTTCAACTTAAATAAATTAGCATCTATTTGTAAGCAGCATTTGCAGGCTCCTTGTTTTTCTTGAATTCATCTGTTATGGGTTTAAAAAACCAGAATAGGATCACAATTTACCCTAATCTCTGATCTCAGCAGGCTTCAAGGCATCTTCACCTGAGGATTTCTATTGATGATGGGTGACAGCTTAATGTGTCCACCTCTGTTGTTAAAAAGAGTCATGGAAAGTTCTGATCCTCTAAAATAATGCCTTGAAATTTCCTTAGAATCCTGTACTGTAAAACTGGAGCTATGGAGAGAATTTTTCAAAAGATAATCTAATGCAGATGCTTTTCTGAAGTCTATACAAATGTGAAACTTTTGACCCCGACTATATCCAGAAGGAGATAATGTTTTGGAGGGAAATGGAGGTAAAACCTGAGCATAGAGTTGAAAAACCCTCAAACGAAATTATTTTACTTTCTCTTAAACTATAAAAGTAGGAGTTTTCAGTAGATGAAGCCAGATTATGCTCTGTGAACGAGAGAAAGTGAACGGTCTAAGGGGCAATCCAGAAATACCTACATATGTTTTTTGGAACTTTAAAACCAACAAAGATAAACCAAAAATTGCTTCAGCATTAATTATACAATGAAAGGGAAAATGATTTAGAAAGTATAATCCCCTCAAACCAGTGGGATATTAAAATGGAAAGAAGTTAGGAGGCTGATCATACACACACTATTTTGTGTAACAATCCCATTCTGAAACCATAACAAAATAAATGAATAAGCATGAAGAGGTGGTAGATTTTGAAGGAGCTTTGGTTTTTTGTTTGTCCATATAATTCATTATTTCCGTTTTAATGGAATTATATTTTCTATTGCCTGGCATGTAGGATATGAAATGTTGTTTTAAATCCAAGTGTTATGCTTCGGCTGCCTATGAGAACAAGTGACATAGGAAACATGATGGTGATCTTCACTCAGCTTTCAGTGTGCTCTGCCTTCCGAGTAACTCAGCTGCAAAACATGAGTGCTCTGGAGGCACGGGGATGATGGTTTGGTTTACAGTCTTTTAGTTTATTTAGCAAACTAAAACAACAGTTGCTTTGTAGTCAACTTTGTGAACAGATAAACAATAGTGACAATTTCATATGATGTATATAGACAGAAGAGGTTATCTGCACCCCCTGAGTGATGGAGCTTGTCATATTCCCTTCTCCAGTAATGCACAAGGTTAGGAATCAATGTCTTAATCATGGGCAGCTCTGGGCAATTCAGATATATCACACACAAACAGGCTTCTAATTACATTTAAGAAATACATATCATACATATATAAACTGACATAAATATCAGAGTGGTGTTGCTAGCTGTCAAAATGGATAAGTATAATTCCCTCAGTGGCCCTTGACAGGTTCAATACCTGCTCCGGAGGTGCTATGAACAGCATTATACGGCTGATTGAGTTATGACAGCTCCAACCCAACAGGGAAGCCAGGCAGGAAGGAATAGCCTGGGCTGCAGACAAATGATGATAAAGTGATCACTTTAAAGAACAATCTCCATAATATTTCATGCTCACTGCACGGTGTAAAGGCAGCCTTGACTGCGGGGCTAACTGCTCTATCAATTGATTTGATTCACTGCTGCAGCTACTCCCAGTCATAATATTTCAAATAAATGGTACCGTGGATAGAAATAATATCTGCATCAATATTAACCCTGAAAGGACTAATGGACACAAGCTATAATTTCCTGGACACCCTAATAATGCATTTTGACTAGGCTTGGCATAGGATGATTTTTCTTTTTTTTTCCCCCCTCTTTCTTTCTAAAAAATAAAAACAGTGTATTGTTTACTTAAAATTTCCTTTTATGGCCATAAAAGAAGAAGCTTTGCTGCTCAGGCCTCTTTCCTAGTCTCAAGTTTAATTTTAAAGGAAATTCTGCTTAATGTTATTTTCAAGTTGTTGTTTATATCTGAATTTATTGTATTAAAATTGCATTAAATATGTAAATGAGAGAAAAGGCATTTTTTGGATATGTGTATTGCATATAATTTATGCATGTGTGTAGAGACAGAGGTAACAGTACTCAAATCATTTACTAAGTTATATTTAAAACAAACAGAAAAGAACTTAAAATTAATTATGAATGAGAATGAAGTCAACAAAGTACTTTCTGGAAACACAAGGAACCAGTAAATTCTACTGATTATACAGGATGTTAGGGGATTTTTTCCTTCAGAAATAATAATAAGTACTGTATGAGACAGGCTTAACATATAAGAAGTACAAGTGAATTTATGGGTTCATAATCCTAAATCAAACCTGATTTCTGTTTTCCATGCAGTTTTTCACATACTTGGTAATATAATAGATGTTTATTCTGTTCTTTCATTCATAACACCCTGTTGACATTTAAGTCCCTTTTAAAGATCTTCTGTGCTTATTGTGAATCAAGTTGACATGTATAAATTGTATAATTTTATTATTGTTATTCTTTTTCCACTACTACTGACTACTTGACTCTCATTGGATTGTACATTTTAAGGTCAGAGCCGTTTCCAAATATTCAGAAACTGAAAAAATACTATAAATGCATGCTGACAAGTAGACTGAATGGGCTCTTTCTCTGATTATTAGTTTGTCTGCTTAAGGATTGTCTTTATCAGATTCTCTGGTTTTTCTTATTTGTCCCTTAAACATTTACTATAAATCAGTGCAGGAGATACTTAGGTTTGAATCTCATGAGGCCTGTTTAAATTTAAAGCTTAAGCAGAGTGAGGTATTTTATGAACAGTCCTTAGTGAATGCTCCAACTGCAACACTTCACCAACCTCTGAAGTGGTCTTAAACAGGCTTCAAAGGACTTCAATTTATAGTTTTCCAGAAGATCTGGGGAATATTTGTATTTCTTAGGAGTCAGAATAAAATCTGAGGGTTCCAAGTGGGCTTGGAAGGCTGGCTTGAATCTGAAATTAAAAATTGAAAATTGTGGAGGATTGGCATTGGCCTAACTCCACTATTCCCCCCAGTCTAATAAGCCACAAAAGCACCAAGTTTTCCTCCATTCTAGATCAGGGTAATCAAGTACCTCATATTTGTTGGTTGTTAGCTACAGAGCAATATCAAATTTTTCCAGAAATAGAAGCACATGACTTTCATAACATATTTCTTTTTAGTTCTGATTTTTTTGGAGCCTACGCCAATAGTACAGGTCACCTTTATGTCATTACTACTCAAAATCCTGCTGGAGTTCATGTTTCTACAAGAAAAATTGAAACTATCTCTTTGCCTTTCCTGCTTGCTTTCTCTCTTTCCTGAAAATTGTTTTTTCCTCCTTGCACACACTGCATGAGAGTTGTTTTGTTTCTCCATTTCAGTCCATTTCCTCCAGCTTCGTCCCTATCTGGTGTCCTTTTTACACTCATCTTATCGTAGAATCATGGAATGGCTTAGGTTGGAAGGAACCTTGAAGATCATCTGGTTCCAGTGCCCTGCCATGGGCAGGGACACCCTCCACCAGACCAGGCTGTTCCAAGCCCCAGAAACTTCCAGGGGTGGGGCAGCCAGAGCTTCTCTGGGTGTCCCCTGTGCCAGGGCTACAGCACCCTCACAGTAAAGATTTACCCAATATCTAACTTGAATCTACTCTCTTTCAGTTTGAACACATTCCTCCTTGTCCTATCACTAAATGCTCCTGAAAATAGTTTGACCCCATCTTTCCTGTAAGTTCATTTCAGGTACTGGAAGGCTGCAGTTAGGTCACCCTGAAGCCTTCTCTATTCCAGGCAGAACAATCCCAATTCTCTAAGCCTTTCCTTGTAGGAGAAGTGCTCCATCCCTCTGATCAACTTGGTGGCCCTCTGGACTCTAATGCTTGTCATTATTTGGACCATATCTTTCCAATATATTTCTAAGTATAGATACATCATACCTTCATACAGACACAATTTAACTTCATCTGTCAAAAATTTTTTCTGGACTTTTTTCTAGAACTGCTACTTATTGCTTTAATCTCTGTCTCTGCTCTCTATCTGTTGAGTTACCTTCTGATGATGTTCTGTAAGTAAATTTCAGGCTTCACCACTTGATTCCAGTGAGTCTGTCCTTACAGAATCAGAATAGCTGGGGTTGGAAGGGGCTTTTAAAGTTCCCCTAGTCCAGCCCCCTGCAACAAGCAGAGAGGTTGCACTAGCTCTTCATCCCCACGGGTGTGTCCTGTGCTTCCACTTTGCTCTTCTTTCTGTATGTTATCTCTAAGATGCAGTCTATGAGTACAAACTCAACAATTATCCCTCCTATGTTTATTTCTGCCCTCTCTGAAGTATAATATGCTGGCCTGTCACCATCTAATGTTTCTCTATGGATCTTCAATGTATCACAGTTAAAGCAGAGTTTTAAACTTTTGCTGAAAACTGTTTACAACAACCTTCTTTTTAGCATATCTGTTGTTTGCAGTGACCAACAGCCTGATGCTGTCACCATCTACTAACCCAATATTTGATGTCTAGCCCATCTCTTTGTCGTGTTGATTATTTTGGAAAACCATTTCCAAAAGAGAGTCTGTCCTGTCCCATCTTCAGCATAAACTTTTTCAGATTCTCATTGTCCTCCTTTAATTTATCGCTTGAAACAGAATATTGTTTCACTTGTGCATGATCAGAAACCTTTTGTAAACTCTTTACTGAGACTATTTCTTCCCCTCCTCCCTTGTTTTTCTTCCATTAGCTCCATCACACTTGTAGTAAAATACTTGTTTTCATGTTCACTCTTTCCTTTCCTGTTATCTATCATCCTGCTCTCAATATCAAGATATCATATGCCTCACTAATCTTGATGAGTAATGAGTGCCCAGTTTCCACCTCCCACTTGTTACTTCTTCCTGTGAGCATTTCTCTCCTGTCAGCCTTCCTTATGCTTACAAGGAGCTTGCCATAAACATTTGCAGAAGTATTTCGTTGTTGTCTTACAAAGCCCTGCTAAAATTTCTCTTCGGCTTTAGGTCCAAAAATCGATGATCAAGCTTCCAGCCTGAAATCTTGCCAAAGTCAAGTTTATTATATATGAGTATTTTATTTCTTGTCTTTCTCATCAATATTGTTTTTGGTTTTTTCTTTGAATACTCTCCAATCTGTCTGTATCTTTTTTTATACTGGCATGATAAGCTACTGTGGGTGAAGATTGTCTTTTTCAGTGTTTGCACAGGAGCACACACGATAGCACTGTAGCAATACAAGTACTTAAGACAATAATAATATTATTAAAGGTAAGCTGTGAAAAAGTCTGTGTAATTAATGCAGCCAAGGTGTGCCCTGGCAGCCAGGAGGGCCAAGAGTGTCCTGGGGGACATCAGGCACATGGTATGACTCTTGGGGATGGTCCTGTGCGGGGCCAGGAGTTGGACTTGAAGTTCCTTGTGGGTCCCTTCCAACTCAGCAGATTCTGTGATTCTGTGAAAATTGAGACATTTAAAAAAAAAAACAAAAAACCAACAAAACAAACAAGTAATTTATTTATTTTCAAATATTAATTATTTAGGAGATCTAACTTCCACGGTAGAGTCTGAGACTTATTACTGGTTTCAGATGTGACAACACAAAACACAGCTTCCGGACTGGGCCAGCAATATGCTTTTTAAGACTGATAAATTATAGAGTTGCATCCATTTTCCAGCTAATGTAGATGAAGTGTAAATACTTGATGATAACTGAAATGCATCCCTTTACAGTATTGTAAATGAGGAGGTGGAAAGACCCTCGATATTTTAAGGACCAAAGAGAATCACGGGAGCAGCTTTAAAGATTAATTCCTTGTGTCTAGTGTAAAACAAGATGAAATTAGCTTGTGTGAGCTGCTGTTAGCAGATGCACTATTACATTATGCATGATTCCTGACTGCTCGTAGCATGAACAAACTGCACAGTGTTCCATTAGTGATTTTCAATGCTGCGCTAAGCTTTAAGTCACATAGACAGGCCAATGTATTGGGTTTACTTTGTGGATGTGTTTTCCAGGCAATTTCACAACCTACCTGATCACTGTTATTGATTGACCGCATTTGAAATGGATAAAAGAATTAACCTGTGTAAGGGTAGCAGAATGGGGTATATACAGTATCCTATATACTTAGGAAAATCAATAGTACTCTAATGTAGAAAATTTAACCAGACAAGACAAAACCGTCTTCCCACCTGCATCAATCCTCACGCTCCCTCCCAGAGTAAAACATTATAGTTATACCATATATTTTTAGTGTGTTTTATCCTTTGATGCTTCTCTTTGTACTCCGCTGTAACCTTGTGGATGTACTCACGTGCATACTGTAACACAAACTGAGGACCTCCTGAACAGGTACATTTTTCTTCTCTCATGCCCACTTTCACTTGAAGTGAAAACCAGGCAGCTATACACGTCTAGAGACGTGTTTCATCTTCCAAGGTGTAGGCATATTCCTGCTTTCTGCCACTTTCCTTCTTGACTTACATCTTGTCCCCCTGCTCTCGCATTCATTGTGCCTCAGCAAGTTCCATCTCCTGCTTATGACATTTTCCCACCCTCTTCTGCTTTAATGAGGATGCGATGCACACAAACACATTCTTCGTGCCTTTGCCTCATCACACCTACTTTTCAGGCTCTCCAGCTAAACAGTGCTGCTTTTTGTATTCGAGTTAATCTTTCCAGTACTGGCTAATGAAATGCTTGTCGCTGAAAACTTAACAAGTCCAAGCCTGTAAACCAAATATTTTTGTGGAAAATCCTCTAATGTTATGGCTACTTGAAATCTTTACCACAAGCATGACTGAAGCTATCATCACAGTTGTTATTTATCCTTAGAGTGAGTTTTTATATTTTATTCTTGTCATATAACTAGGTTCAGAAGTAAGCTTTAGTACAACTTCAGTTGTGTTATGCTTGTTACTCCAACACTGAGAGAACATTAAACATACCAAACCTCTGGGCGTCTGGGAATTCCTGCCTTCTTGGCCAACTCCCTTTCCTTCTTGGCTAACTCTCCCTATTCACAACCTCCTCTAAAGGAACAGCCACCCAGAATGACATTTCTGCCTCTGCTTTCAAGAAACCCAGGATACTTCAGGAAGAAAAGAGTGAGAAGCAGTAGTGCTGCTTAGGCTGTGCTTATTCCATAAGAAGGGGAAGAAAAGGAGAAAGGGGACTTGCTATGCAATTTTAGAATGTGCTTCCAGTCTACCGCAACTGTCTTTTTTTTTTTTCTTTCTCCTTGTAAAACCTAGAAATCTCAAAATTGTGTTCTGTTTTGGAATAAATGTTTCTCTGAATCCTTTCCTGGAATATGCAATAAATTAATCTGTAAACTATATTAGAAGGTTGGTTATAAGTAAAAATATATAGTGAGCTGGTGCAGTTACTGTCTTTTGCATGGAGCTGAGCCTAAACTCCATGCCTGTCTGTATTCTGTTGTATAGTTTTGCAATATTTTATTTTCTGTAGCCTTCTGAGCTGGTGACTTGGAGTTTGGAAATTTTTTACCAATTTCAGCACTGATGGTCCGTCCTGCTATGCCCGTGTTCTCTGAACTCTTGCCCTGTAAAATGGTGTTAGAGTGGTTGCTCACTGAGCTAATGTTGTGTTAGCTAATGACTTTAATATGAACTAGTAAAATTATACAAAACTGGTAACATTTCTTGGAGGTAAAATTGATTGCAGAATTTACTACACGACTTCAAAATGCCGTTATTATTGTTTAAAGGAACCAATAATTCAAGCCCCTTTTTTTTCACGCAAGCCAAAGGGACGTAGAAATTAGAAAAGACAAATCAATCACAAGGCTTTATATATGAACTCTTTCTGCTCAAATGTCTGCCCAGACAGGATCAGCTTGGGTGGTAAGGTCAGCAGGGTGACAGAGCTGGCCAGCAGTGTCACTGCTTCACCAGTGCGCGCTGTCCAAGCACTGTGGAGCTGTGGCCAAATCCCAGCGTGATGACAACAGGACTTACAGGGCAGTTAGCAGGATGCCCAGGAGTGCTGCAAACAGAAAAACAGCCTTCCCTCAAAGGCTAATATTTCTAAAAGAGAAAACAATATTCTAGTTCGCGGACATTTTAGAGATTTCTGCACAATTTTTAAGTAGGCAAAGTAAACAAATATCCCCTCAGAAAGCAAGTACTTTGTAAAAACACCTCACTATGGACATTAAGGAGTTTCAGAGCAATGCAGTGGATACTGAGTCAAAGACCACTACAGTTCTTTATTGCTGGGGGGAAAGGGTCCAAATATTGCTTGGCAAATAACTGTTTGCTAGGGGCACTGTTACCAGTTGACACAATCATTGGTCAGCAAATTGGTCACATTATCGGTTAGTAAATTTGAGAGTGCAGAATTATTTAATGGTAAATTAGAGATGGCAGAATTATTGGTTGGTAAGAAAAGAATTGCAGTGACTGGTTAGCAAATTAGAGATGCTTGGTTTTGTCTGTGGATAAATCAAGGTTGGTCAGATATTGGAGGCCAAATTAAAGATGGCCATGTTATTTATGGTTGCTCTGGTGAATGTTGAAATTCTGCTTTTTTTGTTACAAGCAAGTAAACATTGGGAGGCTTTGCTTCTTTATTTCTTTCTGATTTATTCTTTTGCAAGAATTTCTGTGGGTATTAATATGGAAGTAAACATACACTTTTGCTCTCTTACTTTTTAATGGAACTATGTGTTAGCTGAAATTGCGCAGAGTGCCAGGGGACTTCTGAAATTGTTTTTATGAAGTGAATATTAAAGAAAGGTGTTAGATTTCCAGAGTTGAAAACTGCAGCCTTTGCAATTCCAGCACTAAGCTGGGGCAGCGCAGGCAGGACAAGCTATTCCTCAGGGGCTGATAGCTGGCACCAGGAGGAGCTGGTGATGTGAGTCCCTTCCACAGAGGCTTCCTTGCTGCCGGTTGAGAGCTGTAGTCCTGCCTTATTTGTCTGTGAACTGAAAGCAGCAAAGATATGGAAGAATAGTGCCTTCAAGGCAGTAATTCCTGTGAGATGTGGGGATTTCTGTGGGCAGTGGCCTCCAACTGCTTACCTTCACAAAATCTAAAGCCCGTGACAGAGTCAATGTCCAGGTGCTGTTACCAGGCAGTGATGGGTTTTGGCTGAAGAACTGCAGCTGAAATCGCCATAGGCTTGCAGAAACTGTTTTCTGGCATTTTCACATTCTCAGTTGTTTTGAGTTTTTTCTTCTGTCTTTTCCTTTATGTGCAGAACTTCTACTTAAAAGCAATCCTGGTTTTGTACACAGTGTTGGGGCAATTCTGAAGAAAAAGTGTGTTTCAATATCATTCTAGAACACTCTAAGAAAAATTCTGTTCACTTGATGAACTTTGCAAACAATGCACAGAACACGATGGTTCAACAATTAAATAATTTTAGATTTTAACAATGCTGAAAACAATAATAGATTATGTGTTAAGAAAAATCTATGGCTGTTGATATAGCTGTTGAATTCTACAGTGGAGAATGATGCTAATTAATCAGATTTACTTTTCCAAAGGGACACTATATAATGCTTTTGACAATAGTACAGATGTAGTCAGGGAGGATGTATTTTAAAACTTTAGGAAAGTCTTAAATTTTAAAACATTAAAATTTGCTTTTTATATGAACTCCTATAACAACAATGCCCCTACCTTTCTTGTCTACTAATTCTGCCAAAAATGATATGTTTATTTGAAAACAGTAAAGTATGTCTGACATTTTTAAGGCACAGCAAGGGGGGGAATTTTGCAAAAGTGAAGGGGTGAAAAGGAATTTTTTTATCCTGCTAAAGAAGCAACACAATCACAAGATATCTGAGTTGTATAAATCTCATGGATTGAGATAACATATGCTGTTCAGTTTTTGGTATTTTCATTGAATCAAAAAGTTAGGACTTGGAATACACCAGAGCACTTCAGTAACACAATGATTGTTCAGTGTTGGGTCCAGCTTGAACTGTTCATCTGGAAAGTTTTAGCTGAAACCATCATAATTAATTAGAAATGCTTTAACTAGTTTAGAAAAAAATAATTGTAGGGCTCCCCCTTACCCTGGGTAGAGGCCTGCATGATCTCCTCTCCAAAAATGAAATAATCCTGTCGGTGCCAACCTCCTTCTGCTCTCAACTCTCAAGCTCAAGTGGGCTCACCCTGTAAGGCATCCCGGGCTGGATTGTTGCATACCTCGGAGTCTTACAGTGGTGATTTGTTTCAGCATATTCGGATCCACAATCAGAGTTTCTCAAAATCTGGGGTATTCGACTGGGACAAATTGTCTTCAGTGGTTATTCAAAGGCAGCATGACACAGGGAATGCAAATGAGCAAAAGAACAGCCATGGTGAAATGAAGAAATGAGGATGGTATGGAAATAAAATAGGGCTTGTGGATGGCATTTTTTTTCCTTCCAACAAAACCTAATAACTTGTAACAGAAAACAGCTCAGTGCAGGAAGGGAGAGGCAGGCCATTAACCTTTCACTAGAAAACACCAGACTTTTGGTCTACCACTATTTCAAATACAGATGAGCACAGGATTTAACAAGAAACCGTTGTTTGTAGTTTCAGCTGGTAAAATCAAATTTAGGGGCAGGTTGATTCCTCAAGCCATTTATCTGTGTTCTTTCCAAGCTCAGTGCAGAAGCTGGATTAAATCATTTTACTGGGGCTCAATGGGTCTACCTCTCTTTTCTACTTCTTACAAGAGAAAAAAATCATATTTCTTAACTGAAAAAAGTTATTGTTATTTTCAGGCTAAAATCAGCAATAGCATGTCTGCCACTATTTATTAATTAGTAAAATTAGGTAAATTAGTTAAAAATCTAGCTTAATAGTGGAAGTCTTCACGAAATATAAAGCTTATAATGAAAAGCTTGACAATTTGTATTCAGGAAATTTTTGTTCTGGCTGTGACATTATGAATTTCTATTTTGCTGGTATGCACTAAGCACCGCATAAATGGAGAACTGCTTTAAATGTAGGTATTCCTCATCAAATCTGCACCCCTGTGGTTAGGTTAGATATGTCCTGTGATATTGCTTGTGTCCCTCGATTAAAGAAATTATATAATTACACCTCTTTGAAACTTCTCTGTGCTAAATGTCAATATTACATTTTACAGTTCTCAATTTTTACATTGTTGACTGATTTACATAGTGTTTCTAGTAAAACTCTAGACATAGAACATTTCACTTACATTACCAGCAAACATTGTATAATATCTTTTTTGCAAGCATTTGCCTTTTGCAGTGGCAAATCATTGGCAATTCAAGGATTACAATCCCTGTATTTTAGAAAACATTTGAGAATTTTCAAAATGTTTGTAAGACATTTCATGAAATTAAAAGAATGAAAAGACCTTTAGATGTAATTTACATTCCCAGGATTTTTCTTGCCAGAAATTTTCTTTTTGTAAGAGTACACAAGTAATTTTTAAAAATTTGAGGCAACAAATAAAAGCCTATGCTAGGTTATTGTTGAGATAATGGCCAAATAGGTGAAGTTCAAAATCTAAGTGGCTGAGATGACTGAAAAATTTTATGGGATACCATGAAATGTCTTCGTCTGGTATACATGCTGAGATCATAAGATAACTTCTAAAAATAAAAATAAATGTAAAAATGTATCCTTTTTGCCACTTGTCGACATTTGAAAAGCTGCAAGCTATTCAAATTGTGCTGTGAATAGACCATTCTCCAGTGTAAGAAGAACAAGTTCTTCCCAGGATTCAAATAAAATATTTTTCATCTTCACTGTGAAGAGCTTTTTCCTCTGCTTTTCTTTATAGGAATAAAAGGCTTTTCTGTTCTTTCAGTTGAGCGACCTCTGCCTTTTAGGGGGAAATGAAGTTTCTGCTCCACTCACCCATCACCACCACCCAGAAATTCTTCAGCTTCTGTGCTTGAGCCAGGTGAACAATTGGTGCAATTGGGGATGGGAAGGAAGGAAAGAGAAGTATGCAAGCAGGCATTCATACTTTTTCCATGAAATAAGTCAGGAAGATTTGTGACCACAAGAAAAAGAACTTGAAACACCTCTCAGGTAGAAATGGATACATTTTGTAGTACAACAATGTGATTGAGATTTAATTTGAAAGCTTGCTGTTAAATGGCTCAGGCAGCTTTGCAGTTGCCAAGAGAATACACTTTATGCATTCAGATATGCAATACCCAGACTGCAGCATCCGTCACAGTCCATTTAGGTGATTTTGTTACACTGCAGTTTGTTAGAATATCACTAAACTGTCTCAGCAACTCCTAGAACAGAGGTTTGGGTTGTTTATTTAATTTGTTATGTTTTCAAATAGCATTCATTAGGTATTCGTCAAGCTATTCTGGACATACTTTGGACTTGAATCTTGAAATTGGAGATTTGAGGATCTAGGGTATTCTTAAGCATGAAGTCATCCTGGACAAAATCTAGCCCAGCTTGTTGTGATTTGTTGGCAGTTGGAGCTTTAAGGGCTGAGACCATCATCGTGGTACACTTGTATTGTCCCTGCCAATAGGTAGGGATAAACAGATTTAACAGGGGCACAGTTTTGACAGTACTTATATAAACAATTATTCCTTCATCTGTAACAAATTCTTTAGTGTTAGTTTGGAGATGTATCTCATCTGTCATGTAGTCTGTGGATTTCAGTTATTGTCATTATGGATCTGGCATCCTTCCTAAGCATTGTGTACTGTGTGCTGTGGTTCAAATACACCTGTCTACACTAAGTTACTAGGAAGTTTTAAGATGCATAGGCACCTTTTTAAATATGCAGATATATTACACCTATCCTTTTGAAAATTGACTAATGATTGACTTTAGGCAGTGGTGTACCTATGTTCCTGTAATCTGTGTGTTTTGCTTAAATTGAATGAAATTATTTTCATTTTGTAAAGTAATAAGTAAATTAAAGGGAAAGTCTTTGTAGGCTGCTGTTTTTATTATGTCCTAACCTTAAGTAGAAAGAAAGCCAAGCCAACTAGTTGTACTTGCTTTTATTAAAGTTCCTGTTGGCAGCGCACTGATGGGACACATTAATCTTAGTATTAATGCTGAGGAAAAGGGGCTTAGAAGCCTAGGATGAATAAATCATTCCAGAGCCCATTTGGATCTGTTGGCACCTACCCTGCTATGTTGCTGCTGGATAAAAAGGCTTCTCTAAGTGTTAAAGGGTTGGATAACACAGTTGGCTTATTGCAGAATGGCCCTCAGTAATCTGAGTGGTCTGAGTGGGGCTAGCAGGCAACGGGGCTGGGTGGTTTGGGCACAGAAAGCCTGTGGGCTGGCACTGGGAAAAGTAAAGACACGTTTTCTTCTGTCCCCAGTAACCTGTGTAGTCTTTGTCACTGAGAGCAGCGGTGCTAGTGGTACTTCCAGTCTCACTCTGAGGTATTTGTTGGCACTAGAGAGGAAGAGTAGTTGAAATGCTTCCTATTTGTGTTACTTATGTCCATCTCCAATCACTTAATGAAAATTTTTGGAGCCTCAGGGATGAAGCATTTATTTTGCAATTCAAAAGCCACGTTATCCATTTATCTTTCCCTTGAAGAGTGTCTCTGAATATGCAGAAGGTAAAATCATCAGATTCCAAGAATAACTTTTTGCTTCAGTTCCTTCATACCTTCTGAGTATGAAGCAGCTTTTGGGGTTATTTTCAGTCCCTTTGTTTCTGCAACACACTTATCTATTTGTGCCTGGCTCAGAAGCCCCTCACTACTCTGTTTCACAAAACTGCCCTGCTCTCAAGGCTCTCCTTCATAACACAGCCTCAGAAATGGGTTTTGGCTACCAGTCTCCTTGGCCCCTTCCAGATTCAATTCAGATGCAGTTCTGTACATCTTCAGTGTAGGATACAACTAAAATATGTCTCCATGAAGTTTTCTGGGGTGGCCAAGGTGAAGGAGCTCAAGGAAAGATGGAATGAGCAGTGCTAGACAGCACTGTGGAGCTGGAAGGTTCACAGCCTTGTCACCACCCAGCTCCAGCAGTAAATCACAGTGACTGCTGTGATGTGTTTTCACTGGCCCCAGGTGGGCTCTTCTGTCCTCTGGAGCATTCTATGCACTTAAAAATTAATGGGGTGGGATTGGTCTGCGGGTGAGTTTTCCCCAGTTTCCCACAGGTTTCACTGCTGTTCCATGACACAGTGGCTGCAGACACCAGAGAAAGGTTGTCCTACGGCAGTAGCTGCACATTTTCAGTGGCACTCAGTGAGCAGTTGCATGCCACAATTTACACTGTCTTCTCTGGTCTGTTCTCCAACTGATGAAGCACCTATTATTAGCCAGGCAATAATCAAATATTTGAAATAGGCATATAAAAGAAGATTTGGAGAATAATGCATGCTACCATCTATTAGGCATTTCACGCCCTCAAGAGATGCACTGAAGTGTAGAAATTCAAGCTATATCACTGTATTTTTACCTGACACAATTGCTGTTGAGACAGCTCTATTTTCTCAGTGTATCTTATTCATAAAACAGTCTCGTTTTATAAACACAGATCATCTTTAATGCAATGGATGTAATGTACAGCAATTATTTTGGAATACTTTTAGTTGTTAGATAGCACAAATCACAGTTAAAGTAATATTAAAACAGAAGGAAGATGGAAAACAGCATGAAATGTCTCAATACATTTTATTTTCAATGAAATAATAGAATAACACTTTACCAGCTCTAACATAAATGGAATCATTTGAAAGCTATCAACCTGTACATGTGCTGTAATAGATAGAAACATACTTTTTCAAGTCAGCTGGTTGTCAGTGGACGTGGGAAGGAAGCCCTGCTTTTCATGTATGTGTGGTCCTTGTAAAGCTGCTGATTAGCAACAGTTCACAGTTTAAAAACTCAAGCAATGAGCAGTATGTGGTAATGGAACACCAGAAACAGAAGAGAGAGGACAAGAGTGACTTGGGTTTTTTTCAGAATGTGATTTTCCCAAGAAAGTAATAACAGTTTAGCTCATTCTTTAAATCCCTGTGTGTCTATCTTGATACAGAATCTTATTCCCTTTCTACTTCCTGTCTTCTCCCACTGTCTCTGGCCCAGAGCTGTGCTAAGTACAATGGCTTGTGCAGTGACCTAATGCTGGTCTCAGTTTGTACAGCACAGTTTGTGAATAACGTGTGTATCTAGCTTTGTTCAAAAGCCTCCAAACTGAGTATATATTAAAATTACTGGTTTTAGAAAAACAGTGACTCAAACTTTTGATGTTAAAAAAGAGAATCTGTAGTTCTGGACTGATTTGCAAGCAAGTGTTATTAAATTAAAAAATCCCCTTCTGAATTCCTCGCTTTTCTTCTGCATTTTCACCATGGGGTCCTTCCAAAATGCCAGGGAATGTTCATGCCTGCAGTGGTCTCATCACGTTGTGTCATGTCAGAGAAGGTTTGTGAGCCTGGGTCTCTATGGAAGGGCCATGTCTTAATGCAGGCACCTTTTATCTTAGAAGAATGTGATATCTAGTGCTTGCTTCCACTTGCTAACAACTGGAAAAGCAGAATCTGGCCTAACTTGTAATAATAGTTATTATTAAATTGCATGGTGGGCCTGAGTCTAGTTTTACTCTTATTATATAGAGCCATTGACTTTAATGGACTTGCTCCAGAATTTTCACTAGCATAATCGTGAGCAGAATTAGGCCCAATAACTGTCGCGTAAAACAAAATAATTCCATCTTGTAAACCATAAAGCAGGTTACATGGTAGTTAAGTGTGGGCCAAAAACATTAATCTTTGCGATGATGTGTTTAATGGCAGCCTTGGATGCTTGCAGTCAATTAAAATTTCCTGGCACATTTTCATAGGACAAGGAACGTTTGTTACTAATCATGTCCAAAAGAAATTCTAGCTGGTGTAATTGTATTTTACTTAGCTAAAATTGCCTTTATGCTTATAGTTAGGTTGTTATTCTTCACTCAGTGTTTTAGAAAACCCACACAGTTGTGCAGTTTTTTGGTGCAGACGATAGCTGTGCTATCACCCAGAAGCAGCATAGAGTAGAGTTTCTCTTACTCTGTGCTGCTGAACTGCAAAGTGTCTTTAAAGTCTAAAATTGGGAGAGGGGAAGGAAGTGTCAAGACTGCTGTTTTAATATTTAGGGACAGATCCTCAGCTAATATAAATTACTATAGATGGGTTGAAACATCATCTTAATTGATCTGCCTTTTCTCTCTTAAAATAATGTACATTTTAATTGGCCATGCCCCTTTGGTTTTATTGCTCCTGCCTAAAAAATACAATATTTTATGACAATTTGGTCCAAAAAAAAATAAAGAAAAGAACATACAGGCTATTACACTTTTTCTTGTTCTTTTTCCTTGTGTAAATCCTGAACTTGGCCTCAAGTGACTCTGAAACACTTCAGATCAACTACCATAACAATAAATAGTCTTTGAAAATACCTGTATTTCTGTCCGTTTCTTTAGGCAATCAAATCTGCACTTTGTTTAGCACTCATCAAAGATAATGTGAATTTTCCCAGCGATTTGGAAGATGGGGCAGTGTTACCATGCTAAGGAATTTATGCCAGATTAAAAAGTCTCTCCTAAGAAGATGCCCCATATGAGCTTCCAATGGATACATGGAGAGCAATTGTTCCTTGCATGCCTTGTGGGAAAACCTGTCAAAACAGGGGACATGAGAGCTCAGGAAAGAGTTTAAGGGAAAGCACAACAGTCAACTCCCAGAGCTGCAGAGTGGCTCAAAAAAGTGTGGTGCTCTTCCTCTTAATAAGTAATATACTATTCTTATTTCATTTTTACTTCACTCTATCTCTCAAAATGGTGTGTGCAGGGAGGGAGCAGCGGTGTTTCTATCTTCAAGCAGCTGATGAGTTTCATGAGACTATGTCGGGAATATGAGCCGAAGTGTTCCAACAACCTCCAGATGCATCCAGAGACAGAAATCTTCATTGCACTCGATTAAACAAAACAAAACAAAAAAACAACCAGAAACTGATATTGCTGGGTACTAAAATCTGGTGGTGATCTAAAACGTTGTGCACATGCTCATAGGCATTGGAGAAAGCCAAAGGAGGTGCCTGATAGGCAATACCTGCATATTTTAGTTAAATATATCAGGAAGCAAGAGTGCCTGTGACCAAGCCAGAAAACTTAATGCAAATAGTGGTTTGGGCTTACCAGCTACAGGCCTTCTAACCTGAAATATTATATTTTTGGATTTCAGTTTCACAATGCTATATACTTGTCATCTCCAGTTCAAGTCGATAACAAATTATTTGCATGTTGTGCTGGGATTTTAAAAAAAATTAAAAATTGAGAAACAGCGGCTGTTGGGTCTTTAGTTTGACTTCAATTTATTCTCAAACTCAGCCAACAAACACAGTCCTCCTACACTTGTAGAGCTTCTGTTTTTTCTTGGCCAATACAGTGCTTTGTCCTCTGGCAAAATTTCACTGGAAACCTCATGCAAATACTGTTTGATCTTTACCAATTCATCTCAAGGAGGAGGACTCATGGTATAGCTTCTTTTCCTTCTCTGCAGTGAGGAAAAGAGGAAGGTAGAAATTTTATGGGAGGAAACAACTGCGTACCGGTCTAGTCTCAAGAGTTTCAAGAGTTCTCAGGCAGCTGTGACTGGGGGTTTTCCATATGTTCTTCAGTGAGGTATTTGCCCTGATAACCAGTGACTAATAAGTGTAATGAGGGCTTATTGTATTTTCTTTCTGTATTTTGCATGTAGTTTACCCAACACTCTTACCCTCTCCAGAATAAGAGGACTCTGAAAACCTCCTCTTTATTAAGTTCAGTTCATTGTCTTATGCAATGTCTTATCAGTGCACATCTATGCAGGAAAAAAACCTAGGGAACTATGGCACTTAGTTTTTGATCACTATCACCCTTGCTGATCAAATTATGCTCACGTGAGATCAAATATTCTTTCACTCTTTGGAAATTTAAATCAAGCTCTCCAAACTCTAACTTCAGGATGGTTCTGAGACTAAGGAATAGGGGAAATGAGTGAAAAACATTTAAAAGGCCAAAAAGATAGGACATATGGATGCAGAAACACAAAAACATAAAGATTAGCAGTGAGACTCGTCCTGCTGCTTCTCAGATGTACACAATCATCCATCCAGTTTCTGCCTGGAGTCACAACTGTGTGCAGTAGAAAGCAGCAGTTTTGCACGTTTGGCTGGTGGTTTCCCTCTTTGCCTTCCTTCTTTTCCTCCTGCATGCTTTGACAACAAATTTTAATTGGCTGCAAGATTTCAGGTCACATTCTTCTGCCAGTATTCAACTGATCCATAAATATCTACTTTCATTTGCCTCCACGGCATCCTTGTGGTCTCACTATTCTGACTTGTGGTGCTTGCTCATGCTGAAGTTTTGAATATGCCAGATTAGTTATCCCTTAATCAGAGGAATCTGCATGTCTAGTCAACCTTTTTTTTTTTTTTTCTGATATCAAGGTGGCAGAGATATTAAAAGCAGTGTCCAGGAAGAGAAGAGGGATAGTCTGGAATAGCCATGGAATTTGTTAATAGAAACATGAAAGAGTCAAGAGTTTGTGCTGAAAGGAGTTGTGGTAACTTAACAGTTTACCTACACAGAAACAACATAAAAGTGGTTTAAATATCCTTAGTAGTAAAATCAGGATGCTGTCATGGATTGTATTTTCTAAAATATGAGGTAATTGTACAACACTGGAACATTCAGAAACCTACTATTAGTTATTAATACAAACGAATAAATGCACAGTGAGTTCTAATTGCCAGGTCTATTCTGAATTCATCTTTGTTTAAGGTTTAGAAGGGTCTGACTCAGAGACAAACTCATCCTGTTAGTAATTCAAGCTATTTTTAATAGTGCAAACCAAGTTCCTTTAAGAGATTGTTTTAAAGTTCTCTTTGATTTCAGATATCTTCATATATCACTCTAGATATGTATCCCAGATATCTGAGCTGTGTGGGAAATGAGCATGCTCTAACTTACACAGTGCTTTGGAAAGGCAACCTGAAACAGGAGATGTTCAGATATTACAGTGGCAGCCAAAGGAGTGTGGGGAGCTGGGTAGACAGAAATACACTTTAGTTCAGTGGCTGGGCTTAAAATGCAAAATTATTGATTTTCTCTTTAGAAGGGGGAAAAAAAGTTCTTTGCTTTTTGTTCATCTACCATGAAATTGTTAAAAAACTCCCAAAACAGCAAACTAAAACAACAACAAAAAAAGAACTTGCTATCCAGTATGCATTTTCAGATAAAACATATTTTCTTTAGACATCTTGGCAAACCAGGAAATGTTCCTATAAAGTACTTTGGTCATGGAAGTTGTCTTTTCCTTAAAATATTTTTGTAAGCTAACTAATTTGGCAATTTGGATTCATTTAGATTGGTGCATCTTCATTCATTTTTCAATTTTGAGGCATAATCAGATCCTTACTTCTGAAATGTAGGAGAGAATTGTATGATTCTGGGTTTGGGCAATCCAGTCCACAGAAGGATAATCAAGCATGGTTTTTTCCTTTCGTAAGCAACTTATTTGCTCTTCTTGTATCACTGCTGATTCATTTGGACTATTAACAATCTTTTTAAAACTATTAAAGCCTCACCACTCATCTTCAAAACTGCCTCGAGGCATCTTTGTTTTATGTGGTCAGCATTTACTCCCTAAGGTCTTACCAACCTTGGCAGTGTTAGAAATCATATTTTCACATGCATGAATTGCCCTTGACTAATTTCTCTGGTACAGTTTGAACATAAATAACCTTCCTCTGGCAGCTGTGTTTTTTACTTTTCACTTGTTTATTTTTAAGAAACATGGTGTGAATGTGTGTATGGAGTATACTGCAAAGTGAATCTCTATTAAGTTTGGTTAAGAATGTGCATTATTGTTCTCCTTGAATGTGTTAATGCTGGATGGAAGGATTTTTTTTTTTTTTGAGTTTTTTTTTTTCTGATTTCCCTGTCAGAATCATACAATTCACAGTGGATTTTGATGTTATTCTCCCCCATAGTAGTTAAACATTTCTAAGAACAGAATGAAATTAATTTTCTCATTGTGACATGGGACATGTACTCCATAACAGCCCTCCCTATTTGATTAGCAAACATAAAAAAGGGTAAAGGTTTAGAAAGATTTGGAATTTGTGAAATTGTACTTCCAGTAAAAGGTGTGCCAGGGCCGCAGACACATTGCAAGTGGCTACATCAGACAACAGGCCAGGAGAGAAATCCAAGAACAGAACTTCATTATCAGTACCTGAGCATCGAGAAAATATCTTGCGCTGTGTAACTGAGTGGTTTCCAGACTAGGAGAGTGGAATTTGAGCACTACATGCATTTCTCACATTTGTTGTAGATGTAGGATGTGGCCTGGCAAGCCAAGCAGCTTGGCATCCACAGGGAAAATGAAAAAAAGGTTGGAAAGTAGAATTCCTCAGTCCAAATTCAAGCTCTACAGCTGAGCCATTATGCCCTGGTGTGTAAAGGAGAGCACTGTATTGGAGAATGTGTTAACTGCCATGGCATTATAAAACTCTTGTGATTTGGGTACCTTCTGAAACATTTCACAGTGCTAGTAGAAAGCAGCTAACCCTTTAATTTACTTGATTGAGGCAAACTTTACATAACTGTAAATAAAAAGAGGATGGTAAGGTGAATTTAGCAGCAAGTAGTTATTATTGAGTCATTCAGCTTTTTGAAGCCGTGCCTTTTACCAGCCTGTTAGAAGTGTGATGAATAATTTGCTGGGTCTCTGATACGATGTTTGCAGCCATCTGTAGATACAGTGACTATTTCCTTAGTGATGCAACTACGAAAAACATGGGGGAATGCACTACAAGATTGTCACAGTTCATAGAGCATTAGCTGAGGTACAACTCTGTGATGTTTTTTCTACACATAATTGTGAAGTAAGAATATAATTTTTCCTTCTCACTTGCAACATATATTTTCAGTTCCCTTTACAATGTTCCCGCTAGAAATTTTCCCAACCTTTAGCCAAAATTTTTTTGACAGCAGTATGAGCTCCGTTGTCTAATTCTTGAATTGTGTTTGAGGTGGAAACAATACCTTCATTTTCTGGCACCTTTTTCAGAAAATGTGGCATCAGTCTCAGCACGACCTCGTGCTCTGTGACAGGGACTGGCAAAGGGTGCACCTTCCAGTGCTGTCTGCAGTGGCTCTCGGAGTGCTGCACTGCACTTTGAGTGGGAGCAGCACTGCAGGGTGTTTGGGCCTTGGGGACTTTGCTGTCTGAAAGACAAAGTCAGAGTAACCTTCTCAGTGTGGTGAACTGGCACCTGTGTAACACTGAATATCCTCCAGGAGGTACAGAAGCCATACTTAATGTTAACTACCTGAGTATTTCAAGCAGAAAAAATCCATGAACTGTGAGCCCTGTTTAGCTTTCATATGAAGAATCCTCTTTTCCCATTCAAGATTTTTTTACATAATATTGATGCCTTTTTCCCTAAATGTTATCCTGTGGACTTTCTTCTGCATTCCTATCATTTCTGCTGATAATCTTTCAGATCTTTTATTTTGTAAAAAAAAGCCTTTTCTGTGACAACCTAATATAAAGAGTAATCTAGCAATGGGAGCCTGGAGGCAAAAGTCTCCTTGTGTTAATATGCTTGTTACAGAAATACAACTTTCGATGAAGATTGAAGCCCTAGTTCATGGGATTGGAACCTTTAGCCTAAAAAGTGTCCAGGCTAAGAAACCACCATTCTACTATGATTTTCACTGCTAGTGCTGTGCACTAAGTACATAGGTTTTGTGTTCCTTAAAGGCCTTTACCTACCGTGTTATAAACTATCTCCTGTTTGTTATTTATGTTGAAGATTGCTGGAAACTCCTGAGAGCTTCTTGTGTTGCCTGTGAAGTGCTGTCAGTGTGGCACACCTTTTGTTCTTTTTAGAAAAGGCACAGGAAAAGCCATAGCAAGTTGGATAATTTTCTAATTATGTGGCATGTTCCCCATTTCACAGGTTCACTGGCAGTTTCAGAGTAACAAGAGGATAAATGATGCTGATCTTTCTCCACACAATGACACCTTTGAGGGCCTGAGAGAAAGTTACAGTCAAATCCACATGCATTCAGGTAAGGATCTTATGTAACTTTTCTTTATGAAACCCTGCTAGAATGAATGTTTTGGACAGTGTGAGCAGCTTTGCTTACTGTGCTTTATTGAGCAAAATATTTTTAAAACCAAGTTGTGAGCACCATGTCCGGGTGAGAGCAGACACGGCTGCATCTCTATCTGAAAACAATTACAATCATTGCATGGAAACAAAGCCTGAAGGAGGATGGCCACTAGATATCTTCAGAGACATGAAGAATTATCTCACCTTAAATAGGCTGCCTCATCAGTTGTTTTGATTCAAGCTGATGTTCTGCACTCTTTTCCTTCATTCTGTTGCTATGCCAGACGAGTAATTTATTACACTATTGTCAAGGCAGACAAGGGGGCTTTTTCTCATTTTTTAAATGTTATTTGGATTCACAGGATAATTACACAGTCTTGCTTATATGCTTAGTGTTAGGGCTAATCTCACGTTGTTGTTATCACTGCCTATTTATATTACAAAGAATTCCAACAAAAATTGCTCAGTATGGTTCAAGTACTATATATATCAGCCTCTATAGATTTGTCTTTGTCACCTTAAGATAAGAAAACATAATATTCTGAAAGGTTTTGTAAAATGAAGCTATATAAAATCTTCACCATATTCTCTCACTTCTATGTGATGTGTTATGTGATGCTTCACCTAGATTCTACCAGAGAGTTGGAAATCCATTCTATAGTTATGGACTACTCATTTGAGGATTGCTATGGGCTCATTAGGTCATGGGAGTAATTCTCTGATTAATAAATTATTTTTTTGCAATTATTTTGGCTAATCCAGGATTTATATGCTGCCAAAGCTAAACCAGAATCTGGATTTTTAAAAAAGCAAGCTATTATGACTTAAGGAATAAAATTTCATAAGATCAAATTTTAGTTTCATCTTCATCTTATAAGTAGGATGATGAATTTAGACATCAGGTTTTGGAAGTGACCTGTAGTATTCAGAAAGAGTAATTTATGTTTCATGATACTGACTTTGCTATAGTCAACACAGAAAAGGAACAAGGAGGGTTGGGGAAGCAGTTCAGAATGCAGACCTGAACGAGAAGATTTGAAACACTGTCTGGAGGGAACTGACTTCACAAGGTTAAACTTAACCTTTGTCTCATATTCAGAGGTTCTGCAGAAATTCTGAGCCGCTCACATGGAATCAGCACTGACAATACTCAGAACTTTGCAGAACCAAGTACAGCCTTAGATGGGCTTACACAGATGAGACCATCTGAGAATTTCTAGGGACTAGAAATACAAATTTCCACCTAATAATGTCAAGGGAGCATATGCAGGATTTTTGGAAACATGGATATTTACAATAGCAGAGATTTAAGTGCTAGCTTTGATTATATGGAGCTCTGGTGTTAGGGTGAGTTCTGTAGCTGTACACTTGGAGTGATACTGTTATTCCTTTCATTGCTCTGTCTGAGTGTTAACATACACATCTTCCTAGCCCAGGTAAGCACACAGAAGGATTGTCAAACTTTTTTACAGGTGGGAAGTCATTGCCTCAGGCTACTTAGGAAGTCATAAGATTCAAGAGACTTCCCTCTCCCATTCCATGCTGTAAATTACAGAACCATCTTTCCTCCCTCATTTTTTGTAGCTGTCCAAAGTGATCCTCAAAAACAATGTACTTGATTTCTCAGTGAAATAGATTTCATAGATATACAATAAAGGACATTTAACAGTCTTTCTACAGTTACACCTAATTACTCAGGCTCTTGAATACGCATTGCAGAAGTGCCTGTGAATTCATCAGTCTCACTGCTCAGCTTTAATTGCTTTACTTTTTGTTGTTTGATTAATTTGTATTGTTGTAGCATTGATGTTTTCATTGTTCTACTTAAAATAATTGAACAACGAAACCTTAAAATTTTTTGCATGTGGCACTTGTAAATTTACACCTAAAATCCCTTGAATATAATGTTCCCAAGCCACCTAAAGAGGAGCAACTCACACATGCCAGTGCAAACATTATTCCATTGCAGTGTTTATCACAAAAAATAGCGAATTTTTTCATTGAGCTTTGTGTTCTGAACAAGATGCAGGAGAGCCTGGGGCTGTATTTGATCACAAGCTTCACACAATCTGACTGGGTCAATGAGTTTTTCCAGCCAATTTAGACAATTTTCTGTGTGTAGACAAAATCCCTGGATTTCTCCTTAGTGTTTATCAGGGTAAGCTTCACAAAGTATTTCAGAAATCTCTCTTTTCCTTCCTGCCTTCCTTCCTGCCTTCCTGCCTTCCTGCCTTCTGCTAATGTAGGACTGATGTACACTTCTGTACATCTGTCCTAAGGTCAGCATGGTCACTACCACTTACCTTGTGTTGGAACAGAACAGGATTAGCTGGCCACACCTAGCTCTGGGCTGCCCGGGGAATCAGGTGTAATCTTTGCTACACATGGCTCCTCCCAGAGTGGGAGTGCAGGATATGCAGAAGAGGTGCCAGCCCTTTTTGCAAACAGCACAGTGAAAGTTTTTCCAGTTGATGAAGACAAGGTGCTACAATTAATCCTCACAGCACGACAGACACTGCTGAAACGAATTTCACATCTTAAACTCTTTCTTCTAGAACTTCACCATCACAGCTCCTCATTAATCCGCCTTTATGCTCCTGAAGTGTACTTGGAATTTAGAACTTTCTAATGTTTCACTTTTCCATGTTCCTGTGTTTTGGTAGTGACTTTCGTTTTTTTAAAGTATGTAACCTGGCCAGAATTTTTTGAAGTACTTGGCATTTTGGTACAGAACTATTAAATGTAATGAGGTTTGAAGTACAGTTTGGAAGGCACTCCATGTTTACAGGCCTGATTTGTACAGTGCATCAATCATTTGTGCATCTGAAGTGAAGCAGTGCTATGTGTAGAGGTTTTGTGGGACATGGGGCTGCATCTTACCATATTTTCCCTTCCTATTTGAATAGCAGGTTTTTTCAGTTTTGATGTTTAGGTTGCACAGTTTCTGAGCCTGAGCCCAAGAAAAGGCTTTGCCGTGATGCTGCTGGATTGGATGCAATTGAAA
Organism: Platysteira castanea; assembly: GCA_013397175.1. NCBI lineage: Eukaryota > Metazoa > Chordata > Aves > Passeriformes > Platysteira > Platysteira castanea. Next base: position 399,667 of record VYXC01004205.1, on the reverse strand, counting down.
AGAAACAAATAGGGCTTAATTTGTTGGTAGTGGAGAAACCTGCTTAATCTTACAGTCAGTGCCTGTATGGTTCATATGAGAAAAGGGAAAGCAGTTAAGTTCTTTATGGTATCCATGAAAACTGGAAGTGGATTGCTAGAGTCTAAACTTCTGCTCTTAATTTTGTCATTATTATATTGTAGGTAAAATTAGAGGAATTACTTAAGGTGTACTGGAGGTCACTGAAAACATTAAATGGACTATTTTTAAGTTTTTATTTGTAGTTTCAAATACAATTAGAGAACAAGTATTTAGGGGTTAATATTCACTCATTTGGTACGTCCATATGCTGATAGATGGTGATGCATTTAATGAAAGATGACAACAGTGACTGGTGGAATGTTTGTGAGGAAGAGGACAGGTTAAGGTTTACACTTGTGACTTTAACACTGTCATTTCTTGCATCTTGAACTATTTAATTTGGAAGCACTGTGTTCTTCGAATGAGATAAGAATTTAGTATGCTGTGCATCTTCTCTTAATACACTGCTGTCTATACAAAGCAAGGTGGAAAAAAGCAACAAATAAAGCCATAGAAATTGTATCAGTAGCACTTAGTTTTACATCCCATTTAGTGCAAAGACAAAGCAAATCAGCCCATAACAGAAAGAACCAAAAAGAAAATGAATGGATCTAGAGAAAAGGCCTACCTAAAGCACTAAGTGAGGTATAAATAAGAATTTCACTAGTTTTATAGGAGGGTCCTAGAAACAGTCCTTTCCCAAGGTAGAACTAGGTTATTAGGTATATTTCCCATTAATATGTGGTATCCATAACTGAGACACAAATATTGGAGCATTGAATAATGGTGACAGTGTTGATCACTATTCTGCATTGTAAATAATACATAAGGTCATTATTTCTTCTTTTTTATCATCCTTCTTTGTGGTCAAACTCTTCCTTGAAGATCTTTTGGAAAGGAAAAAAATAGTACTTTCTTTTGTCTTGAGTCATTTGGCCTGCAATAAGTTTTAACAAAAGCAAAACAATGATAAAAAAAAAATGTATTCTCAGCAGAATCAGACTGTAAGAGGGATTTCAGTGCATGCCGTACAGAACCTAAAGCAGGTTTCCATGTTTCCACCCAACAATTAGAGCATCTCCAGCTCAATGGATCTTACAGGGTACAAGGTATAATCCAGGCATTTCATCCACACCTTCTGGAAGGAGCTACTGCTTGTGAAATGAACTCACGTATGAACAGCCACACTGGCAGGAGTGTGCTGGGAAATGGCACCACTGATCTGTGGAAGGTTTTGAAGATGATCATTTCAACAGGCAAATTTCCCACTTCTCATGTCCCCTCAGTGTTGTGTTTTCAGTTAACTCGGGTTTGGTGTTCTCTCTCGCAGCTTTGCCCCAACCTTCCTGACTTTAAGAGCCACTCAGTTCTGTAAAAGTGTCTTGCTAAGTTATGCCAAGACAAATACCAGCAGAACTGTATCCATGCTAGGAAATTGCACCAGTGTAACTATAAACTGAGATAGTTAAATCAGCACTGTGTGTAGGCATAAGCACTTTGCTGGATTTCAGTCAAAATGCTTTAAAAGTAATGTTAGATTTTGTTTTTGTGCCAGCTGTAGGCCAAACTGAACCACCTGTATTCATATTCTATGCTTAGCCGTTAGTACACTTCAAAGTTTAAGACAAGAGAAAGTTGCACTGAAGAAATTTCAAACTTAAGGATATGCATCTGCTTAACTTCTTTCCTGACTCAGGAGGGACTTAAGTGTGTACTTAGACTTACATGCTAATGTTTTCTGCTGAATAAGTACCATTATTTTTAAAATGGCAATCAAGAAATTCTAATTTTGAATGTAATAGGAAAATTCCTAGATTCATTCAGCCAAGGATAATTGCTGTTTGGAGAGCTTTGCAAGCTCACAGTAAGGAAAGTACGTTTACCCAAGGGAAAAAAGCCTCTTTAAATTAGTACAACCTACAGTGCAATATTATTTTTATTAACATGTATGCCGTAATGCTAAAAGTTGTTACATGTTTGACTCAACCCAATAATTACACAATGTAAACGATAGTCAAACAAGAGCTTGAATTAATCTTTGCATTGCAAAGATTAATTAACCAGAAGGTTATTTCACACCATTCTTCAGGGCAAAACATATCATTTGCTCTAAGGTTACAGCCTCTTTACCTTGACAGAGTACTTTAAAATAGTTTTGAAATTTCTTTTTTGAGGAGCAAGGCAATAAATTATTCCCCAGGGCATGTTAGGTAGTACAAACTCTGCCAGTAGAGCAACTTCCAAAGTTATGAACTACACAGCTGACTCTTGTCGGGCCACAAGCTTTCCTGGGTTTATCCATTTCAGTCAATCCCACTGGAGGAGATTCCACATGCATGCACTCAGGTGAGCTTTGCTGGCCAAACCAGTCCTCTCCCGAATCTGAGAGGTTTCCATCCAGTGCCAGGCCCTCAGGAATATTCCTTCTTCGTCTCATGTTTTGTGTTTGAATGATTCTGCTTGAGATGATCATTAAGCCTGTAGAATCTGTTTTATGACATACCATTAAATACTTTATATGATGCACTGATATCTTTTCTGTACAAAAAGGGTGTCCAACAGTCTTCAGAAGAGAGGGCTTTATGAAATCAGGTTCTTATCAAATCATTAGATTTCATGGTCCAAGCTCTTTGGTCCGCTTTTGGGAGTAATATTTGTGTTGTACCAAAGGAATTCACATTACTGTATTTTCATCTCTGTAGTCTAGATGCCTCAAAAATCACTTTTTATGTGTGCTGGAATTTGATTCATGCTGCAGCATGTACTTAGACAGATCTCTGAGATTTTCCCTTTTCTATACGAAAGACAAAACAACTTTTCAATCTCTTTTTTCCTTTCCCACAGCTCTGTTCTTCACCGGGAACATGATAACGTATTTAAGCGATGCATAACGTGTCATCTTAACATTAATTCTTAATGTTATTGAAATGTTTGAACCTGTGTATTTTTCACTGTCTCATACAGCATTCTAATTTCTTTTACTCTGTTAAATTCAGACGTAATTTAGGATAGAAAAATACATTTTAGAATTACACCTGCAGCATGTATGACTTTTTCACGGCATGACAGTGATGTTTCTACAATCTATACATATTGATTTAGGCTGATAATAAACAATTTGATTAGGCTCTATCTATAGGCTGTCATTTCAATCACTGTCACTGTTCCAATAGAGTGGAAGGCAGATAGCAGACACATATGGCAAGATTTCTCAAAATAAAAACTCTGGCCTGATTAGAGCCCTAGGTTCAGTGAATTGGACAAGACAGCTCAGCTGCCAGGTTATTAACTCCCTCAGAAAATACTCTGCCTTTTCCCCGGGGCCAGCCTGAATATTCTGATCTGGATCGATAAGCAATCTCCGGTGTGTACAAAATGCCAGCTAGAATCATTTGTCTCCGTGCAGTCTCCTTACAAAGGATAAAACACCTGCAGTATATGGCCTTCTCTCCCTCCTCCCCCACCATCCTCTTTTTAACTAATGACCCACAAAGAAGGAAGAAGTAACTGAATCTGTTCCATCATCAGGAAGGCGCACTCAGGTTTGTTTTAATGATCACAATGGCTACCTTTCAATCTTACAAAAATTATATCAGTCATGGTTTCCCTGTGGCATGTTTATGTAAGTAATGTGAACCACAATGTAATGACAAGTGTACAGATGTCATTGTAAGAGGGCCCTTGGCAAGAAGATATCTCAGAATGTCAGAATTTTAATGAACCGTGGACTGCTGGTAGGGTTCTCTTTGGTGGTTGTCTTTTATATTTGTAATGTGTGCTGTGATCTGTTGCTTGGGCTCAAAATTTTTCAAGAAGGTTTAGCAACGAAGGATATTTTACAATTGATTAGAACAGAATCATTATTTTCCAGAGTGGTGGTGTTTTCCCAATCTGTTACATATCTGTGGTTTTATCCGTAACTGTGCTGGATTGTAGCCATGTAACTTGTACTTTCTTTAGATGCCAAAAAGGAGTTTTTATCTGAGTGAATTCAGAACCGGTCAAAGCTTTTGGACCTATTTTTCACATGTTGACCTATTAATAACTTGACTCAAAATCAAATATCTGAAAAGCTTGAGAAAACCCACAAACCTCCAAGTTTCTCTCCTTCACTGGTTATTTATCACACTTGGAGGCACAGGACAGAACCTCCTATTGCCTAACAAGTCTGTAGCTTCACATGTCCCATGTTGCCAGGAAGTAAAAGCTGAATCTCCTCAGCAATCTACATAGAATTTACTAAGCAAGTTCTGACACTAAATATGTGTTTCTGAGTATGGATTAAGAATAGAGGCCAGTTTTGACTTATTTTTCCGGGCTATAGAACTAGCTCCTGACCCAGCTGTTAATGACAGCATCATTCTGACCTCGGTTTAGGTAAGTGTTCACATCTGTATGCCTACAGAAAACTTACCTTGAGATAACATGAACTGAAGATCCATGCTGTCTTGGGGTGACACATGCCTAGTTAAAAAATTAAATGTTTTTTTATGTCATATTTGATTATGACAGATTATTAAAAAGCATTTTATGTTTGTACTGCCATCACTTGGAAAAGGAAGGCTTGCATTTACTCTCTGTCCTTCTTTGCTGCATGAAGTGCCTTGCCCTCATAATGTCAAGAAATTAGAATATTGCCTTCCAGACAGCTCCCTTCATACTTGCTATCTAAAACTTCAGGAACTAAAGATGCTTTTAGAAAAGAACAATGTAAGGAGCAACTTCAGTGAGTTGATTTCTCAATGTCGAAAACACATTTCCTATCAAGACACTTATTAGAATGTTTATCTCAGAGAAAATGCACACGGTTTATATGAAAAGCTGATGTTATGTTAATTCCCATTATTATATACAGATGATACTGAGGAAGATGGAACAAAGTGCCTTTAAACCAAAGCTGATGACATTTTTTTCCCCCTGTTTGCTACAGTTTTATTGTAGTGAAATATGTTCATTTTAGCCGTGGAAAACTGCCCTAAATAGACAGCATAAGAGCAATAAGATGTCACATTGCAGAGCACAATTTAAAAATGATGTGCTCTAGAAATAAGGCTTTTAGACATTTTGGTTTATGTATTAAAACTTCCCACAAATTTGATTGAGAATGAGCCTTTGATGGATATTTGCTGCAGTTATGCTGCATTAGACTCGATTTATCCACCACCTCTCATTGTTGCTATTGATTGATTTTTAAATTAGATGAAGGCAATCAGTAAATACCACCCAATCAAGTCCTAAAAACATACAGGAGATTAGACAATTTAGGGTAATCAATGAAAATATTCTGTGATTTGCTACCACTCAATTTTGACCATAAATTACGACCATAACTTGCAAGTTAGTAAGCCATAAAACAAGTGGATGTGACAAGAAAAACTATAAGAAATGAATTAAGGAGATGAAGAGGAACCACTAGTGTTATCATTTAATGAGACAAAATTACTCTTTATACATATCTGGCATTTCTACTTGAGTCTTGCCAACAGTGTTAGAGTACAAAAGCGCTAACACTTCTCTTATTTTTCTAGGATTTTGGTTTTGGGGTTTTTTTTGTGATATAAAACCTGTTCTTTTGTGTAACAAATCAGTTTGAACAATAACTAATCTACCTAATTTTGTTGCAGCAAATAAATTAATTTAATTTTAGATTTAAAGCCTGCTGCTTGCTAAAACCCCTCACTTTCATCTCAGGCACTTGCAAAGACTAATTTTAAAGTCACACTTCTACATGGTGTTGTATTCTACAAACTTTAAAATGTAGCAAAAATTTAATGATATTATAGACCAACGCTTTGAAGAAGCTGTGCTAATACACTTTCTCTGTGATACATGTCACCCATTTTCTATATTCTCACAACAGTCTCACTAGAAACTAATTCACATACCTTTGAAAATCTGTTTTAAAGCTTATTTACTAGATGTAAATAGGTGTCTATATTTTTTCTATTTATGAACTTCAGTATCTATTCAGTTCTAGGCTGAAAAGCTGCTTACAAATATATAAACAACTATAACAGCTATAGGCTATATTGGTATGAATGGTGAAATAAAGCAAATATTTATTATAAATCTGCTCTGTTAAAAAAGTAGTACAGATGTGATACTGCTGAGCAGCATGAAAAAATCTTCATGAGTAATGCCTTTATGATCCTCTTAAGAATAAAGAACATTTGGAAAAGGAGTCCAGAATAATTTTTGGGAAAGTTGATCATAGAAAAGGATGAAATTAAGATATTTTTGACAAGAGGAAAATCCGTGTGCCTTTTCTACATTAAACAGAAATCTCAGAGGCCTGAAAACTGCCCAGGACACTTTGAAAGGTGATGAGATTGTAACAGAGGACAGAAGGAAAGAACACTCTCACTGCAGTCACACCCACTAAAATGAAAAAGTGACTTTGTAGAGCTTGATGGTAGAACAATTCCTTTGATAGCAGATAAATACAAAATGCACAGGTGGAATAAATATTGAAAATATTTCGATTTATATTTACCACTATTTACTTAATTCCCCGTAAAGACAGAAAGAAAACCCCCAAGTCAGAAGAAAGCATTAGTGGTGCTGCAAACAAAAGATTAGTCAGCAAATACTGACTCTGTATCAGCAGGTGGACTCTGTGTGAGATAATCCAGAATCAGAACATTGCAGGGATTTCATGCAGGAATTCCAAATTCTTGCTGTAGAAGATAAATGTCTGGCGCTAGCAACTATCAAAAAAAAATATATAGTTATTCTTAGCTGTTTTTTTTTTTTAAGTCATTTCCTTTAGCCTTAGTTTTAGAATCAGGATTTACTTTTCTGTGCAGGTCTGTGGAACAGTATAACAGAAAAAGTCCATATAAGTGCTAGGCTCCTTACAAAAACAAGTTTCTCTCTGTCAAAAACACTACTCACCTGAATTCTGAATTTAACATCTGAAAATGTCCAAGTCTGGTCTTTCACATTTTCTGTGTTTTAAAGTACACCTGTCTAAGGCAATCCAGTTTGAAGAACTATGTGAATCCCTAATAGAATACAAACCCTACCCTGGCTTACTAAATATTCTTTTTAAAAATATCATTGAAATGGACTTTTCTTTAACTCCTGCATTTTATCAGTTTCTACATGTTCATAAGATTTTAAGAAGGAAGTAAATTCAGTGCTAATGATACCTCTTCTTCCTTCCACATAGATTTGGTGCTAGAGGAAACTTCTGTGTCTTACATCATAGTCATAATTTCTAATATGTACAATAAGACTGGAAGACACATAGGTCTCAAAAATAATATTCCTCCCTCTGTAGGTAACATTATTTCTGAAATCTGAGATTTTTTAATTTTAATTTGAAATCTCCTTTGAAAATGCATTTCCAGCTTATTTCTAAAAGATTCTGGATGTGATTGAACCTGTGGTAGAAATTTGCAAGATACACAGTTAAATTGTGTAGGCAGGAAATGAAACAGCTCAGAATCCAAACGAACTCCGGAGCATTTGCATTCCCATATTTAAATATTTGCCTCAATTACATGTGAGCTATAACTTTTCACTCATTGGAATTTTTTGCATTCTCTGTAAGTAATAGTGCTAAGACAAATCATTGTTTATATTATTGCAATATATGAATGTATCATGCTCAACCTCATGTTTGTGTGAGTTAAAAAATATACAAACCTCAATAACCTCTGGTAAGGAGGACAGGAAAGGGAGAATAAAAGAAAACCCCTGACTTAAAACAAAGACAGGGACCTACTCACAGTTCCTGATGGACTGATGCAATACAATGAAGCTGGTGTATTCAATATAACTTTTAGAATAATTGCCTGGGAGGTAACAAGAAGAAGTACATTTTACTTTATCATGGTACATAAATAAAAGGGCAGACTAATTAATCATATAGCTTACTAAAAGTGCTTTTTATTTTGCCATTTAGTATGCCAGAAAGATCATTTTCTTTAATGTATATACCCAGTATTAACATGATTTAATCCATCATGTTCTGTATTATGAAATTACTTTGTTTTACTCCCTGATCCAGCTGAAGATCATTAACCCACACTATTTTCTAAGTCATACATCATTTGAGTGTATTACCTCATATAGCAAAAAAGCTACTTCCCTCGGTTATACACTCCAACTAAGAAATCATTTTTTCTGGATGTTGCTGACAAGAGGAGCTGTTTTCATTAGAAAGCAGATGGTTCACTATTTCAATTCTGTTTTACCTTCATATTTGCTCCAGCTCAGAGTTCTTTGCTGCCAGTTACCTCATTACCTCTCGCAACATCCATGTCCTGTATCCCTGACCTAGCCATAAAATGTGCTAAACAAGCAACTGCTTTGCCTTCCCCCAACACCTTTTTTTTACTCTGCATCCTCACCTATTGTAAGTCAGGCTTCAAGAAGCAGTGAAAGTGAAGCCAATCATCTGAACAGTAGGTTAAACTCCCACAGTCTGCAGGTGTTTGTTAGCTGAGAGTGCCAAAGGTGTAGTTTACACATTCAGATTTTGAGCTTGGATGTGAAGTCACACTGCTGATGAATTTGCCCCCCAGAGCCTTAAGGCGGAATCTGGCCTTCCATCATTTCTTGTAGTTTTCAGTTTTTATGTTTATGATAGTGATATTTTCACTGTTATAGTCTCTGAGTCTGTAGGATGCACATTCTGCTTGGGCTGCCCTGGGTGCCTGGTAAGTGTCAATAAATAGTGGTCTGCAGTGTAAATGAAAGGTGTGCATAATAGAGTAATGGATCTTCGTGAGTCAAAATGAAGACTGAAGAGTTCCTGGAGATATGTCTTGGTATTTTTAGAATAAAAAAGAATAAATTATGTTTTAAAATAGAACACCTCAAGTAACAGAAGTAACACGTGTTAAGTTTCAGACTGGTTTTAGTTATCTCTAAGCATTTGCCTCGAGAAGTAGACTCATTCCAGTTAGGAGAGAAGATGAAGTGCTTTCATTGCTTAAATAGAAAGCCACTTACCAGAGGTTAAATCCTTAGAGGTAAACCCATCAGTACATACCTTCAGTTTCTCTGCACGATGTATGTTTTCGTTTTGATCATTCTATACTGATGATAATCTCAAACATTGTAGTAATAAATTCTACCTGCTTTGTGTAGTTTTTTCTTGTTTCTATGATATCCATAACAAACTCTATTTTAATTATAGCTTCATGAAGTTTTCAGGGGCAAGGTTTCACCTTTTTTTTTTGCACATACTTCATACCTCATGTCAAATTTACCTTTTATTATTACCTCTTACACTTGCCATATGTAAAAATGTTATCTTTTTTATTCACACTACAAATTAATACAGAGCTTGGCAGGAATAAGGGTAGAGTACTGGGAGGGGTATTTGGTTTTGTTAATTTGAAGGACAACGTGTTCACTCATCTTAAAGTTCATCATAGTTGGGATTGATTTAAAACAATGATCTCTGTAGAGTTTTCACTGAAATTGAAGGAAGAATAAAGCCCTGTAGCGAACATGTTGACAAAATTCCAGGAAAGAATCATAGATTTGGAATTGTTCCAAACATATATGAGCACCAAGGACAATGTTTAGTTATACTTTAATAAACCACTGCTCAAAGAGTTCTGAACGAGCTGGGGGGAAACATAAATCTACAATATTAGGAAAGGCAAAACTGAAGGTCAGCCTGCATTTAATAACCATGCTCAGTTGTATTATTTTTATGATGACACAATACCTAAGCTACTGAACTTGGCAGACAAATAGCCATGCATGTTGTACAGAGTGAGGGATGTGCAATTGGTTGAGCTTGATTTCCACCTGTCTGTTTATAGCATCCGTGGATTCTGGTCTACTCTGCTGAATGCAGCCTCAGCATCCAGCCTGAATTAACCTCACAGCCATAATTCAGCTACAAATAAAATAGAGCCAAAATAGGAGGTGCAGGTGCTGCTGCTTGCACATCGTGAGCCAGAAACTGAGAAAGGTAAGGCACAGAGACAGATTATCAGCTGCAGGAGGAGCTGGGTGCAGCTGCCACTGGGGCTGTACAGGCAATGCCTTCACACAGTGAAGTCTTTGTTGCAGAACTTTAAGCTCCTCTCGTTGGTGTGGACAAGATTGCCAAAGTGATGTGAAAAGAGAACACTGCACAGGCTTCTGGAGGGACTGGCTTATCCCACACTGAAGTATGTGCAGTGTCAGAATTTACTCCAGTAAACAGAGAAAAGCTGGACTTCTTGGTTTATGCCTCTGAGTGCTCCACAGGACGTTATTCAGCATCAGTGTCACCCAAGCCAATTTTGTTTTTTCTGCTCAAGAAAGCACTTTGAAACTACCAGATTCTGTTAATGAAAGTGATTATCAAAACTGAAAAGGAATATAACAACACAAAAGTAATACTGTGAACTGTTGGTACGAAACTTTGTTTTCAGTATAAATTAGGGGGTTTTGCTTTAACAGTTGTGAACTTATTTAATATACGCAAAAGTTTTTTCTAGCCTTGATTTTGTCCCTACCTGAATGCTGACAGTATAATCACAAAATACTATAAAATATCATACCTTGGTAAAATAATTCCAAACAAAACAAATGAGAAGCCATGGGGAATAATAGCACAGGATCTTGACAAGCCAAAATAGAAAACTGTGAAGTACACCAGGTGTCATTGTAGGATTTGTGTGTGAGTGACTGTATAGAGTGCACTGACACTCCTGATGTTTAAATAAATCACATGGAGAAACTCCACCTGGTATTCTATGGGAATAAGTGAAGTACACTCTTCAAAATTATATCAAAAGCAGTTAAAAATGTAAACCATTAAAATGTGATAGAATAGCAATTTATTTATAAAAATGTCATTTGCATTTCTGGACACTGTTTAACTTCCATGCTTGTTTTGCTGTTTTCAAATAACAAATTGACCATTTCAAATTTATAATGAGGTATGAAATAAATGAGAGGGTACTGAGGGTGAGTCATTCATTAATCATAAGCAAAACAGGGACAAAATCAAGGACACAGGAGCACAAACTGTAAAAGTAATAGGTTGCATAATCTTTGTATTTAATATTAACTACATTATGTTTTTCACATGAGTTCTGAGAAGTCGGGATTTTTATGTTTACATGAAACTAATCCAAGGTAAATTTTATTTCTCAATATTATTTTATCCTAGAGGTTGCCCTCTTTTTAATAAAGTAGAAGACAACAAATTCTAGCTTATCACATTGTTATGAAGATTTAATAGAAGGGTTAGCACAAACATTGAAGCCTGTTGAAACTTTTGATTTAAGATATTCCACTTTTGACTAGAATGTACCAAACCCTTCTTGTTTGTCATGGCAGATCTCCCATTATGGCCATAAATTCACCTGGAACTGGTTGTTTTTGCCAAAATAAGATATTATTCATATTCATCTGTCAGAGAAGGACAGAACAAGAATTCTTATTCAGACCATTCAGTGTCTTTATCCTTCAAGAGTTCAATCCACAGTGATTACACAATGTGCAACAAGGTTTGCAGGTGATGTGAATATTTAAAGAGTTGGTGCAGCTCAAATAGACATAATAAAAGTAATTTGTTACCCCGTGTCAGATTTCAACCAAAAACCACAAAAATGAACTGGGTTATATAATAAGGCAAGGTGAACTGGTGGCACAGCAAGGAGTCAGCTCACTTCAGAATCACTAAACAGATGCGTGTTTCTGTTCCACGTACATTCATTTGGATGGAGCTAGTATCGATGTTATTGCTTGTTATTTTGGAGTTTACTGGAATGAGAAGGAGGAAGAGAGGAGAAAAATCGGAGTGAGAACTATGCACGTAACTTGCTGTTAGAACCTTTGTGTTTCGTGGCCCCCAGTGCAGCAGCCATGGCCAGCCCTGCGTGTCTCTAACTCTGTGTGTGTGGAGCGGGAGTGGTGGGGGTGGCCAGCATCCCGGGGAGCCGTGTGCTGGAACCCCAGCACAGCTGCCAGCCCTCACAGCACGGCTCAGCCCGGGGTCTGCGTGCTCCGTACCAGCTCATCGTTCTGCACACACAACACGGGAGTGCCCAGCGGCTGATGCTCAGTCCTGTTGGGATCTCAGCAGCCGTGCCCCGTGTGCAGGCACAGGAACTCGCTGGATGCGCTGGAGCCAGGCTGTGCGCTGGGATCCTGCCCTCCGGGAGCTCAGGGCGTAGCCTGTGTTTGCCCCAGAGTCCGGGTGTGCTCCCGGCTCCCCCAGTCAGATGGGCTCCAGTTGTAGTCCTGATGGAGGAGCTGCACTGGAGCTGCTTATGAGTGCCCTGTGCTTGTCCCCACTGCCACACACTGTGGCTTGCAGCCTTTAGTGCGGGACAGCCACCCGTGAATGCTGCAGCCCTGGCCGGAGAGGCTGTAGCCTCCCTCCTCAGAGAAGCGGCACTGCCTGCTTCGTGCCCTGGGCTCTGACTCGCAGCAGTCTTTGCTCACACTCTTGCTTAGCTGTAATTAATGAGTGTTGTTTCGGTGCATATCAATGTCTGACTAAGCAGTTGCCTACATTTAGACTGTAAAACAGGAATTAATACATCAGTGATTAATATTTAGATAAAAATCATGATCCCTCAATATTTCCATTCACAATTTTTGCAACTTGAAGCAAAATTCTGTCTGCAATTCTGTATTCAGAGGGGAAAAATTGTCTGTTGGTTAAAAGTACATATTCTGGCAGTTCTGTTTGTTTTCCATAAGCCTGGATGAAGAAAGTATCTTACTTTTTTAAACTCCCAGTTTAACTAATTTCCTACCTTCTCTGCTCCAACATATCTACATTTTATAAATTGTATTGGTGTTAGCTTCACAGTGTGCTTAAGGTGTTTCTTCCTTATATGAGAAGCTATATATAAACTGCAAGGTGTTAAAGCCAGTAATTGTTAGTGGTGTTTTTCTTTCTAAAGAAATATAAAGGACATGATCAATGAATAGATTGATATACTATCAACACTGAGGAATTTGCCCAGATCTCTGAAAAATCATGCATTCCATTTGGGCCTGTGTAACTGGGGGACAATCTCATAATATATTTCTTTCCAGTGCAGATGCAGGTGGTTTAAGTATGGTGCTCTGGTTTAGATTCCAGAGCAAATAGGTTACCTATGATACTATCATTCCCAGGAATATATTGCCAAGCAGCACCTTTCTCAAGCAATACGGGTAAAGGGTTCACTCTGTCCCCCGTGCTCCTCTGTTTGAATGCTTTTCCCAAGCTCCGGATCAATCTTTAACTCCTCACTTTTAAATTAAGATGAAATACCATGGAGAAGAAAGGGAACATAAACACTTCCAAAATCCTAGCAAATGGGTTTTCTCACTCTTCCCTGTCCTAAGCAAGACACTTAAAATGATGGAGCCCATGAAGTCTTGTCTCTGCTGGACCAGGTATTTCCAAATTTTTTGAACCAATCTCGAATGTTTCAGCAGAATATACTTTTTTCCAAGAAATCCTCCGATGTTGTTGTCTTCAACTCAGTACCAGAAACATTTTGCTATGGGCCTGAGAAGTCTGTCAAAGTAGAAAATTAAAAAAAAAATCAGCACCATATCAGAGGAATGTTCCTTTTATAGGTACCCTGCCGTGGTGTCTTGCCTGGTGTCTTGCACAAATAAGCCCTCTGAATCTGAGCTGGGCTTCCTCTGCACCTCAAACAATCCAGCTGCAGAGCTTCTGTTATTCTGCTTTCAGAGGCTGTTCCTGCAGCAGAGATGGAGGGTAAGTTTATATCCAGAAGTTAAAATGGAAAGTTTGGCGGGGGGGACTTGAACTTATTTGCATCTTCAGCATATTTGAAATAGCTGTTCAAATACCTGCCTGTGTATTCATGAGACATATCAAAGTTGAAGGAGTGCATTTAAGCAAATGCCCTCTCCCAGGGTAATGATTAACACTGTGAGAATTCAGCTTTGTATTTATTGTATCATGACACAAGTAAATTGAACTCCAAGCAAGTCATTATCTGGTTTTTTTTTTAAGTATGCAATGCCAAATTATTAACTTTTGTGGTGGAAGGGTAGTAAAAACATGGGTCAGGCAGTACCCCTGGAGTCTTGTGAGACTCATTTGTTCACACCCACTGTAGTATATAAAGGACATAGTTCTTATAGAAGAAGGCCTCCTGTTTCCAATGCAGTAGCTAAGTCATTATATACATTAAAAAAAAAAATACATCCCTGTCTTGATTATTGTATTAAAAAATAATCCTTGTGTTCTCTGTCAGTTTCTCACTCTTGACCATTGCAAACTGCACCTTCTGTTCTCTGCATGTTTCAATGGATCAACCAATCCATCTATTTTCCTGCTGGATTTTGGTATGATCATAAACATCAGCACTATTACATCAGCCTATTACAAAATCAAAAATTTCAGCCTTCTTAATTCTGTAGGAAGGGGGTTTTACTTCACTAGAAAAGTACTTATTTTTCTTGAAATGCAAATATCGCCTTTTAGGAAAGATATTGCCTGGAATATTCTGCCTGAAATGTGAATGCTGCAGAAAGTTACAGACACCTAAAATTTTGAGAATTTACATTAGAAGAAAAATACTTGGACAATATTAACTATCCCATTGTTAAACCTGCAGCTAGACCTCCCTGTCTGCAAAGACTTTAAGGTTCTAATTCCATTTTGCAGTTCCCATTTTTTTTTCATGGTAAGCTAGAACTGTTAAAAGGCTCAAAGGTGTTTTACCTAATTTTCTTTGTATCTCCAGATAGTACATGGCCAAGTTATTTAGATACAAATAAGCCTTGAGAATATCACCAAATCCATTCTAATTTCATTCATGCCTTGGAGATAAACATTTAAAGAGCTAGTCACTGCTTGCAATTAAGCATGGAGAAAATAGATCCGTCCCATAATTTATGTCTGCAAAGGTTGGGCTGGATTTGTAATTAATGTTTGCTCCTTTTAATGAAATACTCCAAAGGTCTGCACTTCTGTCATTCATGGAGGTAATTTTTCAATTGATTAGTAAAATAATACTTGAAAAGTAAATGCACCTGCTTTAGCACAGAAATGTCTTAGTCAAGTAGAGACAATGATTGGAGTGCTAAAAAAATATCATTTCAATACAGTAGAGACTGGAGTTTTACTCCTCCAGAATTCAGAACTCCCACTAAAGAGAAAAAAAAGAAAAGGTAATTAAACCTCCAACAACTTCCTCAGCATGCTTTCATCCAGTTTAATTCCTGGGTGGTTTTCAGCATAGCTAAATACTTTTAGGAGCACACGCCTGAACTGCAAGTGAAATATGTCTGGAAAGCACATGTTACAGCAAGACAAAATTTTTGTATTTGTGTACCTTACTATTTTTGGAGGGCATGATCAAATCATTTGATATTGGAAATTTATTTCCATTTTGTATAAACACTTAAAATTTGACAGCTCATTTGGATTCTGTTCTTATTTCCTGTTCAGGATCAAGCCTCTTCAAGCCTGCAAAGTGGCAACACTTTCTATTCCTGCAACTACTTGTTTAAAATGGCTGGTAATGTCCTTTCTATGAAACATCCACTATCAAAGCAAATGAAATAAAATAACAAGCCACCTCTGCCTGTTTTCAGGAAATTGATACGGATTTTCTTTGAATTAATCACTCCAAAAAACATGTTTGATGACTTCTGCTGCTTTGTTAATTTGGTCATTACTATTCCTGTGCTCCAGAGACCTCGCGTTTTGTAGGAGTTTATGGGAATTGACTCTAAGTGGACCAGACAGGATGCAGAGCAGAAGCCACAGTCTATACCAGATTTCTTGAGGGCCACAAACATGGTGATCCCAGAGGTTTTGAACCTTGTGTCATCTGAGACAAGGATTTTGCTTTCAGAGAAAGAAGCAAGAGAAGGGAACACGTCGTGAAAGAAGCCCTTATCCAGTGCTCAGCCTAATGGAGCAGAGTTATCCAGAGAGTGGAGCAAGGGGATGAGAGTCATCAGAACATTTAACTTTAAAGATAAAAGTTTATCGTTTTAATGCTGCAGTTTTAAGTGTTTCAGTCATCTGAAGGATCCAGCTCTTATTAAAGCGTGACCAAAGCAGCACCTAAGGAATTTTAAAAACCTGCACCTTGAACTTAGTATAACTCCCATTAAAGTCGATGGATGCTGAGTCAGACCTTAATTCTTTTTGCATCTTAGAGATTCAAAAGGTGAAAATCCTGGCACTACTGATGTTTTGCCATTGACCTCACAGGGTCAGGATTTCATGCTAAAAGCCATAAAATGGCAGTGACATTTCGTCATTGCTGTCTTGGATCAGATTCATAGCAGTGACCCAGGAGAGAAAAATCTGCATAATCCATTACTACTGTGCATCTACCCAGTGCTGTCTCACCACCTTCTGTCTTTTTTAAAGAGAGGGAATAATCTATAATTTTGAGCTGCCTTTATTTTCACTCAAGTGAAGAAGAATGGAAAAATCCTGATATTAATTTTTAATCAGACTATTTTAACCTTCTAAGTAAATTCTTGATTATTTAATATTTTATATTAATTTAATTAGGGACATTCTCTTTTGGAAATGAAGGAGGTTTTGTTGAGTGATTTGGGTTTTTTTTTTCAATATCTATTCTAATAAGGCTTTGTAGTAAGACTGGAAGGCAAATTTCAGATTTATAGCACAGTTGAATGAAATGTTTATGATTAACAGTGAGAACTATGAGGAGTTTATATAACTCCTTAATGATCCTTAACAAAATATTTAATTAAAGACCAGCTGGAAAGATAATCTAGGTTAATAAAAGGAAATCAGGGAACGAACTGATTTCTGTAATGGAAGAGTACTTGCAATATATGATAGATGCTACATATTGTTAGCAGTTAGATACAATAAACTGAAAAAATACAAAATTATTCTGCCCCCACCCATTAAATTTTCAAGATTGTAAATACAAAATATTGGCTGTACATTAAAGATGATTAAAGTAGTTGATTCCAAATTCATGGATACAGATGTACTGAAAAATTTAAAATTTGGACAGGAAATAATATTATATGTAACATGGTTGCTTTGTCATAGATCATTGCATTACTTTGTGGCTGTCCCTGTGTCCAGTGCTTTCAATTACAATTCTGGTTCTTCCTTTTGGCCAATCTTGGTCCCCTATCAGCTTTGGGTTTATAGCTTTGGTCGTAGTGATAGACTTGCTGCCCTACTGGAATCAATGGGTTTGATGTATTTAAATACAGGCATAGCTTGAACTGGGGGTGATCTGCTTATTAAAGCAGTAGATGTTTACATTTGGAAATGAAAAAAGCCTGCTTGTGAGTTTTGTGCAAACTTTGTTTTTCCTTCATTAAAACTTCTCTTTGTTAAATAACTGCAGATCTTGAGACATTAGGGGTACTCATATTACTTAACTTGGTTTCTCTGACCTCTTTCTGAAGAAGTCTGTGGAGACTAATTTAAAAATCCCCCTTATATTCCTAGAGGAAGGTGGTGCGAACATTCCTGTTTGCGTCAAACTGTTCCCTGAGTGCATGTTCTGACTTTTGGAGTAGCTTGGGCTTTCCACCCTCAGTGAGGCCTTGGTGTCCTCTGAGTTTACGGAGTTGAAGGTCCAAGGCAAGAATGGTATATTATTCGTAAGGAATGTTTATTTAAACATAAGTTAATAATAAGATTTTAACCATTTGCTTTCCTATTAACTTTAAGGAAAGCATATATTTATATGCTGTGCCTTTGAAAATGAATTTCCTGGACTTCTCTAGGGATATAGGGGTTGTGTACAATGCATAGTTTTTCCTTGTATTATTTATGAACGTAGGGGTATAATGTAGTAGCAACTCCCTTTGTTACAAATTTTTAAGCTCTTTAAGTCACTTTAGTTGAACTGAACTTTGAGACGAGAATGAAGCCCTCTTTCTCTTTACTGGGAGTTTTTCTTAGCATATGAAACATGTTTACTTCCAGAACACCGTGTAAATATCTCTTAAAGAGGTGCTTTGCAAATAAGCTATTATGGTACTAAAGAAAACATTGATTAGTTTTAAATGGCAGTAACAATTCAAGTGTATGTAAAGACAAGTGCATTTTCTTTTGAGGTTAAGCCTCTGGATTTAATAATTGGAAGAAAAAATACAATAAGGTGCAATAGAATAAGCTTCTGTGAAGTGCATTATGCAATTATGACTGCCATAACTACAATTACCTTACCAGATCATAGCATGTTTTCTCTGAGGAGAAAATAAAACAATTGTTATTACTTTTTTATTTGGAAGTATGTACTGTTTGGAAAAAGTTGTGTGCTCTGTGATGATTCTGTTGATTCAGAAAACCAGTCTGTTGGTTCAGGAAATCTAAAAATTAAAGACACCACATACAGTATCCAGCTGAAGCAATCTATTTATTTTTAGCCTTGTCAAAGTTGTTTTCAAATGTGAAAATTTTTTAGGGTTTATCTTTGCCAGTTCCCTCAATTAAATCATGTTACATTTTGCTTAATATACACAAGACCAGAATTATTAGAAGAGAGATTTTGGCTGTGTATTGTGCAGTTTAACTTGGTGTATTTTATAAGTCATTAATTGTCTAGATCAGAGCCTGATTGTACTATTCACAGAACCTGTGTGCTTGAAAGGTCCTGTGTGATGACTGTGCCTTCATAGTCAAATTTGTTGCAAAAGGGAATACTATAACCTCTTCTTCATCACATAAAATAGGCCAAGAAGTGGGACTACAATTATAGTAGCAAAGATTCAGATTAGACTTTAAAAAAGTAGGGATATTAACTAAGAAGTTGTACTGTATTAGCCTCAAAACTGTAATGAGGAGAGGTGGTGGGAAGGAGTTTGGCTACTGAAACAATTTGTTAGTGGAAACCACAGTCTATCCATAGTTCAGAGTTTAGCGCAGTTCCAGTAAGAAGCACATTTTAACTGAGATGGAGTTAAGGTTCCCTCACATGAAAGAAGTGTCGTGGTTAAATGATATACTTGAAGTGTAATTTTAAGAATAGCTTTCCACAAAGAAAGATTTCGAAGAGTCCCTTGTTGTTCTTTGTAGGGGTTGTAGCTTAGGAGAGCGGCACAGTTGGATACAACCATTTAATTAATGTGCATCTTGGTTGCTCAAATCATAGCTGTAACTCCTCTGTGCGTTGCAGCTCTTTGTGTTTCATATCACATTTTCCGAAGTCACTCAATCTGTTTTCCATGGATGCTGGTGTGTTTACACAGACATGTACACTTTCATTTACAGTGATTTCTGATCTAGCATAGTATTGTGAAGACCTCCAGCTCAGTAGCATTAAAGATGATAAATTAATATATAAATCTAAGGGGAAAGTACTAAAGTTAATAGTGAGGAGGTTTTTTGCATAATATAACCATGGTTTCCAACATTTTACAAAGTCCCCTCTCAGCTTAATGTATGCTAGTAAAGATCCATTCTATTCCAACAATTTCCTCTCATCTTACCACCCCATATCTTCAGTTTTCCCTTATGTCTATTCCTCTTAAAATCCAATTTTCTAGTTATACTAGTATTTATTAAAAGCTTGACTGTAAGGTCTTTGTTTACCCAAAGATCTATTTTTATCATAACTGTTTATAATGATTAAACCTCAACAACTTAAACACTTTACACAAAATAATGTATTTTCAATAAATTGAAATATTAACCAATCATATGTAATGGTTCAGTTCTAGCAAATGGATTGCTAGAAATCCTTAGGGTTTCATATAAATTGAAAACTGTATTGACTGACCAGGCTGCACTCGAATTGCATTGCATTTGGATCAAAAAGCATAGAAAAAGTTCTCATTATAGTTCCCTGACATTAATTTGAGCATTTTTATATGTGTGTCCTATTAAGTACTTTAAGTGCTTTTTGATAATTGTGCTTTGTAGTTTTTACAGCACTTCAGCCTATTCCCAGTTCAATTTCCTCTTTTATCCGATGTTTGAAATATTGATTTCTGACAGATAAAAGCAAACCTTATAATCTCAGCAGCATGCAATAAGTGAGTAAGACGGGGCTGCAGAATGCATCAGGGAATGGTCATATTTGAAACAGTCTTTGTTTTATTACATTTCGTCAACAGAATTTACTTACCGCTTGCTGATATTTATGTAAAAGCAGGACTCCTGATAGTCCAGTGATATTACCAGTTCCTGGTATACTTTTGCATTTAGTAAGATAAAAGAAGAAACTCCCTTGGTGGTTGATGATTGCAGCCGCTTAAACTGCTGTCAACTGGCTTGAAGTAACTGTGATTTATCTTCCTCAGATTGTGCAGCGTTGTGTCCGTGAACTTCCAGAGTTTGCATTAAAAAGTGACAGACCATCAGAGTGCCAGAGGCTTCTCATATTGTGGCCCTGAAGGTAAAAGCAAAAGAAACCATCTTCATCCATGTTTGGGAGCACTGTTCAAAACCTCTGCAAAGCTCTTGTGACATGAAGGAGATCTTAAAGAAATGCGTTGGGATTTTGAACATGGACTAAGTACAATGAAGAGATGCTAAGGAGTAGCGTTGGTACTTTGCATGTTTTCAGGATGTTTCTTCTGCAATTTCTAAAAACTAGAAAGAGGAATCCAGTCAAATCCAAGGAATAGTTAATGGTATGCTAAGAATTCAGTTCCCATTTATTTCCTTTTCATTATCCAGTGTAATCCAGTAAAAGAGCAGAATAGACAGGAAAGTAGCTGCTTTATTTCTGGTAGTATTTCCTCTGAAGCTGCGAAAATTCAGAATGATGTTTTAGAAGGTGAGGAAAGTTCCTCAAATTACACAGTAGCTTTGCCAATCAATAGTAAATCCTATCGAAGTGAGAATGGAAGAGTCTCCATCCTGAGCAGCAGGTTAGGAGGAAACTGAGTATCTTTCTCTTGAGGCATACGTTTTTAAGAGGGATTGATGTACCTGACAAAACAAGCAGGTAAAATAAAGGAAGGAGGAATATGATTTTTAATAATTTAGACATTTTTAAGATGAACACAGAGATTTTATTCAACCCCAAATTAGCAATTGTTAATGCAGAAACATTTTTTTGGGATCAATCCTGGAAACACTTAAACTTACTATTTTGCATCTAAACCTTCACACACTTGGGTATAAAATAGTTTTCAAACTAAAGACTTTAAAAGATGCTATTTTAGTGAATTTTGATTATTATGGACTGGAGCTGGCATTCTGCCAGTCACTTAGCAGAAGTTTACTCTCCGATCAATTCAAGTTTTCATTACTAAGCAATTAGTGTTTAAAGTTTTAAGTGATAAGCACTTAACTGTATTCCGGAAAAAGTGGGTTGGTGATAGCAAAGCCTGACAGTGTTCTGAAGAACGTCAGGGCTGGAAAAATGATTTGGTTAAGGCTGTCAGGGAGAAATGATCTTCTGAGCTCTACAGGCTCTGATGCCAGGGCTGGTGGAGCAGAGCTTGCTTGGTGGCAGACTGTGCTAGAGAAGGTGCCTGTAGGAAAGAGAGAACAGAGGAGTAATTAGGAAGGCTTGTTAGCCTAGGACTTGGGTGTAATATGGTCAGAGCCAGAGCTCCAAACACAAGGATTATGGAGCATGGCCCAGTCAGTCCTTGCTCCATCCAGACCCATTCTGGTGCTGACATCAATGTATGCCATGACATTCACATGCCAACGTGTAAGCACAGGCAGAAAATGCTGTTGCTGACAGAAGATGAGGATGGACTGGAGCTAAGCTTTGCAGGCAAGTTAATTCAGTAATGATTTGACAGTTGGGAAGCATGGACCAGCTGAACCACAGAACTTAAATAATTAAAGAAAAAGGACAGAAAGTGTTGATTGAATTATATTTAACAGCAATGTTATTCCATTGAATATTCAAGTAAAAATCCATAAGACACAAATATAGCAACAAAATCTCTCTGTCTGTTTTGGAATATTCTAGCTGCACCCCACTCAAATTTCTGTGTCTCAGCAGACCCACACAGAAATGTGTTATGTCCAGGTTACATTCCAATATGTTCCCATATATACAGGTAAAGCATTAATTCAAGAATTCTGCAGTGAGTGATATAACTGTAGACAATCTCCATTAGAATTTCAAAGGAGCTACTTAGCATTTTTCATATTGGGTAAGTTATTTACAGTTTGCTATTTAAAGAAAAAAGCATTGGAAAAGGTTTATTTTCTAATAAATCAAGACTATTGTGACATCACGTCACAAAGCCTAAAGGTATAAAGGCAGTTGCAGAAGCTATGTCTTGCAAAATATCATATATGTATACTGTATTATACTGGGTAGCTGAATTACAAGTGCTTCTATGAAGAGTTATAAACAATTAGAAATGGAAAAGTAAAATGTGGAAAAAATAGCACTGATGATTTTTGGTTGAGGTTCTTGTGGGTATCAGGTTGGGAAACAAGTTGAATACACCAACTGATATTTTCTAGTGGCCTCTTAGAATCTGACATTTTATATAATGTTGCAGGCATGCACATTCTAGTATTATAGCTGATAGAACTATCTTAATGCTTTTATCTCTTAAATTTCATTTTAAAATTTAAACCTCAGTGTTGCAGCTGTTGGCACTGAACACTTCAAACTAATGCTGGTAAAACTGTGAGGTGTTCAACAGCTTCGGAAGACTAAACTGTAATATCCCTAACCTTGTACATGGGAAGGATTGTGTTGGCCTCAAACATCTGTTTAGTTGCTTTGTTTGATGGGGGACAATGTCTTTGTGTAAAACAAAGAAAATTAATCTGAGGTAATTCATCAGACAAGCTCAGAGCAAGTTCAGGTGTGCAAGAGCAAGTGCCTGTGATTAAGTGGACATGCAGCTACCTATTTAACCTAAAATATCCGTCATGGAAATCTGTCTAGATTTTCTAGGACTTTTGAAAAACTAAAGTTATTTCCAGTAATAAAAAGAAGTGACAATGCTTCACCAGGTTCTGTTTTGGTGCTAAATAAATTTTTAAAAACCCAACCCGAACCAACAAAAAACCCCCCAAAAAGTGTTTAGTTACAAGTGATGATATCAAAATACTGAAATTCAGCTAGTTTTGTTGTTCCCGTCTCTTTGGTTCTGTATTGAAATTCTTGAAGTGCTGCAGAAAATTTTGGAATGACATTTTGAAGAGTTTCAACTAAAATGATTGGAATAACTTGGTGTAATGCATACAGTTAGACAGTTCAGAAGGTCTGATTTTGGTCTTTTGCACTTATGTTTGAAAGTTGAACAATATTTTGAACATTTTTCACTGCTTATCCATTTTTTGACCATTTGAAACATAATTTCTACATGAATCCCTACAGTCATTACATCTGTCCATACAAGTGCTTATTACAACATTGCTAATAACTTGTGTCCTCTGTTACACAGTCAGAAGAAAGTATTGCATCTTGTGCCCCTCCAAAACATACCCAGTGTGTACACTACAGGCATAAACTCAGATTTTTATGTCTGTTTTTTATTTTGGCTCACTGCTGTAAAGGGTCAGAGGAAGAAATTAAGCCACCTTCACAGGTGTCTTCTCTCACCTTGGGCACTCTGACCAGCTGTGTTTTCTATTTCCATGTAAATAATATACAAAAACAAAGACATTTTAATGACAGTAAATACTATTTATAGTAAGTTTACTTCTCTAAAGAGTTCTACTTAGCTGAGGAAAACAACTTTAAAAATTTATGTGAGATTTTTGGAGCATTTTTTCTATACAAATAAGTTATTCTAAAAGGACTATTTTTCATAGGACTAAGCCTCTGGAACTCCAATAGGGTGCTTGAGGAATCAGTGCTCTATGTGCTTGCTTGCAAGTATTTTTATTATTTCTCTGTAGAAGTGAGGCAAACCGATAATATTAGTATATGTTTATATAATTAAGAAAACAACTCATCTACTTGACAAAACTCGTGTGGGCTGAGTCCTGCTTTCACCTCAGCCCCCGCCGCTGCCCGTTTCCCTCTGCTGCCGGTGATGTGCGCAGCCCGCGGGGCCGGGCGGGCAGTGCCCGGGGGCTCCGGCCGCCGCAGCTCCGGCTCCGGGCTGTGCCTCGGGCGGGGGCACGGACGGCACTGCCCGCAGCCCTGCACGGGCTCTCGGCCTGCCCCTCGCAGCAGCCCCTGCGCTCCAGCTGATTTCCCTGTAAAACAGAGTGTCCCAAGTGCCAGAAGGGTGATACCGAGTGCGTTACGCTACGTAGCCGAATGACAATATTTCTCTCATTTTAGCTCCTTAATACTGTCTTTAGCTGAGTGGGAAAGAACACAGATTGGCGCTGGGGACACTTGTTTCAGCATTTATTATTGGGAAAAATATGGCTTTCGAAAGATGAATGTATTTCAAATATCAAATCTCTCCCTATGCTGAGCTAAATGATGCCTTGATGTACGCCCTAAGTTGACAGATGTGAAGTACAAGTAAGAGCAGAATCTGACCAGCTAAATTTAACATAATAGGATTGTGAATATTACGACGGCAAAGGATTTTCTAAACATTGAATGCCACAGTGTGCCTGAATTCTGCTTTCAGATTTAGTCCTAGATAGTCTGGTTGTAGTGCTATGCAGTAACAAAGCAGCAAAGGAACATAATTATTTTGTGGTAGGGATATTAAATGTACAGTGTTTAGACAGCTACTCAGTGGTGTACTGGGAGGATTCTATGTAAGTTTACCCTTGTATTTTAACCTTTTCCCCCCTTCCTTTCTCAAGTATTTAGAAAACATTCTTGTCTCAGAATATATTCAGGAAAGGGTTCAATTTGCTTGAATTATTTAAAGTTGTAATGGAAGTTTTCTGCTGGATTCTGGGGAGGTTTTATCAATGGTAATGAAACCTGGTTTTAACAGTGTTTGCAAATGCGTAGCACATTGTTCCACTGAAACATTTGCCAGTGACTGTGGCAAAGGTTTTTTAGTGACCACTGTCATGGCCTGGTCTTTACTACTGTTTCCTGTAGAACAACCACAGAAGCAATTGCCACACGAGATCTTGTACACCCACATTTTTTCAGCAGCTCCATCTAACAAAATAACTTTTTTTTGTTTTGCAAAACAGCCAGAAGCAGATAGGGAATCTTCCAGTGAAATAGGCTTCTAACAAGCTTTTCTGTTTCACCAGTGGTGGGATTTCCAGCAAAAAGTAATAGCAAAAGACCTTTTTTGCAACAAAGTAGATGTAACTTGGTAGTTAGTGCTTATCAAGTTGAAATCTGAGGATCCAATCAGATAAAAGATTTTTCAGAAAGGTAACAGTGTTTTAGCTGTCAGCACTGATTAACAGAGTATATCTCAGATGATGCATCTTTTGTTCTTAACTTTTGGCTTCCCCTTCCCTTGCAAATGATTTATGAGAAACAATGCGTATTTTCATCACATATTTTGTGAAAGGTGTGAAAAAGGGCATCAACACAAATATGCCCAAACTCAACAGCTCTTAGGTGGTCCATGCAGTCACCTGGGATATGAGAAATGCAGACTCTGAGCACGTTTTACCAGAGAAAGAAATGTAAATCTGGTTTCTTCCATTACCAGTCAAATGAGAAAATTACCGCCTTGGTGGCTCCTCTGAGAAGTTACAACGGTCATCTGTCATAATCTTTTCCAAACATTCTGTTCTCATTTAAATAAAAAAGTTTTACTTTCCATAAGCTATCTTTGCCCAGTGACTCTTCTTCCAGTCCTAGAGCTCTAATCTCTTGGGACACTTTCTTCAGGGTTATTTTGGCTAAAAGTAGCTAGGTCTTTATATATTTTTGATGTAGATGGGCATGTTTCAGGGTTTTTTCCCTTTGTATCTTTAGAAATGGATGAATATTGGTCTAGGATCATGCTAGTCATCCCTTACCATCAGGCTTCTTGGCTGTGGACTCACAAAAGCCCATTTATGCAACCCAAGTCAGTCAGAAATGCACTCCCTGAACCCCTGTTTGCCAAAGAAGGCAAAGAAGATTATTGTCAAAATCAAAAGGGTCTACAAAATCAGTTACTTTCCCTAGAGCACTTTCTTCATGTGGAAGAATAAAACTGCTTTTTTTCAATATACGCAGAATAAAGTGTTTTCATTTTTTCTTCCTAGATGGCTTCTTTTGAGAATTTGTTTTTGTGTGTTTACACAACTGTGGTGGCATTGATTCCCTACCAGCATGGGCAGGACAGCTGTGAGGAGAGCCTGGGAACACCTGGGAGCTCTGTGTCCTTACCTTAATGAGGCAAAGCTGTGAAGTAGAACAGCAGAAATTTCAGAATTTCACTCGAGGAAGGTTCTATATTTGAGTCTGGCTGGAATTAAACGGCTGCACTTGGGGGTGTCTTCGGAGGGTTGTGCTCATGTGTCCTGCAGACTTTTCACTACAGAATGGGCCACTGAGGCCACTGCCTGCTGCCACCAGGCTCGGAGTAAAGCATAAAGGGCTTCTCTTTCTGTTAGAAGAATGAAATCTGGGCTAAAGGAAACACTGCCTAGGATTAGAAAGGTATGAAACTTGTGTTGTGTGTGCTTAAGGAAATGACAACTGCCTCCACAGCCCTTCAGGGGAAATATCTTAGTGCAGAGTGTTGTCTTAATTTTACCCTCTTAGTTCATGCAGAAAGCACCTATATGGTAAAAAGAAGTCAGGTGTTTCTTCTACAGGGATGTTTTATGTAGGGATTGTGCTGCTCAGGATGCAAAGAGTGCTTGCTATAGCATTCCTGAGCATTGTGTATTCAGGATCTGAGAGTTTAGGGAAGTGCAAAGAGATTGTGTAGAAAATGCTTTGAGGGTTTTTTTTCACTGTATTTACATACAGTTATTTACATACATATTTCTAAGGGAAATGGCATCTTCTTCTGTGAGAAAGAGCAGGCTGTGGTTTCACCCAGCTACATGAGCACTGTACATCCCATGGGATAACCTGATTTTGCCACTGATTTATGGTATAAAGCCTTTACTTGTGCAGGTGACTTCCCTTCTCTGGCCCTTTTCATTTCTTTCCTGTAAAGCACTGTTTCCTGTGATTTTGCTGTCTAAGACAAGCTTACCCTGCCTTTTCAGGAGGGTCCATTATCTGTGCTTTAGGCCTCTGTTAACATTAGTATTTGGCTTTTTGCACAGATATAACATAGAAAATATCTGTATGGTAAAGGATTGTATGGTCCGGGCTTGTGCTTTGTGGTGATACTGAAATCTGAGCAAGAATCACTGATGCAATTCACTTAGGTGAAAATAAGAGTCTTGTGCCTTGAAGGACAAGTATTCCTGATAATAAAAACTGTATTTGGCTATTAATGTTCCTAATTTAAAGAGGAAAAAAAATCTAAAATAAGGTTGTCCCTGTAGTAAAAGCAGTCATTCAGCTGTTACAAATTGGCAGTGATCCACTGGCTTCCACAGAGCTATGCTGATCATGCCAGCTGAAGAACTGACCCTGAATATTATCAAAGTTTTCTTGGAGGTGGCAGGAAAATAAATCCTTTACAATTTCCTCTTTAAGAACTCAGGATTTCCGTTTTTATAACTGCAAACTTTCGGAATGAAATGTGGAGCACAGAGACAGGCAACACCACACTGTGTTTGATTAGGGTAATCCTTTTATTCCTTCTGTGTGGTTACTACAGCCAAGCAATTATTTATCATACTTTCAATTGCTTGAAGCACTGTAGACTACAGGTTAAATATTCTCATGTCAATGTGAGTTTCTGCTCCAAGTTCTCATTGAAATCTAATGACTTTCATCTTCAAAAGAAATTTTAATGAGCTCAAAGTATCTATCCTTCTGTTTTAATTGTTATACTTTGTACACTTCACATTCTACAGATCAAAAACTCCTATTTTTCTTTTTTTTTACCTGAAAATATTGTTGACAAGTTCTTTCTGGAGCTCTCTTATTCTGTCCACTTTTTATTGGTCATATTCATGTAAGATATAAATCCAGAAATATGCAGCACATGCACATTTAAAACCTGTAAGAGATCTAGTACTTCCCCCTGAAGAATGGAACATGTGCCAGGCACTGTTACTTTGATTGGCCTGAGATCAGGGATGTCTCAGATGTGGGTGCCTGTAACAGTCAAATAAACCCATTAAATCAGTGGTAATAAATGTATTTGGTACAAGTACCAAGACTTTTCCTGGACTGCATGTGGAACAAAGCACAGAAAGAAGTTCTGTGCTCGTGTGTATAGGCCACACGTACTGTTGTCCTCTGCTTTTCTCCCTTCATGGGCCTGCTGCATCTGTGTCTCAGGTGCCATTTGTCCAGTCCCATCGGCATCTTCACACGTTCTTGTGTTTCCATAATCCCCTTTTGCTATCAGCATCCTTCTTTCACTCATCCTCATAAATATTAATTACTGTGGTCTAGTTGAGATAAATACAGTTAGACAGCTTTTCAAGCGGAAAGTTATTGGGTTGTTTCTATGAAGCTGCGGTCTTGAATTCAAAGTTCTGGTCAATAATTAGCATGTAAATGAAATGGGTGTGACCTGGGACTGGCTGCCAGCAATTGTAGGGATTGGACTGCTCTGAAGTACCTGGCTTTAATAATTGAGTTTCCAGTATTCTTCACAGGAAGCATTTGATTTGTTCTGTTCCTCCAACCATTTAGAGAGCATTATTTCCTATTTGCTTTCTTATTAATTTCTATAATCTACAGCATTTTAGTACCTTGCATTGAAGTGTGAAACATTGCTGGGCCAGAAAGAGTGACCCTGGTAAGTCACTGGCATTGCAGGTACTGAATGGAGAGAGGGAACTCTTGAGTGACTCTTTGGTCAGGTCTGCAGATCCAGAACTCATTTTCTGTTGTGCTCCTCTGGTTGTCCACTAGATGAGACTGTGAAGAGCTGTGCAGTGCTGCTCCAATAACAATGGCTGGCAGACTGTTAAAGTGTTGGTCTCTGCTAATTGCTAAAGGTGGGCCACCATTAAATTTAGATATAAGCTGTTAATAAGTATTAGCAAAAAGTGCATTAATATTCTCACACAGTTTTGTTACTGCACGAAACCTTCTTGGGAGAACGTAAGGGGAAGTGTTTTGTGTTTGAACATGGGAAATGAGGAATGCAGTACAAAAATGTTCTGCCTGCATTTCAAAGAGGTATAAAGTGCATCCATCCTGGAAGATTCAATTGGATGTATATTGCATGCAAGAATGATTCAGACCCTTGAAGCTTTACAAACTCTGTGTGGTGTTTAGAATAAGTATTAAATCTGTTTTCAAGAATCCTGAAGTAAAGCAGTGAGGCACAGATCTAGATCAGATCTGAATCTTTGAGTATTCTTAAAATTATATTTTAGCAAATAAATTGCAAGCTGATACTTGTGCTCATCTCCCTATATGATGCTCTGGGTTTAGAACTCAGTTACTAGTTATCAAGAAATATTCAAAATTGTTCTTTTTTAGCTACTTAATTTACTATCAGCCATTCAAAGGCAGATTTGTAGGATATAAATGAAATGCTATAATTATACAAGGGAGTGGGTCACTGACCTTTGGATTGCAATATCTTGTCTCTTTTGTCCTTTCTTTATACCACCCAGTCTACAGAATGAAATTGCATCTTTTCCTTTGGTTGTCTCAAGAATGAGGTGGTATTGGAAACTAGTGAGGCATGGCAAAATGTAGGTGTTCATAGCTTGCAATAATTTACCCATTTTCATTTTGTTTGATTTTATTAACACCTGTGTCTCCAGGGAACAGAGGGAGCAGGGGAGGAAAGGAGAGAATACTTCAACAATAATCTAATGATCAGCACTTACGCTCCCCCCCAGCCCTGCTGTTATGTCAAATGTCAAGATACATCACAGGCAAGCAATTTATAATACAAAATGCGTGTGTATGTATAAAGGAAGAGGTGCAGACGGTAGGAAGCTGTGTGTCATGACATACACACATACATGGAGGACAGCAAGGGAGTCATTAAAAATATGGATTTTTTTGTAATGCAGTGGCTGTTTGTCAGCTGGTGTAATTGGCATACATCAATGGAACCACTCAGAAATACACCTTCTGAGGAATTAGGCACTTAATGGAAGTTAATCAAAATTCCTTATAGTAGACTAAAAAAAAATCTTGGACAGATTCTGGAGACAAAGGAAAAAGCACATAAGGAAATATGGAATTGCAGTGTGCTGAAGTTTCATCTGGGTACTAGTTCCTGGAGTATTTCTGTAGATATTGGTATCCTAGGCAGTAGAATGCAAAGATCTGTTATCAATTTAACCAAAGTATTCTGAGATTTGAGAAATTACAGTAGTGTTTCATTAGAGACCTGATTTAAACATAATCAAATAAATTCATCAGCAAACTTTTCAAGTCAGAATCAAAAGAGGAGTTTTATTAGTGTCATTTCCTTTTCTTGTCCTTTTTAATTGTTAGAAAACATTTTCAGTGTTGTGTAAATGTAGCATTGTATTGGCTTAACTGTCAGTTAATAGGACTTTCCTAAGAAAGTCCTATTTGCTTTCCATTTCTGAATATGATTCCCTGTGTATTGCATTAATAAGACTGGCATAGATAACAATCTGAAAAACTTATACCAGATTATAAATATATTTTTTTAAAAGGTGTAAATCATCTCAGTTTTACAGTCTCTTTTCATAAGGACTTAATATCTTCAATATCTGACTGCAGCAATATAATTTTTGCGGTTATATGCTCTGATCTTTCAGACATGAATTCTTTGTTCACAGTCTCAATGGGAGGGTTTGTTCTCTTTGTTTTCCTGTGATTCATATATGTGAGAATCTAGTGAGAAGGAGGGATTGAGAGGAAAGGAAGGGGAAAGTCCAAAAAAACCACACAGGCAGTTCTTCCTTGTCACCTGTCTTGTCCTATGACACAATTTTTAAGATACTGGTATTACATGACTATAAGATGTGGAGGGAACAAATCAAGCCTACTGTCTAGCTCTTCTTTGTGACTCTTTATAAACATCGTCATTGATTTTTTTTTTTTTTTCCTCTTTGGGTACAAAACTAGAACAGGTAACAGTGTCAAGTTTGATATTTAGCAAAACAAAAGGTTGTTGTAGTGTCTTATTGTGCAGGTACCATTTCCTAATGAAAGCCCTCAAGACGTGAATTATGACATCAATAAAAGCATATTGAAATGAAAGGTATAGAGTGGTTTATACACTAGGAGAGAGATTAATTTTAAAAAAATATGTAAACTGAAAAGCCTGTATTCTCTTTTGAATGACTTGGCGTTTGAAGTCTTAGGACTTTGAGTCTTCAGCAAAGCTCATAAGGGTGAGTTGGACTGCAAAGGACAGTGATCTCTGGGCTGATGTGGGATAGCCCTCTGCAGTCAGGAGCAGGGCAGCAAGGTGATATTGCACTTTTATTGCACTCACTGGGAGGAGCTTTGTGGTGCCTGAGCTGGCGTTTCTGACCACACACCTGCACTGTAGAGGTGGCAGCTCATTTAGAGTTACCACAAGCGTTTATACACGTGGCAATACATCAGAGTAATCAACCTTATCGGATCTGAGGTTTAACATGCTTGAGAAACATTGGTTTCACTTAGTTGAATTTTTTAATAATCGGGCTTTTTAGTTATAACTGAACATGACTAAGGTTTCAAACAAAACGTTATTTAAAATTTAAAAGATCAAATGGGTTTTGCCCCGAAAATATTGCCTGGTCAACTAAAAAACAGCTGCAGTTATTTGTGAGATTAAATTCAATCTTGTGAATGTTCTCAGTTGAGTGAGGGAGAACACGAGTAGAGAGAGAGACAAAAGGTTGCACAGCAGCAAAAAGAAAACCTCAGAACAACAGAAAGTGAAAACTGAAGGCACCTCAAATGGCTGCAGGGACCTGCCACGATTGTCAGTACTCTCAAGCACGGGTTTGGTTGTAAGTTACTGGTTTTGTAGCAGGCAGTGAGAGCTGAAGGCTGTGACAGACCTGTATTGCTTTAGTGCTGTAGGGCCAAGCTTGGGCAAAGAATGAAAGCTGGCCAGCAGCTGTATGAGCAGGCAAACTCTGATGTTATCTTCCTCCTGTCTTGATCTCAGTCGATCATCTGTCACACGCTGGTGCTCTGTGAACGTGCGAGAGTGAAATGAAGTCAGAGGAGAGAAGCACGGCCCCTGCTCTCTAAAGAGCCAC
Organism: Platysteira castanea; assembly: GCA_013397175.1. Lineage (NCBI taxonomy): Eukaryota > Metazoa > Chordata > Aves > Passeriformes > Platysteira > Platysteira castanea. The sequence goes on along the minus strand of VYXC01004205.1, from coordinate 367,617 downwards.
ATGGTGTGCAGGTGGGCAGCAGAGCTGGCCTGGCGGCGTAGGAGGGAGAGGAGTGCAAGAACACATCCAAGAATTTACATCCTCATGGGTGTGTGCCCATGCTATTGCTTTCTGTGTGTTGAGAACTCTGTGGTGTTTCTTAATTCTATCTCCCCTGCAGAGGGTGAAGTTGTCATCTCTTCCTGCAAGTGAAATGAGCAACACCACAGGTTGTGACTGTTGAGGGATACTCACTTCAAGTGTTTCAGCCATCTGAGTGCTAAAATTTGGCTGAAGGGCAGTTTAAACTCTCAGGCTAATTCCAATAGAACAGTTAATTTCTTGCAAGATTTTAGGCCTGGTTCTCGCTGTTATGTTACAAGAGACATCACTAAAATATTGTAGATAAACTGTACAATTTCAGCTCATGAAAGAATAGGTGCCCTGTATGTCTGTGTTAACCTGTTTCTCAGAAACTGATAGGGAACATATTCCAAGGAGTTTAATTGGATGCTCTGTATAAACTAGCTGTACTGAATCTGGACTGATTCCAAGATTGCTGTTATTATGCTAAACTGAACAATGAGAACTCAGTTTCAGTGGCAATTGTGATGCTAATGTATGTGATGCACAGATAGTTCTCGTGTCTAAATTTCTGATCTGATGCACCCCATGAGAAGCACAGCAGTGAGGACAAGTCACCACTTGTCCTACTGTAGTGCTGTAGAAATATTCTTTGATAGCTGATTGTAACTCTGCAGCACACTCCCAGTGGGAGCCCCTTCTTCCCTCCCTCTGGGTGCTGGTTAATTTACCCTCTCACTGTCCTAGAACTGCCATGAGCTCTGTGCTTCCTCTAAAACTACAGTAGCTGCTCACTGGGACTGAGCAGAAAGTTTCCCTCTCCTGCCTTCAGCAGGAGCAAGATTCAGGTGAACCTGAGTATGCTGAATATGGTGTTCAGTCCACCACGCTCTCATCAGAGGTGTGCTGTGCACCGTGTGCTCTGCTCAGAGGTAAAAAAGGTTACCTTCTGAATCCCCTTTAGAAAGTATCTCCTTCTTTGCCTTTTCTACAACAGACCCCCTGCTGTCTCGATTTTCAGTCTGGGTTGGTCATTCTTGTGGGTAACTGTCAATTAATTGCTCTGCTTCTTTTAGTTTGTACTAATAATCCATTCTACACAATCTTTTCCCCCCACCATCTTGGAAATACAGTAAAATCAGTATGAAAACCTGAAACAAACCTTTGAATTCCCAAGTCTGAAAGCTGAAATTAAAATTAGCTTTAATTTTAAGTTCATAAAATACATACATTATTTCCCTAATACATACTGTAAATGTAAATATGACAGACATTTGTTTACCAAAATTAGTGGTGTTCTGCTAGATTAAAATGTATCTTCTTATCACAAGGTAATCTCCTAAATTTCTTTCTGTTCACATAAAACTACAGGTTTCTGCTCTAAAGATTCTGTGTAATAAAGCTGCTTGGTTTTCCTTTTCCATTAAAAAGTTACCAAAAAACTGTTCAAGTGTATACATGGTAACAGTTTCAAAGAGTAAACAAACCTCATTGCTGATGGAGAAGCAAGATATGAGCTTTCTTTGTATAATCTTAAATCATAAATAATATAAGTAAAAAGGTTGAGGGGTTTTTTTAATGAATATTAACTGCATAACTTGATTTTTTTGGTCAAATTTCAGAAGCCCTTTGTCCTCAATCTCAGCAAATTGACAAGCACAGATAATATCAGAGTCTTCTTGCAAAATTATTTCTGGTTTATGAAAATGTAGGTCATATCTGTGTAGCAAATTTAAATAATCCTCCCAAACATAGACTTATCATAAAAATCCATTTAGTCCATGATTCTATCTGAATACATAAATCTACACAAATCCAAATTGTTTTAATAATTTCTTCTGAAGGAGATTTAACAATTATATTTTTCAATCCATGCAGAGACAAGGGAAGATACTTGAAAGGCTTATTCCAATATGACTGGTGGTTTCATGACTGGAGAAAATCCTGAAGAGACGAACTAAGCATACATTAGTTCCTGCCACTTATTCTGAGGGCCTAGAGCTGATAAGTCTTCCATAATGATCACTATATTTTTTTCAGGTTTTAAAATTTTAAAATTTATTTTCTTATGTTTATTTATCAGAAGTAAATGCATAAACACAGAAATTTCCTTACACTTTTTAGCATCTTTGCTAATTTGGAGACAAAAAATGAACTTTCTAAATCTCACAGAGTGAATCAATGAGCTGGCAAGGGTTTATGTAAAGGGTGAATATAGACGTGCTTGAGACTTCCATATGTGAAGCTGTTTATCCTCTGTAGTTGTAGGAACTTAGGTCCCTTTATTAGTTACTTGCATGTAGTAGCTGAACATGTTTGAGATACCCTCAGCAAGTTTTTGGTATTGAAAGGATGGGAAAAAAAACACTGTTATGAGCTGAATAATGCTTAAAGAACAACAACACCTTCGAGCTGATGCCAAGAGTAGCCTTTAAACAGATGAAGTCAGTTGTTGTCCTCTTTTATTTCTCTTTCATGGAGAAGGTGCACAGAAAGGTTATTTTTTTTTTGTTAATATCATCTAGGGATGACACTGTTATAAATCTAAGTTGCCTTTCATCTCTCTGCTGAGCTACTAAGTAAGGGCAAACCATTCCCTGGTATCAGATTTGTTTTGACTGTATTTTTTTTTTTATTTTGGTAGAAACCTTTCAGAGCAGCAAAATAAAGGAATCAGAAGAAAAGACAACACTGTAGTCAACTTAGGAAGTCTCTTTGCAGAAAAGTGGTTTCTGGGAGATTAAACATTGTAAATTTCAATGCTTCATGTAGAGAGAAACCTTCCTTCTCCTGGAAACATCTCTTTCTAGGCACAATGACAGTATGTCAGTTTTAGCATGTGATAATGGAGTGGTGATGCTCACCCTCAGCAGCACAGTGCAGAGCAAAGGCACCACAGGTAGGAGGCTCACGGGCCTGGGTAGCAATAGGTATGCCAGATACACAGAAAACTCTCAAATAGATAGAAAGCTTTGATAAAAAACCTCCCAAGTGTCTCTTCCAAATACCGTGCACCAGACCTCCTCCTTGAGAATGAGCCTCTTGGGGTGTGCAATAAAATCAAACAAGCTCTAGTTACCTGAACGAATTGTGAGTCTCATTCGGTATAACTGGTACCACTGGAGCCAGATTTTGAAATGAACTAGCAAAGATCACTGCAAGAGATCTTTTCATCTGCAATGCTGCAACCCAGTCTTTTAGGAGCTCAGTGGCCACTGGCGTGGACTCCACCCTGGTGGGCCCTGACCCACTGCCGTGGCACAAGGCTTTTCACCAGCCTGTGTGCACACCAGTGATCTCTGACTCTGCCAGCTGCACTGCCTGCGTGCACGTCCCAGCCCTGCTGTAGCATGCTGAGTTCCTGATGGAACCATTCTTTCTCTCAGCAAACCAGTTTCTATTCCTCACCTCACACTGGTGCTGTGTTCTGCGCAGCCTCGGAGCTGCTCAAACAGCCCAGGGTAGCCATGGCTGACAGACCATCTGCACTCAGAGCTCCGGCGTCAGGGCAAGGACACATGGTGCCTCTCCGGGGAAGTGAACACAGGACAAAACATTAACACTCAACCTGTTTTAAATAAATAATCTTTCTTGCTTTAAAGAAGTTTGATGCACTGAGCGCTGGTCTGTTCTGAAAGGCCCTTCTCTGACATGCTGAGTTGTTTCTTTCAGTGTAAGCAACCACCTCCTTCCCAGCAGCCAGAGGAATCAATAAACTGGATTCAGATTACTGAGAGTGCTGATTTAAGTGAGTGAGAGAGAGAGAGGAGTGGGTTTAGTCCCATAGCATTCATTGTTTGTGTGTGTATTTTGTATTTATAAACACAGATGACCTTTGCAATTTTTAGTGATACTTTTGTTCCATCTGAATATTCTACTTGCTGTCTGTCTAATCAAATCCATCATTTGGGGCATATTCTGGCTTGTTCTGCAGGTCAGTCACAAGCACATTTAACACCAGTTCAGCTTCCCTTGTTCACCTTCATAATACTATTGAAATCACATGGATGTAAAAAGAAGTGGGGTTTGGCATCTTTCACAGGCTGTTTTATTCACTGAGTAAAGGGTCACTGACCTCCCCTCTATTCTTACTGCCAGAGTCTAACAGGTAGACCAAGTCTGTTGGCTGTGCATACCAAAAACTCCTGTTAAAGCCAATGGAAAATTGAGTTTGGCGTTTTGTTTTAAATGAGGAAAATGTCATTCTCTGAATCAAAACTATTACTGGGTTCAGTGAAAAAAAAAGGTTTAAATAGTTCAAATGCAATTTGTTAGAGTTCTCTTAACATGTACACCAAAGGCTGCTGTTTGTTGCTTTAATACTCTGTTAGGCTGTATCTTTTAAGGCATGAAATTTGCTTAAGAAAAACTGGTTGAGAGAACTTGAGGTAGATAAATTTTAGATAGATAAAAACACAAGTACAGTACTTAACTTTACACATAGCATTACCAACAAAGTATTCTGTAGAGACTGAGCCTGAAATGCATATGGAAGTTCTTTACATCAGCTGGGTATTGAAGGTTGTGTTTTATGAATACAGTACATTAATTGATAGATATGAGGTAGCAATCAAAATGTAAATAGAACTTGGTTTACATTAGTGCCTAAGTTTGCTGTATAGATATGTAATATATGCTTTTAGGATGCTGAACTCAATTTCAAAGCATATCTTTAATTCATGAATTGTTAAAATTAATTCCATTTGTGGCTTACAAAATGTTGTGATTAAAAATTATGTTTTTTCTGAGCTGAACCAACTTCATAATTTCACATTATTCCTGTATTCAAAGCTGAATCTCTTGTTTGTTCCACAATCATTGTCACCTTTTTTTAATATTATGAAATAATATTCAGTTGACCAATTACTTTCACTGTGACAGCTGCACTTTTGGTAGATTCTGATAAACCCATCTTAGGTTAAAGACAATATTTCATTATTGTTATTGATAGATGCTTCACATATTTAAAGGACCATATTCAGAGGCACGTGTTGTGCTATTCCTAGTTATGCATTTATGGTTTGTGTATGAAGTTACACAGTGTGATAAAAGTCCTCACCTGCTCTGCTTTAACAGAATAAAGGGCACATACAGCAACAGGGATGGTGTTTACCTTGACCCTTTTGTTCAGCTGTCCTAGAGATCTCATTCTTCTGGGTGTACAAAATTAAGTCATCTGCAATATCTTAGATGAATTTCTTCTTCCCCAGGTGCCCTGATAATAAGTGCCAAGCAGTTACTCTTTGAGTTGTTGAAGAAACCCCTTGGGGAGAAGGCATTGGAAGAGTCCTGCAGGTAGAAGCAAATGAGGTATTCAGGGAAGCCTGAAGTCAGGGGAGAGTTCTAAAAATTGGTAATTGGAAAAACTGAGTTAATTTTCATTGGAAGTAGAAGTTGTCTTTAATAGCATGTTACCAAACCCTGGCTGCACTAGTGGGTCTGTCTAGAACAGTAGTGAATTTGGGCTCGGGAAGATATAATTGTACTGAAAGAGGGTAGATTTAGACTAGATAAGGAAGAAATTCTTCACTACAAGGCTGGTGAGGCACTGGCACAGGTTGCCCAGAGAAGATGTGGATACCCCGTCCCTGGAAGTGTTTGAGGACTGACTGGATGGAGTCGCCTGGTCTAGAGCAAGGTGTCCCTGCCCGTGGCAGGGTTTGGGACAAGATGATCTGTAAGCTCCTTCCACCCCAAACCACCCTGTGATCCTGCGATGCCAGTGCTTGATGTGTGATAGAGAAGTGTAAACTGTGCCCCTTCCCCCGGCAGTGAGAGTTCCACGTGAGCAGCCTCACACAGAGGTGGGCGAGTGAGCGGCCAGTTCTCATCCCTGAGGGAAGGTTCTCCTGGGGAGAGCTTTTGTGTGACAACCTACAAACCTCCAGTTCAGGAGGCAATTAGACGACTGTTGGATTATACCCTTTTATTCCAGGGGAGAAATCAGTTAATAACCCATCTACTAACATGTGAGAGATGCACACTGTCTCCCCTCATTTGCAGCAGCTAATGTGGGTGTTATTCAAAAACCAAATATTTACAGTCAGATCAATGCATGAGCCTTAAATACATTACTGGAATGTTTGCCCCAGGCTGGTATTTTTTTTGTTTTGTGGAAGCTAACTGACCACTACCAAAATAATTTACAGATGCTAAAATTATCTCAAAAGTCATGTGGGGAAATTTTAAATAACAAATGCTTATTTTGTAGCTAGGCATACTGTTACTAATGGCTACATTTAGTGATGGAGACTATAAACCGTAAATCATACCAGTGTTTCCCATAGCAAAGCAAGCTGCAGTTGTGATCTGACAGTGCCCCTTGACCTCTCTGAGGAAGGCATAGTGGGAAGTATGTGAGGACATTATGCTTGATTAGTCTCTCCCTAGTTTGCCTGGGTGGGAAGATAATTGAAAGCACAATGGACTTTGGAAATTGAAGGTTCTGAAATGCACTTTGCAAACACATGCAATTTTAAATCTTTAATGTGTCATCTATATCAGCAGTGGACATTGTCTTCATTACATAAATACAATTCTTCTGCTAATACAGTGCAAATAGGGGTTAGGCAGCATCTGCAGCTATTGTAATTCACACTTCAAACAGCAGTATTCATTTTATATTCTTAAATTCTGAGAAGTAAAAAAGAGCTTGGAACAGAAAAACTGAATGGCTGGTTGATTTCACATTTGCTGATTTATAACACTAAAGTTGAATTTTGCCCACTAAGTGATTTTATTAAAAAAACAGACAAACAAACAAAAAACTCCAGTATAACTTACGCTTGAAAATCAGGATTTGGGAGCACAAGGAATTTGGTTTGGCTATTTTAATACACTGTATCTATAAGCTAGTACTAAGACTATTATTCTGGATGTTTTCTGGTCTGTTGAGTCCTAATGTAGCTAATCTCCAACAGATAGTGCTGCCCAGGGTTCCTGTAAAACAATCATCTGCAAACATATTTATTAACCTTTGTTATTTAGTTTTCTGCAAAGTGCAGGCCACCCTGCTGAACAGTCTACAGCATTTATTTACAATGCTGACTCCTATTAGATATCATTAGGTACCTAATAATTATAATAATTACGTGCATTGCTTAGGCTACCGTGCTAAATAACAACCACTTTTATTCAGAAGTCATAATTGCAGCAGCTAGACTTAAAATGAAATCTAATTAGATTTCAGTTCACCTCCTTTCACACACAATCTATACCCACTGTATAGTGACAAAATCTGTCCAGCAAACACTAATTCATTTAGCCTGAAAAACTATTATCTCTATGGCCTGTCATGTAAAAGTTACCCGTGAATGTTTTGTAAAAACTAAGAGTATTGCTGCAGTAGAACTTCAGAGATTTTGTATGACTCGTTGAAGAAGGCATAAAGCTTTTTCACAGAGCTCTTTCCATGGTTAACATGTTGGGGTTATGCAGCCATAGCTGCATTAATGAACATAGTAATTCTGTAACTCGAGAGTGGGATATAACCTTGAATTTAACTGTTTCCTGAGGTTTGCAAATTTGATCTGATCTTCAGTGAAGCTATAGTCTTCCTTGTGGGAAATTAAGAAAGTCTGCATTCTTTTGAGCAGGGGAAGGTGGAAACACAAACTTACAAGATGAAGGAAGTATGGAAGGGAAGTGATCTTTAAAACTACATGATGATTCATTTACTAAATCTGTTCTCTTTTGAAGGATGGAGCCAATAATTAGCTGATACCTTCTCACCATCAACCATTTTCACTGGTACCTGGCTCCATATGCACATACATAAAATCTTTTTGCAGGGCAATAGCTGGCACTGGCCTTATTTAACCTATCACCGTTGAGCATTTACACCATAAGAAATCTCATTAAATGATTGCAGTAAAAGTTTCAAAACCTTGGATGCAGCTAGGAAGGGAAGAAAAGTGAGTGGAGTGGTCAAGGATTAATAGAGAACAGATTCAGTTCTGAACACGTAACGGGTTAGGATTTCACAGGTCAGGATTGTCTACAAATTATTTTTCCACCAAGTGTTTTGGAAAAGGGGGCAGGCTCTTTAAGGAAGGCAGTAAGTGAATGAGTTCCCATAATCAGTTTTTCAGTAGCAGATTTTTGCCAGGTAGTCTAAATGTAACTGGAAATGGCCATTAATGCAGTAAAACCTGTGCTTGCACACGTGAATACTGTAGACTCACTGCTTAGTAGAAGTTATTCCACTTATGGGCATTAATTAAACAGTCTTGTAATGGGAGTAGGTGCATTTTTACCAGCCCTGAGGGTGTTTTCAGTCTGAAATCTATTTAGGGTGTTCTAGGGCAGGAGGCTGGTCCATGGCAACCTCAGCCTTTCCTGGAGCTCCTCAATCGCCACCCCAGAGCAGTCAGATAATTCCCAAACACTAACCTGATTCCACACAGCCACATCCCATCGAAGCCCCTGTGCTCCCTGCAGTTCTGCCTACCTTTCTGCCAGGGGTTTCCACCCACTTTGTATAACTAAGTTTGAGATTCAGAATTTGAAATCCTCTCTGGAGACTGCCTGAATTTAGCAGCTTCCAGACTCTGCAGGTGCTGTGGTGACATTTTGCAAGTGGCAGCATTTTGACTGGCTGCTTTTGATTGCTGGCCTGTGTTGTGAGCCTTGAGTATCATCTTTATGTAGCTTGGGCTCAGTAGAGGGAAGTTGTAATTTTCCACTGCAAAACTGTTGAGGCTCATGGTTTCCTTAGTTGCCCAACACAGTGCTGATATCTGTGTCATAGCAGAGTGGTACTACTTCAATTCTAGTATGTAACTATTAATTCTGGGCTGTGATGTCTATACAGCCCTTATCTGGGGGTAATAACTTATCCTTCCTTCCCCCTTCAGAGAGAGATGCTGGAAAGGTTGCAGCTGGTCAGTCTGTGGGCAGAGTTGAGTACACACCTCCTGGGAAAACATTGCAGTCTATCTTTTCACTCTAACTGTGCTCTACAGTAATGATACCAGTTCTGACTTGTAGTTTCTACATCATTTGATGCCTGATAAGAATCCTGCTACAGGGATAGCGAGGTTAGTATGGCTGATCTGAAAGAAAATTACTTTATTTCTGTAGCTACAGGGAAGACAAAGGGCCATATAAGCACACACAAACACATACATGTATAACATATATATATATGTGTGTTCTCTGAGAGACTGGTGTAGAAAGTTTTCAGCTAGAATTTTAGAAGCTTTCCCCCTGGAATGTCACTGAAACAATGACATCAACCCTTCATGTAAGATTTCCATTTCTATGCTTTATTCTGGGTGGCCAATCCTGTCATCCCTTAGTGATTCTGAGCATGCATAGCTGTTTAATGCATGTGTATATCCACAGGCATTTCATTTGTCTTGGTTGTACTGATGGAGAAGTATTCATCCAGAAAAAGGTGGGTGACAAGTATTGACAGGCACAAAACGTTAGGAAAGGTTCAAAAGTAAATCTCCTTCAGGAGGTTTGGAGTAATAATCACAGACTTTGAGTACCTTGAATGTTCACCTTATTATTGCTCTGCAGAGCGATGCTGTGCACTGGTGTGAACGTTGTAGGCTGATATGGACCAAATTCTTGTGGTACCTGTACCCATCAGATACGCCCATCCACATCAAAATAAGGCGAATATTTAGCTTTCAAGATCACCTGCAAATCTCTGATAGTACATTGAAATATGTAATTCTGAATCCTGAGTTATTTTTATCATGACCAGTGGCATTCCAGGCTGCCCAGACATCTGTGCAGGTTTCCCGGGGTCAGCTGCAGAAAGGTGTGGCTGTTCAGTGCTGACAGCAGCCCTCGCCTGAGCGGGAGCTTGGAGTAACTGACCTCCAGTGCTTCCTTCCAGCTAACGCTGGGGATCCATGATTGTCTGGAAAACAATGCTAATTATTTTGTGTGGAGTATAGCTCCTACAACTTGACTAAAAGCTTCAAATCTGCGTACAATCCTTTTTGTGTTTTTCAGGAGTTTTATGAGATAAATTAGTCAGAAACAGAATACCCAGAGAGATCTGAATTTTGGCACTGACATATCAAAATGAGAGTTGCTGAATGATAAGAACTTTGGCAAATCTGCTCTAATTACTTAACCTTAGTTGGCTTTACATTTTAGTGCCGGCCTTTCCTGGTTGTACTTGTTTGTTTGCTTGATTTGGGAACTCCCGTCAAGAAAGGATCAGGACTACATTGATTTTAATAGTACAGAGGGTATCCTTGACACAAGGGAATTGATTTAGGTAGAAATACACTTGAAACAAGGAACATCATGTTCTATGGTCATTCTTAATTTACATTCAAATGAGTAAACTCGTCAGCAGGGAAACTGAGCAGGTATCATATACACATTATTATGCAATATTGAATACACAGATAAGAAACAATTTTGAATTTCTAGCAAACAATTAAGGATTATAAATGCTTGTTAATAATAAATTTGACCAAAATCTCTACCAAACCCTAGTGGGAAGACTTGCATGACTGGAAAATTAAATAGCAGATAACTTATTTAGGAAAGTCAGAATGGATGAAAAGTAAAAGGATTGACGTCTACTTTAATTTAGTGGCTTTAATTGTTTCATTCATTAGTGATTTGAAAATCTATGGTCTCACATAGGAAGGGATCAGTGCTATGGGAGACAAATCTTGTGAGAGGTCATTTCTATAAACAAGAGAGCCAAGCAGCTAATCAACCCCCTGCTTAGAATATCTAGTCAAAATAAGCATATTATCAAGATTAAAAACTGGAATGGTGACTAATAATAATAACAACAACAACAACAGGAATATAAATTAGGTTAAGATTTTCTGGTTTTAATAGAAACATTCATAGTTTGAGACTGCTTGAATTCTTTTGCTAAATTTTAAGAAATCAAGGGCAATAGGATCTTGAATATAGTTTGCTGATGTTCAGACAGAGAGTGAAAATAATTACTAAAAGATATATATTGATATGTAACAAAAGCATTGTACAGAAATAAAACTGAAGAAACATAGATTTCTCTTGATGACTATAGATTAGGAACTGTAGGAATAGTTTTGATTTTTAAAATGCCATGAACAAAAGATCCTCAGTGTGTTGGTTTGCTGTCCTATCTGTAATTAATAAAATCAGATATAATTATAAATAGTGGTACAAGTTTTCAGTAATTTTCTGTCATTGGGAAAAGCTGTTCCATGCTTTTATCTCATACAATACTTATAATAAATTATTATTATAGTTTACATAACAGAAATCTATAGGATTATTTTATGTATCTGCATTAATAAAGGAATCTTCAATCTAAAAATAAATAAAAATCAAATTCATTAACTGGGAGATGAGATTAGACAAGCTCAGGTGACACAAAAGGGCAAAGAGGAGTGCTGTAGGGAGTCGTTCCTACAGGAGTGGTTTCCAAGTGCCTCAGTCCCACTTTCCCTGGGGTGGTTGTGCCGTGGCCTCACTAAAAGGAAGGAGCAGTTTTGTGATTTCAGCACGAGGCTCTGCAGACTCAGGGAGGCACCTGGGCATGCCAAGGAGCAGAGCCTGCCTTTGCAGATGCCAGCAGTCCTCAGTCACCCGCTGGGCAAAGGGAGTTTAAACCCCTTTCCATGGTCAAATCCATACGCACCCGCAAACCTGAGGTGGTTTTGTTGTTTGTTCACTCTTGGGGGTATTCCTGGGTGAAGATACCCTCCTCCTTCAACTCCCTCCAATTTTCCAGGTCCCTTGGCATTTTGATGGCTAATCCTTTGGAGTGGCAGGGCTTCTCTGTCTGGTTTAAGACTCTCAGGTGGTGTCACAGAACAGGGTGAACCTGGTGTGGCTGGCATTGGTAAATTCAGGAGGAGAGGCTGCTGATTCAGCAGGAGACAGTTACAAAAGCACGTCTGAGGGAAACCAGAGCGTTGGGCAACTGTCGAAAATAAGAAAAAGGAAGGATGGGAACAATCTCTTGAAGTGCCTGACACTAGTCTTGTTTGAAACTGAGTCAGGCTGCCGAAATGAGCAGTGATGATGGTGTAAATAAGGGAAGAAGTACCAGAATGTGGCACTTTCTGGAAGGAATGCTGAACAAACAGTCCTATGTAGTTCCACTGACAGATGTTGGAAAGGGAAGAAATTGCAAGACTGAATGTGGTTTGGTACTTTTTGATATGCTGTTTCTGCAATATGAAGCCCTCACCGTGATTGGTATAATCTCAAAACAATTCAATTTTGATAAAGGAAAGTTGAGGCAAACTGTCTCAGTAATGCAAAATGTCATTAACAGAATGTGAATAAATACATGATGAGCCTGGGAGCTCAGAGGGGCAGCCCTCTTTCTTCTTGTTTCTAAGTCATTATCTATACAAAAGCATCAAGATTTCAGTTTTAAAATAGGAATGTTTTTAAATAAGTATGTTAACAGTAGAAGCCCAATGAGATTTTTAGAAATCTGTTAAACAAAAACTTTTTTGTGATTTTTTTTTTAAATCAGCCCGGGGTTTTGTAGTTCACTTGCCTATAGAGGTAACATAAATACTGGAACAGGCCATGTCACAAGGGCCTTTATCTTGATTTTAGCAGCAGTAGAATCAGCTTGGAGTAGGCAGCCTGCAGCTCTGTAAGTCGTATTGCCCCAGGACTGCATCAATCCAGGGAACTTATTTTGAACTATGTCTGAAAGTTATCAAGTACATTTTCGAATGCTCCTCTATTGAATTTTATGTTTCTCCTATGAAAAGTCACAATAAATATCTCTATATTTTTTTATATTAATTGAATTTATAACTTGATGGATTACAGAAAGTTTTTCCACAAATATGTTTAAAGTACTTCTGTTGAATATTAAAAAGGCAGAGGCAAAGCATGAGTCAAACTGGGTTAAAAAGTAGATTTAATATCATCAGCACAACATACTCCTATACAGAAATTACTGAAATATTTTCAAAAAAGGAAAACTGATCTTGTTTTTTAGAAATCAGTCAGTGACATCTGGCCCCAGTGTATTTCACATCAGTGAAGCACATATCTTTCTCAACATATTCATAAGATCTCTGACAAGGTATTTTTCCTTCATCAGAAATTGTGGAAAAATACTCGGGTAATTAGATAAGTATTGGACTTGTGACTAAAATGCCACCAAATAAAATAAAAGTCTTCTTTTAATTTCTGTTTACCTCTGTACATGTTGAGGCACAAATAAAAGCAACTTGCATTGAAATTTAGTACTTGCTCAGATAGTTATAAGGTACAGTGCACCTAATAAAAAACATTGACCAAAATATGATATTAATATTTATGCTTGCACTGTGGCAATTCTGGTCTTCCTCATATTATTGACTAACAGCAGCCTGAAATTTTTACTTCTTTTCTTTAGTGTGGTGTAGCAATCGCTGAGGAGTGATACCTGCAGCAACACAGGCATCCTGCAAATCCATTTATTTTTGCAAGTGTAGGTACAGAAGATCTTATCTGCTTAAGTTTACAAACATTTTCTGAAGTTGATATAAATCATTCCACTTCAGACATTCTGAGATATATCTCTCACTTAAAACCCTTAGTGATCCACGATCCACACAGGTTTTAAAACCAAACGATTATACCAGCAGGGAAATCAGATGCATTTTCCCTTTTAAAGGTATGTAATTGATCAGTATCATGTTTCCCACAAAACTGACTCAGAGAGATGAAATATATCCTCCTCCTTTCCTCCTTTATACGCAGGGAATATCAGGCCTCAAGATGTAACAATATTTACAAGCTCATCTCCCGTTAAGTGGACCATGCTGCCACATAGTGGAGGTCTGATACACCCTGTCTTCACCCATTTTATTAAGTTGCATGAATATAAAGATGAAATAATGGGGCTTGTTCATTTATGTAATAATTAACGGCACATTTACACTCCCAGCATATCACTGTTGATGTTTACTATTTGATCAAGTATGATGGATGCCTTGTGGTTGCAGATTCAGATTAGCATAATTTCATCACCAAGGGACCCATGAAAAGGTTCAATTATAGAGCAATCTCATTAATACCATGGCTTGTTAAACTAATAGAAATAGACATCCCAACAGCTCTGATATGTATACATGTGCATGGAATATAATTAATGGAAAAGCAACCCGTACCTGAAACAAGCTTGAATGATACAATTACACGATGTACTAGGATGACCGAGACAAATGCTTTTTGTTAGCTCTGCTCAGAGAAAAAACGTCAGCAAAAGTATAGGCAGCCTTTCTTCCAAAATGTTAATAACAGATTTCTCCTCTGTCTTTAAGTGATGCACACACCTTCTTTTTTTTTTTCCTTTGCCTTTTTGTGCAAAACTATTAAACTCGTGCTGTCCTTTGATAGGGCAGCATGAGAAACAGTAGCTCCCCAGCTCCCTTTTATCTTCAGCCTCTTCACTTTTAAGCAGCCATTTTTCTAGAACTTTGGAGAATTTACCTCCAAACAAGAACTGTGGTGAGGAAGTTTGTAGAAGTTCTACTTATTGTAGCTGTGAATATGAGTGGGCAGCCAGCTTTTTCTTTGAAGGAGCACAATTCAAATTTCTCAGAAAGGAGAATAGAAAACTACTGCAAGTGGCACCTGTCATTCATGCATGACAGGAAGGAGTTTGAAGTCCAAGCAACAATCTTAGTCTTGCAGATTTTCTAGTGACAGACAAACCCTTTCCCTCAGTTTTTTCATCTGTTAAATACTGAGGCTGTGTGCAGAAATTCTTTTCCCAAAGCTAATTTTTCTGCATCAAGATGATTTGAGTTCTTAAATTTTTTCATTAAAAAAATCAGTTTGCATAATAATTGCCATGTTACCATTTAATTACAAATACACCTCATTTGCACTCCCTGCTATTCCCGCCACATCAGACCAGTGATGATACATTCTACTTTGAATGGTTCAGTGCATCATTTCCATGGCCAGCTGAGAACTTATCCATAGCCTGCTTCCTCTCATGTCAACAGAGGACCTATTCTAAATATTTTGCATGAAATATTTCTTTGACCTTGACCAACAATAGTATTCTGATCAAATATTTTCTGAAGAGTGTCCTGCTAGTACTAATAATACCTCTTAATAATACCTAATGCTCTCCTGTTTTAGGAGAGTCGTGCACAAGCAGCTGAATGGCCACTCTCATGAGCTCTGGGCTCTCACCTCTTTAGTCTGTATGCAGCAGAGTATGAATTGTATGGGAAGAGAGGTCCTTGCCTTGCATGGCAATCGTCAGCAGCAGGTTAGGAGTTATGCATTAGGAAAGGCTGTTAAAATTATTTGGGACAGGCTGGATGTAACTGTCTTTTTCATAGCATCACACTAGATCCCTCATCCCATAATCACTCAGAAACTTGGAAACATTGAAGGATATTTGGAACCAGCTTCATAGTTAGCTCTTGCTCCCTTTTGCAGAAAGCAATATGGGATGTCCATCCATTTGATGTGCCATTGACATCAAATGTTTGAGAAATGGTGAATTTCTCACTGGCTGACATCTTGTGTATTCTGGGAAGGTTTGTTCAGAATTCACTAAAGTGTAAATTTGTTAGTTCCATCCAAAGAAGCCCCATGAGCCCATTCTTATTTGACTTGGTTTATACTGCTTAGTAAGGAGTTTCAAAAAAACCATGAAAAGCCACTCTCAAGCAAGAATAAGAGTGTCAACACAGTCATGCATCTAAGAAAACTTTCTCTTTCAGGCAAAGTCTTGTGACACAAGAACTTTGGCTCCCAATGGAGGAAAAACTTCCAGATTTTGACACAATCCTTCCCATTATTTCTCCAAATGGCTTTAATTCAGCCTTGCTAGAAAGCCAAAACTGATCTCTGCCCAAGAGAACCATGACTAAATGTCATTTAGTTTGAACCTGTGTGAAAAGCGGTGTTGGATGGTCACCACAAACACAAGGTTGTGAGCTCAGAGCTCTGCCACAGCTCTTCATGTGCTTTGTGTGAAGCTTGGTCTATTTTTCCCGTCTCCCAGTGAGGTTGGTGATTCAGGTCCTTACACTGAAGTCACTCCTTACATGGTATACAGTGTGTTTAGGCACCATTTTAAATGAACAAACCAAAAAACCACCCACACACACAAAAAAACCCCAAACCCACACCAGAAAAAATAACAAAATCCCTATGTAAATCTAGGAATACTGTTTCACACTAGGAGTAGTGTGAATAGTCTGTGTCCTAGAATGTAGTGGGACTGATGCTTTTCAATTGGATTTATTTCTTCACTAACCTCACCAATGGAATTTGGTCATGTCCTTTGAGTGGTGTCTGATGTCCCTATGATCAAGCTCTTAATCATTTAGTGCTCATAAAAATCTTGCATGTCTGCAGAATGCTGTAGAAATGGTAAACTGCAGCCGAGTATGGAAATAAGTATTGTAAGCACGGACAGCATCTGAGGCAAGAACTTTTTGGCAACCATGACTAGCTCCAGTAAAATGGGTCCTGTTCAGAATACAATAACTCTCTAACAATTCATTGTTGAATCCCTCGTTTCCTTTGTAGACCTAATTTTTGCTTAAATTAATTTTTATGCTGATGTGTATATGCTCTGATTCCACTACGTGATCTTATTAAATCTACAGTGGCACATTTTTTATCAGTCCTGCTAGTCGATTTTTCTGCAATTTTAAGCAAAATAACACAATTCCAAAAATACTTGAAAGCTCACGAATGACTCATACTGTAGTTCATTGAATACCATAAAATATTCAGTGACTCAGAGTCCTAGCACAAACCAAAGGTCCAAAAAAGACTCTATTGTTCCCAATACAGAGGTACAAAATCTGAAGACTTATAAATCAGGCATCAGCAGCTATTCCTGCTTTTGGGGTTGACACTTGTCAAAATTCTAGCTAAACCCTGTGTGGATTTTTAAAACAGTGTAATGGAACCTAATAATTTTTTAATGAGAAACAGTGTGTTTGCTAGATTAATTTTAATTTGTAATGTTGATTAGTTTCATGTGAGAGTGTAATGATCTGGAGGAATATATGACACTGGAACACTGGAAACAGTTTTCAAAGCATAAAGCAGCTGTGTTACATGGTTCCTCTACTCAGAATTACAATAGCAGTGTAGCTCACTTTCTGAATGATTCAGCTTTCATGTTTTGAACACCAAAAGCTTTTATTCTCTAGGGCAAACTGATCCCTACATAGTCCAGTGATCATGTCTCTGGCTGAGTGGATTAAGTAGGAAATGACTTAGAATACCCTGGTCCAGAACTGAGAATATTTGAGGAATGAAGTTCGCTCAAGCTTGTTTCCCATTTGAAAACAACACTACTCTGTGGAGTATGCACCCTGTCAGTTACATATGTGGGTGTCTTTATTCAATTCCATCATTCCTGATCTTTTAATCCAGTATCACTTTGCACTAGCATACATCTACTGATGTGACCAGACCAACAGCCCTACAAGGGTGCCATAAAGCAAAGGAGAACCAGTGTGTCATCTTTATAAATGGTATATTTACTTTTGAGCACAATGGCATTCTGAGGTGTGGCCATTCATACACACAGCTTTGATGGGTAATACACTTTCCAAAATAACATTAACACACTGCTTAGTAAGTCCAGAGAAAATTCAGCTGGTATTCAGGTGGTGATAACATTCGGTTTGAGCTGAGGTTCTGATAATGAAACAAAAATGGCATTGAGGATCATGTGGCTTCCTTGGAAATACCTTTGGAGAAGAACAGGTGCATTGAAGTACCTTTTTAAGAGGACTGAGCATAACTGGGATTTGAGGATTTCACTGGAGTACTCAGGTTCTGTTTAAATGTAGTCTCTGGAGCAGATAGAAAATGGTGGATACGAGACTAAGTGGGTATCACAGGAAATTGTAGAACTGTAATACTGTGTTACTGCACCCAGTAGAGTTAGAAACGCCATTCTGATAGAGCAGTCGTATTTCTTATGCAGAGATTTTTAAAATAAAAAATTGGCAGCCTTGTGCAGATGACTTTTAAATGAATCCATAAGCATTGATACATTCCTTTGCCAGGGTGCAATATCATTGATCACAACTGGGACTCATTGTTATTAAGGTTTCAACAACATTTGTATTAACAAGTCACCTTTGTATCGTAAAAAGGGAGAGGGTTGATAGGCATTAAGAAAACAGCTGCATCGTAGCGAGCAGCCAAGAGCACAATGGGTGTCAATAGGAGGTAAAACTACTCCCGCTGAGACAAGTGAAGAAGAAAAATGAAACAGGAGGATTTGTTCCAGCAGCCCTGTCTAATTGTTTATTCCTTTCTCATTCCATCCTAGTCACTTAAGGGCTATGGCTTCTGTCATGTAAAAGGAAAAATCAAACCTTGGGCTGCTTGGGGTTTCTCTCACTGTAAATGAGTAGAATTTGGGTGCTGGGAAGCTGTGGGCAGGGTGATGGCATGTTACCTTTTCCTGATTAGCTACAAGGCATTTACTTCAGATAAGTGCTATGTGAGCGTATGACCTCATAAGTGGCCCCAACCAAACTCTAATAGTCTACTTTAGAGAGGAGATTAGGTTCCACTAATGGTGTCACAGCATGAAATAAGATGCAACATATTAACTGGGGGAGAAGGAGCAGGAGCAAGGGGGGGAAGCTTGGAATAGAAGAGGACAGCTTAAAGGTAAAAAGAACCCAGGCATAGCATAGGATATCTGTAGCTCCTGAATGTAAGCAGATTTTGCAGACTTTTTGTGTGGAAAGATAATTTAAAACAATACAGGTACTGCCTCCACTGTACCTGGCACCCAAAGGTTTGGCTCTCCTGAGTGTGCTGGCCGGTGCAGGGAGCCCAGTGCACACCTCTGCCGTGCTGGGCTCCCACAGCGGGGCAGAGCTTGCCCCCAGCAGCAGGTCTCTGACAGCTCCACCTTGTCCCATGTCCCTCTGGGTGCTGGGGGCAGCAGTGTCTTACCAGAATCATCATAGTGGTTCTGAGAGCTTCTAACAGCAGGAACCCAAAGCGTTGTTGCTGGGAGTTTCATTCAGTGCAAGTTGACTTGATCCTACTCCCCTCTGAGGCCTCTGTCTCTCTTCTGCGATTATACCACAAGCTGTAAAAATGCAAATTTTTTCATCACTGGTAGCACTGAAGCTGCTACACTTCCCAGGAAGAACAAGTCAGGCATTTCCGATAATCTGCAGAGATCTCTTATAACTATGAGATGAATTTCATAAATAGGGCAAACAAAACAATTGAACTCAAAAGCTTGCTGTGAGGTGAAAGATACCTGGCAAATTCTATTATCACTGCTATTTTATCCACCTAAGCTGAAGGAGCTGGAGAAACTTAACAGATCACCCAAGCATTTTTTTTGTTCAAAGGGTCTTTCTTGGTTCTAAAACTAATAAAATTTGGCAGAAGAATTTCTGCTCTAATTTATAGGATTTCTAAATTTTTGAAGCTTATCCCATTTGTGCTGACCACATTCCCTAACAGGCTGAACTTAAATGGTTGGCTCATGCATATGAAAAATGTTTTGGCCCTTTTCATTTCTCAGATTTTGCCATATTTATCAAATGGGTGTACCAAATGAACACAGTGAAACAGTACCTATTTGAGCTATTTAGTATCCTATTATGGATACCTGTGGTATCCATGCTCACTTTCAAGTCTGTGATACTCCCATTAGAATGTCCTTTTACATGCTAGGAATCAGGCAATAAACTCTATATTGCATTTTCTATGTGCCAGCTGTCTTAACCTTACATGCAAATCCAGTGGGAAATAAATACTTGAATTAGAACCTGATTCATTGCAAAGAAATCTTAAAACATTGTAAGGAATTTTTCAACTTATGCAGTGCATATATGGTTTTGCAGTCCAAGCACAATTTAAAGTCCAGGCAGAGCTTAAGAGGCTAGCATGAGAGAATCTTTTTCTGAAGGCTGTCTGCTGATTTTACTGTTGTTTACAAGCTGAGAGCATGTGATTAACAACACTCTGGTTTTGAATAACAGAGCGCTGGACTCCTCACTAGGAGACGTTCATCTACTGAAGCACTGAGGTGTAACGGTGCAGTGTGGCTGCTGATGTGGAGAAAGATCCAAGGGTGATCTGCTCCTTCAGCAACATTGTATTTTCAGGCAGGCACAAAGTACAGGTGCTGAACTAAAGCACAGCTGTTAATTTCTGTTCTCTCACACACACATATGTATGGATGGATATAAACATGTATATAACTATACACACGTGTTTACAGACACGTGTACAAAACTGTAAAGTGACAGTCACATAACAGATTTTTTTTGAAAGAGCACCTAAAAAGCACTGACTAATTTCAGGGTAGAGTTTGAGGCAGAGCAGATGACCTAAGTGCATCCCATGCCAACATGCGTCTGATGAAAACATTCATCTCTTTGGAAAGATGGATAGTTGAATTGTGGTTCTTTGCATGGTGACAAGATTAATTTGGAATATACCCTCTCTGGAGATGATACCAGCCACCCAGATTTGTTATCCCAGAGAATTCACTGTCAATTGAAGCTATCAGACTATTTTCATTAGATAAATGCCTCCTTCTGCAGGATTACACACCCATTCATTTCCATCTCAGTTAAAGAGTCTTTGCCTCGCTGTAGCTCATACTATTGAGAAGTTGGATGTTTTTAAAGCTGTGCCTAATTGCTGCTAGTGGGACACTGGGCAGTTCCACATGCCTACAGATGCTAGCTTGGCAAAGCTGTGTGTTTAATGTATCTCACACCTACACTTGGTAGGATTCAGGGACCAGGCACCCATAGGCTCAGATTCCCTGAGGAGCACATGTTGGTAGCTATACTCAGAGGGCAGAAATAAATGCAGGGCTTCAGTTTCTTTTGTCCTGACACACAGTTCGTAATGGGTGAGCGAGAAGGAGAATGATCCAATCTTTGTGATACAACTGCTCTTGGGAGACAGACAGCTCTGGATTTGCATGGTCTGGTCCTGCTGCCCAGGGACTTGATACACTGCATCTCAGTGGGAAAAGGAAGGGACAAACAAGGAGCCCACATAGCTCCTGCTGTCTGGTAGCCTGCCTTCCTCCAAGGGACACTGAACATCCTTGGGCCAAGGTGGAAAACTATCAGATTTTGCCACTCCAAATGCTCCAGCTACTGGACTGCAGCATGAACAGAGTCAGAAGCACCAGGTACTCCTGCAGCTGTGGTTGCAGAAGTTGTACTCCATTTATTCATAGCGTTGACTTGGTGGGAGAGAGAGGGGCTTTCAGACATGTCTTCCTCGTGTCTTGGTGGCCTGTAGCTCAGGAACTCAAGTGTGCTCTGGGCACTCAAGTGTGTCAAAGCAGTCGGGTTTTGGGGCAGTTTTAGAAGGCATCTGCTACTCAGCACCATTTCTCCTCAGAGATTTTTATGTCGGTTCTGGATGCTTCCATAGGAAAGGATGTTTGTCACAAGCTCTCTGCTACCTTGTATTGCAGTCTAGGCCACAAATACAGCTGTCTCCTCTGGTGCAGTACCAGTGGTCCTGTACCAGCCTTTTTAACATGGTAGCAGAGCATAGCTAAAGCAGAGACTCGGGCTGGGGGTGAAAAGCCGACTCATGTTTTATTATAGGAAATACAGCATAGGCAGTGCATTTCCCACGTAATTTTCAGTCTCAGAAAGACAACGCAAGAGCAGAGTGTGGAAACCCTCAGCCTACTGCTATAGATGTTTCTCCCTTTTGCCTTTCTTTGAGGAACTTGAAAACTCTGTCTTGCTATCGTTAAAATACTGATTTGTCTTCTAATTTTCTTCTCAGCAATCCTGCTAAACAAATAAATAAACCAGAGGGATGAGATCTGCTGTTCTAACTCCTGTGCCAGATGAATGCAGAAGGCTCTCTCCATGCAATTTGTAAGGTTCATATATTTCTGTGATTGCACCCAACTTCCATAAAGCAACAGGATTGGAGCATCATTCCTGCAGGACACACCACCACTCCTTATTGAAGCTCCATTCAATATATCTGCTGCAGGATAAGAACCAATCACTGCTCCCAAGGCTATGTGAAACACTCTGGCCACTGACCTCAGTTGTTACCACCCTCATTTCCCAATATGCCAGAGATTTGTACTTACACTCTCTCTGGGAGCTGTTGAAGCTGCAGGGGGCTGGATGTGACATTGGCTCTGATCCCAGTGCCCTCACACATGACCCCAATCAGCTTCGCTACAATTCTCATGATACCCACAGGGTTTCCAGATGGAAAGAGAAAAATAAATGTTATCAGCACAATCCAAATGGAAAAGGGTTGTTTTTTTTTTTCATAGACAATCTCTGATGCTGATACACAGGAATTATTAATTCATCTTTTTGTATAAGAATGGTTTCATTTGTTAGAACAAGGGAAATATAACAGGCTTACTTTGATTGTCAGGTTCCCCTTTTTCCTTTTAAAATGGGAAATAATACTAGAAGAAATTATCCTTTATTTTCAATGCAGTTTCTATTCCTCATCAAATCTCACAGTCTGTGTATGATATGGAAAGAACTGGTCATTAAATCTAGAGCTAACTTGCACCTAATAATGAATATTAGTTGCAGTTACACTGAAATGAGAGTCGCATTTAGAATTGACTCCAAGTCACAAGTCAAGTAAACCAGCAATATTTCTCTCTGAAAACGTCTAGATGAGACTATAGAGGCACCCTTTAAAAACACAGGAAAAGACATTTCACAGTGATTTTAACTACTTTGCAATGTATTTTTGTGTACTTTAGAAATAAAACTCTGCAGAAATCAGTTGGACATATTCTGCATTTGCATTGGTGCCCATGAGTTCTCATCCTGCCTTCAGGGTGTAAATGTGCCTGGATTTATCCTGTAGTCTTCCATGACTAAAAGAAAGTTTTGAATAAGTCTATAAAAATATATATGTTTGACTGTTTTTTCATTAAACAGGGAAGTAATTTTTAGAGTTTTTGAGGAATTTTGATTTCTACTTTTTTCCATCTCTGGAGACAGAAGAGAACAAATGGAAAACATAATTAATTTTATTTCTCTTAATTCAATTTTTCTGTCTCTTTATCACTGTAGTTTGAAATACTTATCACTGTAGTTTTGATATTATTTTAAAATAGGCATTTGAAGAAATAAAATCATGGGATGTGCCACAGATATGGCTTACCTGCAATTAATAGCTTTTTCCAGTGTCTTCATCTCATGGAAACTTAGAATAAAGTAATTTATGCACATCAAAAAAGTGATTTTACCCTATCTCTTTTCCCCTGTAAAAGACCTAAATATTGGGATATCAGATTAAAAGATTAACACTGCTTTATGTCAGACAGGTTGGGGAAAATAAAACCAATATAGCCTCATGTTGTTAGGAATAAGTGAACGGAGTTAAACTTCACACCCGCACTCTGAGAAGTGTTTGTGTCAGGGCAGGCTGAAATATGTGGCGAGTGATGTGTTGCACTGGTAGCCTCAACATTTAATGCACCAGTCTGGTCCTCAGCAGGACAGATTTCCCATGGGCACAGGTCCCATCCCTGATGTGCTGGGGCTCATTTGAGGGCTTGATCAGGATTTCTTTCCTCCACACCAATTCAGTGTGTGCTGGGATTACCAAGAATGTCTTGAATTAGTAAAATCTGTCATAAATTGTTAATCTAAATAACCACAATTTTTAATCAGCTGAGCTATCAGCAAACATGTTCTACAAATATGCTAACAACACCTCCAGAAAAAAAATTGCTTTATGGGTTGCAATTAAAATAAATATTTAATCTGCCACTGCACAAAAAGCAGTTGGCGGAGCATAATATAATTACATTATAATCTCCAAACCATGATATACCTAATCAGCTCAAAACCAAAAGCTGCTTTGGCTTCCCTATAAATGATGTAGTAGCAATTTCACTAAGGCCTTTCCAGACTCTTTTCTGTCTTAGTAAATGTTGTGGACTCAATAAGAGATTCACCTTCCAGGATCCTGAGGAGAGCAGGAACAGGTGAAGTTTTTGTTTGATTCACTGCTTTCAAGTTCAATTAGAGCTACTGAGTGTTGGAGCTGGGAAAGGAGCAGTGCTTGTGGATAGTCACTCAGTTTGTTGTGTTCAGTCCTGCTGGGATATGCAAATAAGGTGGGCAGGAAAACTGGAGGAAAACGCTGCTGTGTCTCTTCCTTGGCACAACCCAGCATCTTTATTTGCAATTCATTTCTTGTTATACAAGTCCCTCTGTGCCAGATCTTGAAATTTTGGCTGTTTCTTCATTAAAATAATCTCTGCTGAGGAATCTTTCTTGATTGTAGGAATTTTCAGTGCAGTTTAGAGGTGCAACTGTGCTATACTGAGTCAAAGCTGTTTGCCAGCTAGGCAGTTTACTGAGTAAATGTTTAGTGCCAGAGTTCACACATAGCTGTAATTCATACACGTGTAATTCATACATGCAAGTTCGTTTGTTAAGTAAGACTATGATTTGAAAGCTTTCTGAATCAGGGCCTGAAATGAATGTTTCTGCCCTGCTCCTACTGCTCCAGCCCCAAACCAGTGATCCAAAAAATAAACAACATGCTGAACTGTGGAAAACTCTCATCATCGCCTCGCTTTTTGTTTAATAGCAACCAGATATTTTTACTGCCAGATACATGCTGAGGTTTTGATGACATGCATATGATACACAATGGCCAGTAAAGTTAATCTCAGATCTATATTTTTAAAAGATATCCATGAGGATGGACTTCTGCACCTGCTGTCAATCTAAAGGTGGCTTTCCCAACTGCAACTCACCTCATGGCACGTTCTTGAAAACTGTTCACTTTTAACATATCTGCCTAATACAAATGCTTTCACTGACAGTGAAAAATGGAACCTATCAGTGTGAGACCAGCCCACATTTCCATTGCTACTGTCTAAACTTCAGAAAGCCGCTGCCCTCAGTGAGGGGCAATGATGCTGTTACAGCCTGGCAAGGGCATATTGAGATACTCGGGCACAGACTGCACAAATGCTCTTATAATTGTATCTTTTAAAATGGGCCTTGCAGTAGGGATCATTAAAAAGTGCTGGCTAACAGGGCTCAGTCTGAGAGCTCAGAGAATGAACAGAAATTGAGAGTGACCCAAAGGTAAATGTGTGTGTACGTTCCCATTAAGGGTAAAAGAAGCAACAAGTAAATCCACCACCAAAACCAAACAGATTACAGTTCAGGCTGTGTTTCTGAAAGATGAAGAAAGGTAAATCGATCTCACCCTCAGATGCAGCAACTTCTAACAGCTCTGCCAGGGATGTCAGCAGTGCTTCTATCTGCTGCACTGTAGTTACGTGGTTCATTTCAAACACTGCAGGCTGTGAACTGTCCTAGCAAAAACCTCAACAACTGCAATTAAACAATTTAAAAGTTCTAAGTCATAAAGAATGGACAAATAGTTTTCCTTGCAGTGTCCTGCTTAAGTGGGAGCTGTCTGGTCACTCCTGCAGAAAGGAACAGTGCTCGTACAAGGACACCTTTGGACATTTTTACAAGGAAGCCCCCCAGGCTCCTTCAGCTTGTTCATTAAAGATTGAATGTGTTCAGGTGTCCCTAATGATACTTGCATGGAATGCTAGATGAAAACACTGGATATGGTCCCCAGGCACCAGCAGAAGCCCCAGTAAGACAAAAGCATCTTCTTGTCCTACTCCCTCAAAAGAGATATTACTTTCTTCCAGTCTAAATTTCAAACATTCAATTTTGGGAAATCTTTTGGAGGAAAGATGTTTTTGCTTTAGTGAAGAATGAGACAGGGAGTAGGGAAGTTGGAACAGTGTTAAGTTTTGAGGACCTACCACTGATAGTGATCCTCTGAACTGCCAGTAGTTTGATTACATGCTTGGCATGCAAAAAATGCAAATTGAAAATTTAGCAATACAGGGAACTACAACTGGATCTCTAAATCCATGAACGTTTTTTTAAATCACCAGTCTTGACTGTTGCTGTATAACCTGACTCTCCTTGTGCTTCAGGAATCAGGAATCCAGCAGCAGCTTAGAGCCCTGGCCTCGCAGCACAGACCTGGTGGTGGGGATAGGTGTGCATGGTCCCAGCCACATGCCCCAGGATTCAAAAGCCCCATGGCCTGAAGCACCTGGCCCCAGCACAAAGTAACCTCTGTTCTCACTGTATGGTCTAAATTATTATCCAGCCCACAGTAAGCTGTAATATAGCAGCGATATATCCAGAGCTGGCCTGGCCTTTTGAAATGCAAATTAACAGTCGAGTCGTGCTAGGTGCCTTTGACCCTGAGAAAAGCCAAATGTTGAGCCTGTTTTTGCAAAACTGAAGATATCCTGTGTCCATTACAGCCCAGTTTAACAGCACACACAGCCCAGCCCAGCCAGCGCCAGCTCCCAGTCCCCAGTGCCACCAGGCTGCTTCCTTTCTCTTGGCTCTCTTGCTTTGAAGTCGAGCTGCAGCATGCTCAGCTGTGCTCAGCAGGAGGGCCTAAGGCCTGAATATTCAGATTTCATCTCTGTTTCTGGAGTGGGCTTTTGAGATGTAGGAATTCTGTTACACTGCCCGGTGTCTGGGGGAAGGGCTGCTGAGGTTGTTAATGGGTCCTGAGGAGCTCCATCCCTTACACAAACCACTGAAGGCCCCTCCTGCTTGTGCCAGACATTAATAGCCACATGGACCTTGTGCATGGTATCAGGTACCTTTAACAGAGCTTTTTAATTGTGTCTCTGATTTTATTTCTGGTTGTTTCATACTGGCTGCCTGCTGCAGCAGGCAATATTTAGTCTATTCCACTTAACTAGTGCTGCTTTAGAGTTGATTTTGATGCATTATGGCTTTCTGCAGTGGCTGACACACACACATGAGGTTTCCTTGGTTTCCATAAGGAAAAAAAGTATGAAATTTAATAATACAACATGGAAGCTATTGATTTTCTAAAGCCACATGTGCTGCTTCAGTGTATGTAATACTCTCACGTAGACAGGCACATAACAGCCCAATTAATGAGTGGGTGCCCAGGAAGGGCAAGCAGAAGAGTATTTGCCTGCTCTGTCCTTTCATTCCAAATCCAAACAAGCAGAGAAGCATAATGATATTCCTACCAAACAACTTGGGAAGAACATGTTTGTCTCACAAAGCAGGACTCTGGAAACTTCTGTTTTCCAGGCAGCTCCTGCACCACACCACGAGATGTGCAGCCCTAGGTATGATAGGATGGAGGCTGCTGCTTCTGATGGAAATGTGTAGCTGCACTACAACAAAGTGTGCTGGGATAAAGGAATGAATCTCTGTCCTGGTTGTTTCATGGGGGACCTTTTCTCCCATTACAGAAAAATTGGCAGCTTCCAGTTGTGCAGAGCTGTGTGCACAGCCAGGGAAGGGGCAGGCTTGCCAAGGGGTTTGTTGCCTGTCAACAGAGAATGGCACTTTGTGGAGTGTGGCTGGGGTGGACCTGTGGCTCCTCTCTGCTGCCAGTCCTTATTACAGGCCATAATCCTCTCCAAAGTTATTCCTGCCCTTTGTCTTTCTCTTGTGGGCAGATGTTCCCTATTCTTTATCAAGCATTGATAAATGAGTGAGTAGGAACAGAAATATTGAACTGGATGAGCTGTTTTAGCACTGGGTAATTCTGTGGTCCATGCAGCATAATTAAAGGTCAGTGTGCTCCTTCCTACCTCAGGTCACTTTGTGTATATGAAGTTTTACCTTAGACTTAAGACTTTCCCTTTAAGGAAGTGTTATAAATGAATGAACTGACCTAGCCTACCTCCTCCTACCCTCTGGAAAACCACTTTTTTCTGCAAATTGTGGGCACTACCCATTGGGAAGTGCTGCACAGGGCTGCATACAGTTGCAGTGCTATAAATGGAGCAGTTTAATAGGGTATATTAAATTAAAGGTCTCTGTGCCTTTTTTTACTTTTTCTGGTTTATCCTATACAAAATAATTAAGCAGCCTAATGGAGAAGGCACAAGAGAAGGGTCATTTTCTTAAACCTTGCAGTGATGTAGGTCCAGTGTCTGGCAGAGGGGCTCCTACTGAGCCATATCAAGCACCTGCTATTAAAAGTAACACTAAAGCAGGATTCCATCAATTTGCTGTTTGGGTTTTTTAATATTCATAAAAATATATTTCTTGAAGCAGCAGGGATAGCAATGAAAGGAAGGACAGCTAACATCCGCATCTTCTCCATGTGATTAGAGTGTTTGCATCAAATACTTTATTATGAAGGCTGGAGAACAAGAAAAGCACATTCAGCATCATATGTTATGGCACAATCCCTCTCTGGTAGAGCAAACAATGGGACCATTATACAAGCTGACATATTTTTTGTTTCTAATATATTCTGCTTCTTTGTGTCTGTGTGTGCTTAAATAGCAGGCACAGATGTACTGTTTCCAAAGGTCTTTGACTTGTCATGAGAATACTGTCTTTACCAGTAAAATAAATTGATTACTAGTGACAATGTTAACTATTATACAAAGAACACAGCTCTGGTGGGCTTTGTTAGATTTTAAAGAAAAGGTGATTATTTCTTCTTTATGACAGTTTGAAAGGTTTGCCATGTGGATATGGAAAGATTTTGCTCATGAATATGCAGAGGAATGGCAACAGGCCGGGGAGCCAGATCTTCACATTGACCGTTGGCTGTGATTGAGATGGAAGAAGAGATAAAACACGAGACAAACACAAAATGTACAAAACCAGCATGGGAGGTGGTTGTTAGAATATCCAAGCGTGAGGATACTGTGCAATGTTGTATTTGGGGTATAATCTCAAATTGATGACATAGTTACAGGAAAAACAGTGCCGGTGGGATGGTGCACAGGGCACAGGTTCACCACAAGGCCACCAAATTCTTTCATATGTCCAGGGATTATTAGTTGATGCTATGATCAAGTGTCCTCTGAGCAGTGACATCAGGAAACTGGCCTATGACACAAGGCAATATACCTTTCTTATCAAGATGTGTTGCAATTTTTCTGGGAAGCATTCTAATTTACTGAAGAAAAAACAAACAACTCATGCAGGTAGTGCAGTGTGCTATACAGCAGAGAAATTAATGAAGGAACAGACTAAAAAACACAGCCACAAAATACCTACTTGTTGTATTACAATGACTTTTCAGAGATTTTTCCTTTTATAATGTGAAAAACTATATAAGGCACACTCAGAATAAGTCTTTTACTAGAACCTTTACATTTGTGCAGGTTTTTGCACTAAAACATATTCAAAAAGTTCCCCTTCTACAGATCCCGTGTTAAAATAATTTGGGATATTTTCCAATCTAATCCAAGATGCTACAAATATTTTGTGTAATGAGATTGGAAATTATCCATTTGCTCCCCCTAGAAAGGCTATGAGTTCTCCCATGACTGCAGTTCAGAGCAGGCTGCTAAACACCAATTTAGAACACAAATCAGGCTCCTTGTTGATTGCAGTTCAGTTCATGCTGCTAAATACCAGTTCTCTGATCAGCAAGATGCTGCTCTCTGGGCTGTGACCCGGGCCTCCCAAAGCCATGGATGCTCAATTTTTACATAGGTTGCATTAATAAAATTAGGTCTCTCCTATCCAGTCATCATTAAGGACACAGTTCTTACCTGATCCTACAGCAAGCCTTCCCTTTTATATTCAAATGATTTTTAGTGACTTGTCTAGAATTAGTGATAACTATGCATTCCTTTGGCACATGAAATCTGCCTTTCCTTTAAATCATTGACTCTCATTCAAATATCTATGACATCCTTAATGCATTTAATCTTCCTCCTGTTTAGAAGACTTTCTCTTAGATTAATTCTTTCTTAGGTTACTGAACATTTTTTGATTTTCCTTACTGATCAAAATGCTAATGGTTTTCACAACTGGTCCTCAGGTCAGAGTGAAAGAAAGAGCAAGGCTCCTAAAATCTAGACCGCATGGCAACATCTTGCTGATGATGCGTCTTTTTTCTGTTCTTGACTGTTAAATCCATCTTTGGTGTTGCATAGCCATTGTTACCCCATTTCACATCATCTGATTATTTGATCATTTGAAAAGCAGTGCTGCTTTCCCTGCCTCGTGTCCTGTACAGCACCTCCAGCGCCAGCACCTCTGCAAACTGGAAGCAGCGTTCTGTGTGAGTGCTCTGTAAGCCTTCTTTACGGCAGACTCACTTCTGCAAAGAAGCTCATCAGTGAATTCAGCCCCTATTCCACCATGGAAATCTCTAGGAGAGAGCATGAAATGTTCCTCTGTTCATTCTGTGATCGATGGTGAAATGTGGTGTAAGACAGAAGCTCGTGCTTGTGGTGGGTTTCTTCTTGTCAGGTGGACTTTGTACATCTTCATGCTTCCCAGCCCCCACTTCCATATTGCTTTTAAAACTTCTAGTGAATTCTATTGCATTCTTATGGGCCACAGAGCTACCTCGATATGTTTAGGAAGACTTGGCTTTTGTACTCCTTCCAGTTCTCTGCTTCATCATCCTATTCTTATTATACCTGTCCAGCCTTCCTTAGGTGTCCCTCAGCCTGGTTCTCTCTGATCTTCACACTTAAAGCAGCTAAAATCCATCCCACGCTCCTGCCTTATTCCTGATACCACTTCATGTCTATGTCCATTCTGCCTCTGTTGACTAATGCTCTTAAAAATACAGAATATGTCATAAAAAACAGCATTTTAAAAGAAACAGGTGTACAGGCACAGCAAGGAAATACAAAAACTGTGTGATCCTTTTTGCAACCTTTCTGCACTACTCTTCTGATTGATAAACCTGCTTTACTCTGTATGTTTTCAAATTGCTAAGAATTTATTATGCAGTATGTAAAAAAAAAAAAGAAAACTTACTGAAATCCTGCAGAGACTTGGATGGGACAGACTCTAAACTAAATGAAAGATGGAATATGATAATAAAGGAGACTGAAACCAAGCTTGCTTTTTCATAGAAACTTCTAATCAATCCTTATGTATCATGTGGTCATATTCGTGATGAAAATATTCTCATTAAATAAGAAAAAGCACGAAGTGTTCATTCAAAAGCACCTACCAGCTGCATATACTGTATTAATAGAAAGACTTATATACCTAATCAAGGGTTCACATTTCAAACCAGGAGGCCCAACAGCTTCTGAGATATAAGTAAATGAAAATTCATGATTCTGTATTGTGCCCAAGAGCCAACTTTACTGCTATTGCCATATAATTATTTATAGCTGCAAACTATCAAATGGAATTGCTTACCACCACCTTAGTACATGTGGTAATTGATGTGAAGTGAGGCATTGCGTCCCCAGCTGACCCCGGCATCCTGAAAGTCAGATGGATTTTATCTAACTCAATTATGATTGATATTATCAAAATCCGTGAAGCATGACATGGTATAAGGGGCTTTCTGAGTGTATCTATTGATTGTTTCTCTGTGTCTGTGTGTGGGTGCATGTGTTTCTCAGCGCTGTGGCAATGGAGCTGTGTCTGGGGAAAAGAAGAACAGTATTACTAACAATTTCCACGTGTAAATATATATTTCTGATGGCTTAACTTGCCCTCATTGCCTCATAGGGATTGCTGGAACTTGTACTACAAAATCCCAGGTTCACTGGCAAAGAATTTTGGTACAGGAACAAAATTTGCCAGTATGGTTGGTGGGGTTGAAAAGCAAAATGTTCTGTGATCTGCTTATCTGTGACTAGAGCAGGACAAGAATCCCTGTTCTCCAGTTCTGGGCCATTCCTTCACTCCAGTGGAGCAGAGGGGTGGCTGTGCTCTGTGCCCTGCACTCTGGCTCCTGCAGATGTGTCCAAAAACAGGCATAAGGCTGGAGCAATGAAATGAAGATTTCCCCATGGCAGTCCCACTATTTCCAGCAATCTGGAGTTCAGGGACTCCTGTTTTGATCAACATCATTGTGCTTCATAATCTCTGATGGACATTTCTTGTCTGAATTCTCTTCAGTCACCTTCTGAACTCACACACAATTTTAACATCCAAATTTAGTACAGAAGTCTGTTTTGATAAAATATAAAACATGTAAGGTAATATATATTTCTAGATGCCTGCTATTTCATAATTTCCCAGATTGCTCCCTAACTGATGCAGTATTATGAGAAATGGTGACCATTTATTCCCAAATCACCTTTTCAATATTAAGGAGTGTTTTTATAGCCTCCTCACAAAACCTTCCTCAAGGTTTCCTGTCCTAATCCAAGGAAACTTATCTCATTATTTTTTAAAAAAACATTTCCAAAATGTTATTGTCATTATTATTTTTCTCTATGTTATTCTGTAATACCACATTTGAGATCAAACACTGAGAAATATTCACAAATCAGGGGTATTTTGTATAAATAATGTTTTTTCCATTCCTCACCTAAGTATTGAGTTAATGTTTACCATCCATAATTACTCTCCTACTTTGCTAAGTGATAATAAATTATTTAGGGTGGCATACTGTGTTTCTGGTTTGGGGTATTGTTTTCTCTTCCCTTCCCCCCACCCGTGCAATGTTTGCTTTTGTCAGCATCTTGTTTCTTCAGCCATTTTATCACCAAGTTGCTCAGAGATTCTTCACCAGTTTATGTTTTCACTGTCAGTTTATGTTTTCACTGTCTTGGTAATGTTCTACTAGATAGTAAATTGCCACCAGGATAGGCACTCTTCCATTTTTCTAAGTCAGTTTTGAATATGCTACAGCACAGGTCCCACTGCAGAGCTCTATAGGAAGGTACATACCCTTCACAATGAAAAATCAATTATTTAGTCATCATTTAGTTACCAGCATGTTGGATGGATGAATTCATGTGCTGGAGAAGAGGTTTCACTGCTCTGCCTGCCCTTTTTTTGATTTAGTTTTTAAGTTTTGTGGTGGCCTGGATGCAGCATAGTTCACTCAATAACAAATTTGGGAATTCAACAAGGCATCTCCCTGGCCTGTTCAGGGGACTCATTTTGCAAGGGCCGTCTAATGAGTCAATTCTTGCACCATTACGGAGTTGCAACAAATGAATGTCCAATCACTGTGCAGCCAGAACAGACTGGAACAGGTTGGAACTGGTTGTCCTCCAGGGATTTGTCAGCTGATAGGAATATCTATTAAAAGTTTTTTGTGAGGTTATAATGGGAAGTCTGGATGGCTTCTTAGGAAATAAGTTATAATGCCAGGTATTGATATTTTAGAGCTTTTCATTCATTTAAATAAAAGTTCCAGTTATTAGCAAAGTAGACATTTACTTTCTTTACAGAGTTTCTCTAGTGTTCCTTCTCTTTTTCACAGCCTCTTGGGACTTTCCCAGTACTGCACAAAGCAGCCATGGGGCTGACCTAACTGCCCTGTTCTTTGCCTAAAGACAAGGAAGTTAGTTTAGGAATGTTATGCTCTTCCCTGTAGGAATATAGTTAGGAGATTGCATCCATACTCCAGCTATTGTCAGACAGCCCTCTGAGTCCTGAGTTACCTGTAGCTGTTACAGTACTAAAGGAAAGTTACATTTGCTCTTCCATCCTTCCAGACCAGTCACACCCAGATCTCTTGAACAGATGGGTCACACCATCCTTTAACTAACACCTGTGTGGGAAAATGAGAAGCAGTTGAAGACGGTGCACTGTAAGCAATGCCTCCTCTCTTTACAGCCATCACCTTTAGTGAACCAAAGAAATAAACATCATTATTAGAAGATTCAATATCCATTTCACAACAAGAAATTCACAGAGATGTGAAGTTTCTTGCTGGTTGTTCATTCTTAGAGAGATGTACATTTTCCTGATACATCTGGAAATGTAAAAGAATACCCACAAGAATACCTATAATGCCCAAGACAGTGACAGCATGCTTATGTTAAATTTCTCTCCTCAGAAAAGCAATATACTGCTAATTCTATTGCTACTGTTATTTAAACCCAAGTGGACAGTATTTATTTGGACTGTATCCTCAATATCTTCCAAGTTTGCTTATCTACTCTCTCCAAAGTTATGCATTTTCCTTTTGTAGCACTTATATCTTAATAAAAGATCTTTTGCTCATGTTCGTTGTTTTGATTTTTTTTTAATTTAAGGAATACTGCCTAACATAGGAAATGGATGAAGTTGGATTTCCTGACTTTGGTCATTCAGAGGAAACTAATCTGCCTTTGAGTGAGCCATCAGAGGCAAGGTGTTTATATCACAGCTTATTTTGGTTCTGAGTGTCAGCCAGCAAGTAGGCACCTGGCCATGGGATTCTTCAGCACTTTAGCCCAGGTAACTTTCATGCTTCTACAGCATCTGACATGGAGTTCACCTGCTAGTGACTGACCCAGTGTTTAACAGCGATTCACCACTGGAAATAGTCTTTGAAATTCATAAATTCAAGGCGAGCTTGGTTTATGGGGACTGATAATGCTGTATTAGTTGCTGGAAGTTAATGAGGTCCTGTGTTTGAGTACAACCAGATTAAAATGAAAAACGAACCACATTACATTCTGTTTCGACAATTATTATCAGTTGGTTGTAATATAAATATGCAAATTTCTCAGCTTGAACTTTAACATCCTCTGTAGAGACCATTCATCTCTTTAAAGTA
This sequence comes from Platysteira castanea, assembly GCA_013397175.1. Lineage (NCBI taxonomy): Eukaryota > Metazoa > Chordata > Aves > Passeriformes > Platysteira > Platysteira castanea. Next base: position 333,105 of record VYXC01004205.1, on the reverse strand, counting down.
TTAATTTAAGTTGTAAAAGGATCCATACATCATTGCATGTCATTTTGAAAACAAATATTAATCAATTTTACACTCCGAATTGCCACTGTGCAAGTGTAATGTCCATTATTTTGGAGCAAGTCAGTGGCAAGAAATTTACATATTCATTCTTGGCTTAAGAAATCATATGATAATACAAGTACAACACAAGAAATTCAAAAGACTTAAGACCTTATCATCATCTATTCAATGGCAAAAGCCTGCCTTTGCATTCTCAATGCATTGGTATGCAGATTAGGAATATGTTTCTCATTCCTATCAGTATAACCTTGAAAGCTGGTGACAGCTGAAGTGTAGTCATAAGTTTTCTCTTCCAACAGAAAAAACAGAAAGAAAAAGAGGCAACAAAATGAGTGTAAAGGATACAGCAATTTCAAGTTTTATGATAAGCTTTTTGATAGTGTATCTGACTACTTAGACTGTACTATGTGGGTATGTATCTTGAAAGTGTGTTCTGTCTAGCTTTAGCTAGAATTGTAATTGCAAGTACATCTCTGCTACGAAACCGAAGTTGATATTTCTGATATGAGAGTTAAACCTGTCTTTTATTAGCTAACACTATAAGAAATAGTTGAAAGTGTTTGCCTGTTAAACATTGTCAAGGACACCAATTTTTATACCAGTCTCTCAAATAAAGGAGGCAGTTTCCAGCTGGAAGGCAAGCAGTGCCAGGCAAGCACTGTGCTGGAAGCCTTGTCCTACTGAAACAGACAGGAAGCAAAGTCTGCAATCCAGGTAGCTTGCCTGTTTCTTCTGTGGGAATCACAGCTACTGAATTTTTGTTTTGCAGTCAGAATTGAAACAGGCAAGGACAGAGGATAGGTTAAATGAAGCTTTGCTAATACTTTAAGTGTAAGTCCTCAGACAGCAGTGGCTGCTTTTTCTCAGGTTCAAGTGTGTCAGTGGTGAAGGTGAATCCCAGCCAGTGCCAACGAGAATGCTGCTTCCACTTGAGAAAAGCAAATTGCTCTTCTGGATACAACTAGAGGCTCCAAAAATGGCATTCCTGAGCTCCAGGATGACAGGTGGAGAAAAGAACAGCAGTGCAAGCATCCTCCTTATAACTACCTCATCTTTGTTAATTATGCAAAACCAGGTTCTGAGATAATTGGCCTGGCAGAGGTTATACATAAGCTCCCTCTAGTGGATTATTAAGCAGGAATTTATAAAAGCACATCTTTTCTCTGACCATTTTCTGTCACTCTGTGTGCACATGAGGCTACCATAGGCACCATGCTGTTCCATGGAGCGAGCTGTTGTTGTCTGTCCCTGCTTGCTGCCTCAGGAAAGTCAGTGAAAAAATGCTGCCCATAAACCTGCAGTTATAACACGAGACAACTGCAGCCCTTTTTGGCTGGGCTTGCTGTTCTTCACTCCTTGGCAGGGTCAGTTTGTCTGCTGCTTCAGAATACTGATGTTTCTTAATCATCTGCCTTTGTTTTCTGGTTAAGTGAGTGGGTGAATACTTTGCCATACATCCTCTGTCAATCCAACACGTTGGGAAAGGACAGCTGAAGCAATACACACTCTCTTCGTTTCACAAATTTGGCATTATAGCATAATCAGATCATTTGCATTTACCCTGGTCTTGCACAGGCTAATTCTATATTCCTGAAAGAAGTACACTTGGTTACAGTGCTCTGTCCCTCTGTCCCCCTGGGTGTTTACTCAGACCAAAATTGCAAAGGCAATACGCAAGACACTCGTGTTCCTTGTTTGCACAGTTCGTGCAGGTCAGAGGCAAATCATAAAGAGGACACATGCAAGTGGCCAGATTAAAATGCAACAGAGCATCAGATATGTCAACTGGATTTAGGATTATAACAGACATGTAAGCAATTAGGGTATTTGCTAGTTCAAAATACTCACATGAATGAACCCACATTATCTTCTGAAAAGCATAATAATATGTAATTGCAGTAACAATTCCTCTTCCATTATGTCCTAGACATCAACATTCTATAATATCCTGCACAATTGATTGCAGGCAAACCCTCGGTCAAAGAAATACTCCCAGATGTGGTAATGTCCCAACACTGTGGCTGCTACCTAATATTAAAGAATTACAGTAGAAATGTTTCAATAAGAAAGTAGAAGCATTTCAGTTTTTATGTGGCATAGATTGCCATAGACACTGCCAAGCAGCTTTATAGAGTTCTAAATCTTCATTCAATGCCCCTTTACATCATTTGAATGAAGATTTAAGCCTCAATAAAACTTTCTGAGTGCTTGTGGCCATCTTTGCTGTATAGTAATCAAAGTGGGGTACAAGCAGACGAATGCACTGTAGTGCTCCTAATGATCCACACTATATCTAGTGACATTTTCCTCTGTAAGATGAGTTGTCTTAAAGGCTGTTTTCATGGATGGTGCAGCAGTACACATAGAAACAGGCATTTATATCCAGTTTTTATGCAATTCTTTAAAAGATTGCTTTGGGGATTGTGGGGATTTTTGTTGCCTTTTTCCTCCCCCTGTGTAATGTTTATTTCCTCTATAGCTATTTTGAATTAATTTATTATATGGAAGATATTTGGGAAAAAAAATAAATGAAAGCTAATATTTAAGGAGTAACTTTCCACAACACTACAGCTGTATTTCCTTGTTTACTTATCAATCTCCAACTGTAATTAAGATATTGCAGTGCAATGAGTTGTGGCATTGAATTAGAAGCTCAAATGGAAATAAGGTTCTAGTTAAGATATTAGCTGGGAAATTCAGCACATGCTGGTGCATAAACTCAAACACAAGGTATGACTGAGTGGAATTTGAAAGAAACTTTACTGTGAGAAGATGTCGTTGATAGAGTAAGTGTTTTGTTTCAAAAACACAGACACTCATTCAGGAAAAAGAAATAGCCAGTCAGTGAATTGTGGAGAGGATTTGGTGTTTGGATCCTCCTGCAGAGGATGGTGTGGGACCATTGTGAGGATCTGAGCACCCACAAACTTCCACAAATGGAAAGGAAAGTACAACTTCCCTCTTGAAGTTTAGACTACCACCACAAGGTGTTTATTTTTATGATGTTTTACTTTACATCAAGGTTTTCTGTTAATGACTAAAGTCTCTGAAATTGCTCCCCTTCAGCAGTTACCTTCAAAGAGGGATCTGTCTGGACCCATTTAGCTCTGTATAAGGAATTTGGTGTAGAACTGCCTCTGTTATGTGCTTTTCCTGGATTCTGTGGCAACATCATTCTTCCTGTTAAAAAATAGTGAAATGCAAATCTTTATTGGGAAGGCTACTAAGAACATACGGTGGCAACAACTGTCTGTGAATTATACAGTTGTTTCTGTGTAATCCTTAAAAGATACAAAATAAAAATATGAGAAGTATATCTTAGAGTAACTGAAGCACTCTGCAAAAGCAGTATGAGTATGAAAATCAAGCTCCGATTGTTTCCCCTCATTTTTTAATGGGACTTTTAAAGAAGACCAAATGTGGAAATTGCTCAGCCCATCTCCTCTTGGGAGCCAGGCTGTTTCGTGTTTTCAAAAAGGCAGCAGCTGACCTGCAAGGGGAATGCACCGGTTACCAAGGCACTCAAAAATGGGTCTCTCACACGCTCATGATGGAGCTCTTCCAGGTTTTGTAAAAAGATTTCAGGTTTTACTAAATCAAATGGAGACAAGCTGATTCTTTGGCCTTGTTTTGGGGGAAATTGTCTCATTTCCAGTTCCTTTGTCAAGAGATGCAAAACTGGAGGAGCTCCATAGAAGAGAGACCGTCCTCAGAGCACCAGGATGGGTGCTCCCTTTGGACAAGAAGGGCCAGCAGTAGCCCATCCTTCCCCTCGCTCATTTCTGGCTCAAAAGGTTAACACATTGACCTTAAGTCAAACTTACTTTTTCAAGTTAAATTAACTATCGTTTTCAGCACATAAAATATGCAGGATCTGAACTGCAAGAGCAAATGAAGGCCTTGTTCTCTAAAACACCATTACCTTACCAAAATTCGCAGTTATATCAACTTTCACCAGCAGAAAACCAGGCCTGAGAGCTCAGGCTAGAGATTTGCAGCTGAAGGATCAGAGCAAAACTCAAAAAAAAAAGGTATATTTCCCTTTTGGGTTCAAAATGAGAGCTGAGTTTAACACAGTTTCCAAATGATTGATCCCAAGCAGTAGGTTAGGAGGGGGATGTTTTGAGCAATATTGTCCCTTCCTTTCCCTTGTATTTCTTTGTAAATAACATATTACCTATATTAAGGTAAACTGAATCTGTTAGAAAATTACCTAAGGGGATTGTGAAACTGGGGTCTGCATTATAAAGCAAGTGAAGTTATGACAGCTGTGACCCCAGAGGAATCAAGGCTGAATAAAGACTGTCTCCATTGCAGACAAATGATGATAAAGTGATCCTTTTAGCCAGCAGTCAATGGAACCTGACAAGGCCAAACCTCCAACTAATGAACAGCCCAACCTTTGCTACCAGGGAGATGTACTGAAAGTTTAATCTCAATAAGCATCAAAATACATTTGGCCAAGCATTTTTAACAAAAGAGTGGCACATATCATTAAATGGCCGTGAAGTTAGATGAGTGAGGAGGAAAATAGGAGCATGGGGGTGTGTATTCTTACTGTATCACAGGTGCACAAAATTGCCTTGATAGAACAATATCTTATTTTTCTTCTAAAATTGAATTTCAGATGGTACCTACGTCACACAGACCTAATAATACAGAAAGCAATTGTCTCAATGATTCCTATTAAATCTGTGCATTTCCAGATCCTTATGGAGTAATGTCAGTTACAGAACAATGTCAGGCTGACGGACGCAGCACAGCGTTAAAGAAAAAAAATCATGAACACAATAGGCCAGCTGCACATTAATAAATATGTAATGTTTGATTAAAAATATGGATCGTATTTTTCCCCCCAATTGCTGACTACCCCTAAGGCAGAAGATGTGATCTGGCTCCCACTGATGGGTTTATTTCTTGCTTGCTTTGAAAATACAAACTAAAATGTTTTCCTGTCCCAGCTGTTTCCCATTGTTCATGTTTATCAGCTCAAAGGGTGAACGGAGGAATAAAAAATACGCTCGCATTTCAAATGTGCCAGTCAGTCAATCTATTGTTAAAAGAAGAAAGCCTAATTGTCTGTGCTGGCAAACTTCTTTTTGGTGAATGTCCAGTTTTTAAGAAAAGCTATTCAGCTGTGCCATTTGTTTAATACATGCATAAAAAAGCACATAAAATCACAAGTTTTCTGTGGGATGGGATGGGATGAGGGGGGTGGGGAAAATCACATTTCTAAGTTATATCCTTGAAACGCTCAAGTGGTGGCCTAAGTAGTTGTCCATGGATTACTTTTCTGGTTATTTATTGATCTGAATTATGGCTAGAAGGAATTTTCATGGAATGAGAGCTAATGCCCTAAAACTGAAATTGGCCTCCCTCTCCAAATCTTACATTTTACTTCTTTAAGAAGCAGCACTTCTTCCAGATTGCTTCACCAGTGCAGGAGTGAAAGTCTTTCCCAGTTATATTCACAAGAGTTTTATGCTTTAAGCTACTACTATTCTTCATTTCTTCAGACCCTCATACTAACACAAAAAGGGAATCTGGATGGGGAGAGGGCAGGAACTCCTTTCCTGCATAGGAGAATCTTCTGTTTGTCTCCAACCCTTGTGATAATTACGCAGCTCTATCCTGTCTTTGACTTGCTCTCCAGCCTGTGCTGGCAGTGCTGCTCTTCCAGCTTTCAAACCAAGCCCAGTTAATCAGAACTGACACTCATTTTATGCCATGCAAATGAGCAAATATTTAACTCACAGACTACTATATTGACCAGGACTGTGTTAGTCCATCTTCCTGTGGCTAGTGCAGTTTTTCTTTAAAAGCCTTTTGAGGAAAGGGTCATCTTTAGTTCCTCAGTTATACAGAACCAAGTGCAAATTCTTACAATTCTTACAATTTGAAATATATTAAAAAAAATATTAATATAACAAATTACTGTGATGCTTTGCTAGTAACTTTACTTTTTTTCTAGGTTTTTCTTCTTTTTGATGGGGGAAGAAACAAGTAAGTGGCATTATCATCCAGCTATCACCCCCTTGTGACACTGAGATGTCACTCACAGCAAATTGTACAGATCTTTTTTTACATGAGGAGTTCAATAACTCCTTGTGACATCTAAATTACCATTCCTGGGTGTCTGGGTTAACACCTCACAGGAATGAATAAGGCAATAAGGTAATTGTCCCAAGTGCTCTGCACATCCAAGTATCTGCTTTGGTCATCCCGGGCTCATGTTTGCCTGGAAGTTTGAGAGATGAATACTTCCTAAAATTGGAAACTGGGCATCTGGGGATGAGCTACCTCACTCACAAAGGTGAGGACTTGGGATTTTTCTAAATCTGCCTTTATTAAAAGTTACTGGCACGTATGAAGGTACTTCATTCTGGAAAGCACAGTGAGCCCCACCCTCACCCGCCTGCCATGACCAGCCATTTCAGAAACTCCACTGACAATTAATTAATTGATTTGGCAGAATAAAAATCATACAGAATTATTCCAGAGACGGTAAAACCAAAAAGGAGAATTACTAAATAAAACAATTAACATGCAGTAGGTGGAAGGCACGCAGTCAGGGAGAAGTGACTGAATGTGGCTGAATTGTAGCAATTTATTCGGAAGATTTTTGTCATTGTCTTAGGGACTTCTTCAGCGAAATAGCAGGTACACAGCTCTGGAAGGACGGTGCACCGTGCGACAGCAGGCATCAGGGGAAGGCCCCCCAGGGGACAGGTGGTGGCCAGAGAAGCAAACAGATGGGAAGGGGTGCAAGAGGGGCCTGCAAACTCTCCTGGGACAGCACAGGCCCTCTGCACTTCCCCAGGAGCTCCAGCGCTGGAGCTGCTGTAAACAGATTGTGCCTCTTTCTGTCTGTAAAAATTATGGAGAACAGTGTTCTCTTCTGTTAACCATTCATTCTGCCACAGCTGGACAACAAGCAACAGTGAATTCTGGAGATACACTGGGCAATTTCTTTAAACCCACTATTAATATTCTGTAGCTCCACTATTAAATTGTAGCAGACTTCTCCATTAAGGATGAAGAAATATTTTGGTTTAAATTTGATAATCAGTGATCTGCTTAGAAGACTTCAGTTAGCAGATTATGAACTGTTCATCACACCAAATCTACTGGACGTGGGCTGATATTGCAATTTTTTTTTCCCCAGAAAAGAAACTGAATTTTAAAAATAGCAGCCTAGAGTCCTATGACTGAATTGACACTTAGGGCCTGATCCAGTCTTTGCTGACTAGGATTTCTCTGCAATGATATGGTGACATAACATTAGGAAATTTCTTAAAATCTGATAAAGCACAAAGCAGTGGCTCTCCTGAAAACACAAGCTCATAATTACACTGATTTATACAAACTGAAACGCTAGGTGTTGCTGGCTGGTGATGCTCCAGCAACAGAGACCCAGGACAGATGTCCATTGTCCTGTGATTTGTGTAATCACTTGCCCCAGTCAGTGCAGACATAAAACAAGCACAGATCAAAGTGGAACAGGGCTCTTCATGTGTGTTTGGGTGCAGGTCAGAGACGAGCAAATTGTGACTCACGTGTCACTCAATGCCACAAACGTGGATGTGCCTTCCCAAGTCCAGCAGAGCCCTCCTGTTTTGTCACATGAAATGGAAAATCCATGAGCTCAGCAAGGGTCGGAAATTGCCACTTCTCCAGCACCACTGTGGCACAATTCTGCAAGCAGAGACATGAAATGGTGAGCCTACATCATGGGTCACTTAGGAATTCACTGACCTTCCAAAGCAGAGAGGAATTTGGTATTAGTTACTATTTATTAAGTAATTGTTAGCTATTTTAAAGACTGGACTATTCCAAAGCTGATCCACAGGTGAATGTCCAGCTCCTACTAGGAGCATTCCAGGGTAAATCCCTGCCTGAATAACTGGCACCTTATTTTAGCCAGACACCAACTGCCTTCCAGCAGGAGAAAATTATTCTTTTTCAGCTGATCCTTCCTTGGTTTAAAAGAATATTTATTCACAATAGTTCTTCCTTAAATTATTTTTTCTTTTTT